>VWZF01001121.1:434290-702388 GCA_013396755.1 Sclerurus mexicanus
TCGGCCGGGGAAAGATAAAAAGATGAGCTGGAAGATAGAGGCAGGAACGTGTGAGGTGGGGGGCCTGGTTTTATTTCTGAAAAAAGTATTGCACTTGGACTTCTGCTGCGTGCCTGGCTCCCCTGTCCCTCCTCCCGGGGGTACTGTACGCTTTTGAAGGAGATAAGGTTTAGGCGTTCTCTCTGTAAAGCATTTATTAAAATTGCATGTGTAAGTTGTTACGGCAGTGTTGTTCCAGCCCTAAACGATGNGAGGCAGGAACGTGTGAGGTGGGGGGCCTGGTTTTATTTCTGAAAAAAGTATTGCACTTGGACTTCTGCTGCGTGCCTGGCTCCCCTGTCCCTCCTCCCGGGGGTACTGTACGCTTTTGAAGGAGATAAGGTTTAGGCGTTCTCTCTGTAAAGCATTTATTAAAATTGCATGTGTAAGTTGTTACGGCAGTGTTGTTCCAGCCCTAAACGATGTCGTTCTGTGTGACAGCTTTTCTCTGACCTCGGTGAAATGCCGGAATTGTAGGGAGGGGAATGTGCCAACACGTAACCACAGAGTTATCTGGCTTTTCACTCTGGAAATCTTCCTGTAGCTCTGTAGGTACTTGACGACCCTCTGGAGAAGTAGTTCAGCACGTGAAATGTATATGACCTTTCAGGATAGAACAGAAATGCTCTGTAGTAGGTTGTTGTGCTGGGGAAGAGCTTTATTTATATTGAATAGGGACTCTCTGCTTCTCAGAAGTTTCCAGGCAACTTGAACACTGCAGTAAATGTAGATTTTACTGTTAATTTAGAAGTGCGTGTAAAACATAATTAGAACATGTATTCTCTGTATTTATTAACAATGGAGGTGCTGTTAACCCATGTCCTTCATTCCTTTTCTGTCATCATCTCTTTCTCCGTGATGGAGTGAGCATATGATGCTGTTCACCACCCAAGTCTGAGAGAGCCACCCCAGAGGGTTAATATAGTTGACATTCTCAAAGGGCAGATGTGGAAGGCAGGCGGTGGTGTTGGGTCTCCTCCTGGCCCTCCTGTCCCCCGGTGCTGGGGCTCGGCCCGGAGGAACCCAGCTGTCACTGCGGCTTGGGAAAGGGAAGGGGAAAAAAAAAGAAAAAAAATAAAATGGGCTGTCTTCCTGATAGCTACACAGAAACCCAAGGGACTGGAGTTTCCTTCTTTCGAGAAGAAGCAAAAGAGCTGGTGGAAAACACAGTTTTCTCGATGGGTGTTGCTAGGTTTAAGTGTACAGGAGGAAAAGGGGTAAGGGGAAAGGAAGTGGGACACACTTATTCAATATATTTACCTAGCTATGCCTAGATTTCTTTTAGAAAAGCTGGGAACGTGTATCCCTGAGGGATAGTTATTTAGAGATAGTTTGAGGAATAAACATTTGTATAAACTAGACAAACACGTCTAATATAGCATAATAAGCAACTTTGATTTTGATCCTGACCATAGAGCTTTATAGATCCGTGAAGTACTAATACTCAATTTTATTTAAAAAATTCTCAACCTTGTTTGTCTCTTTAAGCTTCTGAAATTCAATTTAGGAATCAGCTGCTTCTCCCCTCTCCCTCCCCCCCCCCCCNCCCCCCCCCCCCCCCCCCCCCCCTTTTTCTCTTGTTATTAAGTGTTTAGAAAACTCTGATTTCTGAAAAGTGCTTTCTAGCAATGACTTCTCTATTTCTGGAGCACTAGGGTGGAGGAGGGAGCTGCTCTGTCATGTACTCCTGGGAGACTCCTACTCCTAAAGGTGTCAATAGTGTCAGTGCTATGCAAGATGTATGAAGATACTGTTTCAGAACTTGTCTCTATACAATGCAAAGAGATATGGTAATTTGAGGAGAAAATTTGCAGTCAGCTTCTGTTGGTACAGAAATATATGAATCTGTAGGATACTTTGGGCATTTAAGGGTCTTTTTGTGCTGGGTCTGGTTGCGTGAATGCGTAGCTGCTGGCTAGGGTCAACCCACCACAGCTTTAAAACACGCAGCATGATTATTCAATTTTGTTTCATTTTGGGAAGGAGGGTCAGAGGACATGCAGGAACTAGAATTTGGAGTCAGTGGATCTTTGTCACTCTTAAATGCTGTAGTTGTGTATCATGAATATCCTTTAATGTGCAATTTGTTTAGATTCTAATATTCTCCTTATCTCTGGTCTTTCTTTTATGGTGCTCTCTCTGTGACTAATTGAATAATTTAGAATTACATATTGAAAGTAGCTGCCAGTTGGCAGATCAAAAAGAGGCCAGTCTCTCCACAGTGCTTTGAAAGAAGGTACTATTATGGTAGAAATAGTGGCTTCTTTGAGAAGGGAGAGTCTTATTTTCATATTGTGAAAGTTGCTGCTTGAACCCTTGATAACAAACTCACTAATTCAAATAGACTAGTATTTTTCATTTGCAATTACTTGGTTTTGGGGTTGCTCTAAAAATATTAAATGAGTTAGGGGCAGGCATTGATTATGGTCAATTGAGTAAATGAACATACTATGGAACTCCCAGCTGATTATTAACACTATCATACCATGGTTTGACTTCTTCTAAACTTTGACTTTGAAATTACAGTGCTGGCTTTGATATGTAGGGTCAAGTTTAATTTTAGCTCTATATCTCATAGTCCTAGAGCCCTGAAACTCATCTGTTGCATGACCAAAAAGTAATTGCTGAAAAAACATCACTTGATAGGCATGTAGATTGGGTCTGTGATAGGGAAGGAGCTGTGGTGCGTAACACTTGAGTGCCTCTATGATGCCATGTGATGTGCTGTGTTACAAATACGAGACACTGCTCTGTGTGTATATATATATTATATATATACTCTCATATTATTTTCATAATGAAAAGAATTGGAATGCCCCTCTGCTGCTGGGGAAACGTGTGTGTTTCAGTGGTTGTTCCTTCAGTTGGATATTTTGCATATTAGGCACAGCAGTGACTTTTAGGACGTATTTCATTTAAAAACCGTTTCCTCTCAATATATTTAGCAAGTTTTTTTCTGCTCCTGACAGCAAACCATTTCTATCTGCATAAAAACCTCACAATGTAGCCACTTCAGAATAGTTACCATCTTTCTTTTCTCACTTTGGGAAGGAAATTGAGTTTTTAGGGAAAGTGGAATTGCCATCTGTTTTCAGGAAGTAGAAACAAAAATATGCCAAAGTTCAAATAGTAGGAAGTGGTGACTGCCTCTGATTCTCACTGAATCTCTCCAGTAAAAATAATAAGAAAATGAAATTTTCTCTAGCATCTCTTTCTGGAATCTTGTAAAAGGAAAAGTTTTAATTTTTGAAGGCCAACCTTCAGAGTTAATACAACTTCTAATCTTTTTGTAGACCTGAGAAATGACATATTATTTACAGTGAAAAAAGAACAGTGTTGCATATTATCTTTTCTGTTTTCTGGTAATGCTGTGGAACTGAACAATGGCAAATGTAAAGCCTGTTGGAAGAAAAATTTTGTGTGATAGGGAAGGCTGTGGGAAGAGAGGGAAAGTCTTCTGATGTCCGAAGTTAAGAAGGAAATTGAACTATTAACAGTGAGATTTCCTCCCCACCTCCTCTTGGCTTCTGTCACAGGTCTTGTCTTTGGGGCGAATCTAGGGCTCAAAGGATCCCAGACCTTAGGAGTGTGTGAATGACTGCCTAGGAGGTTGCCCATCATACACGTGCACTCCCTGCTTTGCCCAGGGAGAGGCAGAGATTAAACAAAACTGAGATCCTGAAGGGAACTTGTGAGACATTACAGGAAATTATGAGATGACGGGCTCTGTATATGTCGGGCTTTTTGCTTTAGGAAGTTATTTTCCTTCTTGTAAAGTCTGAATAGGACAGTGGCTTTGTTTTAATGTTATCACAAGCTTTGGGCTAAAGAACTCGCTTGTTTGCAGTTTGCCAGGCTGTAACACATGCGTGGGAAAAGGCCTGTATAGCCCAGAAGTCAGTGTAGCGATGGGCTGCGGGGCTCCAGAGGCAGAAGAATTTGCAACTTCCACTTGAGTCAAACTTACAATTCAGTATGTAACTATAAGAAGTTTTAGAAAATAAATACGTGGATTATCTGAAGTGGTTAATAACACAAATTCTTAGTTACACGTTGTTGAATGAGAAATTAAACTAGAATGGATTTATTTATAAACTGTAAGGTACATCTGGCGCCTATACAGTATTTAATTTTTTTTATTTTAAAAAGGAAACCTTACAAAACTTTAAAGATACTTTAAAAATGTTTTCTGTAAGACAGATTTTTTTTTTTGCTTGTATACTAATTCTTTATATTGTCTAAGGATTAGGAACTACTAATAGTTAAAATTTTCAAAACTTGGATTGCTTTTGCCTCTACTTTTGTCATTTGAGCACTAAAATATATGTGTTCTTGGATTGCTGTGGGAAGTATAAACAGTATTTTAAGTTTATGAATCACCTTTAATACAGCTTAAATATCTGGATTTTAGTCCTTAACAATGAATATTTTCAAAAAATATTTTGTAACCTAGGAATTTAGTGTTGTTTATCTTCTGGTAGCTTTGATTATGGAAGGAGAAGGACCATTGATCTTTCATGGGTTACGTTTGTAGCTTTTTGTTTGGTTTTGTTTTTTTGGGTTTGTTTATTTGTTTGTTTTCTTCCCTCCAGGCATTGGAATCTAACAAATCTGACTAAAATGATCTGTACAAGTGTCTGAAGCCATTGATTGTTTTGGTCTCATTGTTTCAGTGGTGTACTGTAAAATGTCTAATATAAATGAGGACTACTAGTTGTGGTCTTCATCGTCAGCCTGTTTATTATCTCTGATCAAATGTATTCTGCATGTGACGCTTTAAAAGTTCATGTTTGATTCCACAAAAGAATTAGGGGTCTCATATACCATGTTAATGCATGTTAGGATTTTATTCAGAAGCCAGAATTGCTTAAATATATGAGAAGGCCTGGGTATCTGAAGATGCGATTTGCCAATATCTTCTTCATGTAAATATTTCTGCTGAATCCCCTTCATTGCATAATTTGATATCTTATGATAAGCATACTCTCTCTGTCTCCTTCCCCCCATACAATCCTGATGATGAGGTGCAAGCTCTACTAAGATTTCTTCGCTTCTGGCTCAGTCTGTAGATAGGCAGATGACCTGGTTTTTGAAAGACTGGCATTACACACAGTCAGTTTATTGGGTTTGTGCTTTGTTTTGGGATCTATTGTGACTGTTTCCTATTCTCATTTTTTGTTGACATCTGTAAATATTTTATGCTGGCTTGGACAGATGGTTATAAAAGCTCTTCCTGGGAGAGAGTAATTCTGAAGCTAATTCTTAAGTTTCCTGGTTAATGTCTGCATAAATGAGTATGTAAATACTTTCCATCAACATGTAAGTTATCAGTTGCTCTATTTTGGAGATAAATTAATCTATATTCTGTTCCTCTTGGCTCTGTGTCCAAAGTTTCTGTGACTGAATAAAGAACAATTTTTGTAAAGTATTGTACTGATTTCTAATGGTAGGGAAAACCCAAGCTGATTCATATCTTGTACTTAGATGTAATTTTTTTGCTTGAAAAGGTATGCACAATCCTTAGATATCCAATTGTTTCAACTCTGTTCAGCATTAGATATCTACAGCAAATTTATTCTTTAGCATCTTGCCTAATTACATTTTAGGGGTTTTGTTTGCTTTGTGTGATGAATAGTGTTACTGTACGTTAAGCTTCTAGCTAACTGTGAAGGTGATTGTAGGCTGAATCTTGGTGACCTCATGGTGATTCATCTCCCAGTAATGATAAACCTCATAGCAAAATCACTTCTGTAAGAGAAAAAGGCCTGCTACTGCTGAGTCCAAATAGATCTTAACACGGAGCATTTTCCAGTTCAGACTATTGTGAGTCTGGGTCATTCGTCTCAGGTGTCTGGACTTTTATATTTCAGCTTCTGATGTGCAAATGGTAACTTTAGTGGGATAGTCTTCTACAATTAGAATCTATTTTCATAATGGTAATGACAATTTCCTGTGATGTTCCCCACGGCATTTCATGCTTCTGAATTTCCACTTACTGTATTCCACTTAGCTGGTACTTCAGAGGTCTTTGGCTGTGTAAAGTTAGGCTTCCAGGCCTTCTAGAATGGGATCAGCAGCTTTGTGAGAGCTTGAATTAATTTCTTTTTTCTTTCAGTTTGGATGGTCTTCCCCTTAAGCATCTAATAATCTAGACAATCAGTAGTTACTACCCCAGTTAATTGTGATCTCAGACTTCAGAATAATATAAATTGCATTTTATTTTCTTTCTCATGAGTTCGGAACTATGTGTGTTTTATTTTTGTTCTACATTCTTTCGTCTAAGAAAAATGTCCCTGAGACGTTATGGTTGTTAAATTTAATTTTAAGTCTATAAGACAGTACCCTGACCTGATTAAATGGTACTCTTCTTCACTGACCTGAGAGTTACTACGTGGTGATGGTCTGTCACATTTAAAGTACTGTGGAATACTTTTACTTCCCTTCACAAATAGTTCTGAGTTGCTGTAAGCTGTCGCAATCAAAGTATAACTCTATATAGCAGATGAAGAGTATAGCATCTTAGTTGCACTTTCTTCAGTGTCTAACAAACCACAGTTGTGTAGCTTCTATTGCGTGGTGTAATTTTTTTTTTCCCTCAGAAAGGAATGTGCCAGTTTTGCTTAATTTCAAGCAGAAACACCCACTCTTCACTCTGAGTAAGGCATAAACTCAAGTTTGTGTTCATATAAGTTTCAAAACAACATCTGTTCTTTGTTTCTTTGACTTAAGTAGATCTGTTAGGTGAGTGGGGATGGGCCATTCTCTGAAGTAAGAAATTAAAATCTAGTTGATATTGATACCAGACACTGCAACCTAATAAGTAGTTTGGAATATTATGGAACGTCTTCTGTCTCGTTTTCTTTCTTGCTTTCTCTGTTCTTAAAATTGCCTGAGGTTCATTGTTCTGCTCCATAAAACAGCAGATTTGATCTCGTGTTGCAGAGAATACCAGAGGCAAGGTGCAACTTTAAGGCAAACCTTGTTTTAGAAGATTACTTGATCTAGTTCAGTGGAGAAAGCTCTGGTTTTGTTTCCGCTTCAAAATCTGTATGCAACGGAGTCCAGAAACAGAGGACAGAGCACATTTTAACTTGAAAGTAAACACTGTTGAAATATTATTTGTCAAGATCATAAAAGTCTAGTTAAAAGCTAATAGAACCATTGCACAGTACCAACTTGCACAGTTCTTAGTTCTCTCATGGCCATCTCAAAGTTCAGGTATAGTGCAGATGACAGTCATGTCTCTTCTGTCATCTGGAGATCCTGCATCAAACAGAAATGTTACTCTGCTTCCCAGCGTTAAACAGAGTCCCTGGAATCCAGGGGACTGTGAACGACAGTGCACTGGTGTCCCTGCATGTAGAGGCTTGTCTATGCAGTGGTAGTATTCCTAGATATTTACTTGCTTTCTACCTTCAGAGGTGATGTTTGTGACCAGTACCTCTGTTTCCTCTTTGTTTTTATAGATGCTAGGATGTCTTGGCCTTGCCTTTCAGTATTTGTGCCCGAGTTGATCTCTTACCTCTTGCTGTCGCTCTCAGCTGCATGCTCTCCTCCTTAACCGTGTCCGTGCAATGCTGATTAGTGTGGACTGTAGTAGAATATCAGTAAATGCAAGCTTTTTCTGATTGGGCACCTATGTAGTGAGGTTGTCTCTGGGAGGATGCATTAGCTTTTTTTTTTCCTTTTCCTTTTTATTCATTATGTGCAACCATCCTTTATATTGCTGTGTCATGTGTAACTTCAGATTAGTTGTGGAGAAACTTTCTTTCTGTTGACTTGGGCAGTACTTTTCTTCCTGTCCAAACTTAGTTGCCTTCCTTGGTGCGCTTCAATTGATGTCTCAACACAATTGAAGAAAAAAGAGCACGGAGAAGTAAATTTTCTGTCTCCAAAACTCCTTGCAGTGCACCAGTGTGCATCCTGTTGCACTCTGGACAGATAAATTGTCTTTGTGCAGTTTGCACAGGCAGTTGTTGGGTCAGGTTCTGGTACCACTTCTAGCATGGTGATGTCTGTGAGGTGCAAGGAGCCTTTCACTGTTCTGTCAGTTTCTACTGTAGTGGTGGTCTTGTTGCAGTCCTTTAAAGCCTCTCAAACTTGGAACAGTCTTCTAATTGCAGAAAGCATTTCTGGTGAAAGGTTCTCCAAAAGTAGTCATGTTCTTGCAAGTGACTGGGAAATAGAACAATTGATCTTTTGAGATTTGTGCTGCTTGACAGCACGTTGAAGGAAGTGTCAGTATGATTACTTTAACTCTGGAGAAACTGCACTTCATCTCTGCTGGAATGTCAGTGCTGCACCTGGCTTCAGCAGATGAAGACTAAGGGACCTTCTAGCGGTGTCATGAGAAAGTGGCACAGGCAAGTTCTTCGGCGTGCTTTTCTTGGGGTATGACTTGAGAGATGGCCTGGGCACTGAGGCTGCTGGAGGAAGCCATTGCCATGTGGCAACATCGGGAGAAGCACTTTCTGTGAACGGTTGTTAACTTTTCTTATAGCTTTGAAGAGGTGGTATTTTTATTTTTTAATTAAGGATAATTTTACTTCTTGCTTTATAGGGAGTGAGAGAGTTTGTCTCAAGTGTCCTATGGTGTTTTATGTGTTACGCAGCACCTTTTTAGCTATCCTGTGAAATGGCTTTTTTCCTCAGTATAGTGGAAAAAAAAAAAAGAGGTGGGACTTATTTTACAGTTATCATATGCTTATTTGTGATGTAATTTTCTTCTTTTGCTAAAAAAATAGTATTACAATAGCCTTCAAGACATTTTTTTATTTTTTTTTAGGACAAGGCCTTTAAACATCCTAAGTGGAAGTAAAAATGGGATTAAGTGGATTATGTTGAAACCAGTACATAATAATTCAAACTGACTATCACTCAGCTTTTTATTGTGTCATCTCATGAAAGAGGGAGAGGTTTTACTAATGTTATTGAATGTGAGTTTATGGTACAGTTTAGATTAATGGATTGAATTTAGGACTTGATCCCTTTTTGGGACTATAACCAGCAGTACAACTCTTCAGCATGTTACTGGAGATGCAGCATCTTTCTGGATTCCACTCTCTGTCTTCCTATTCAGTTCTAAGAATATGGCAGGATGAAGTGACTGTTTTGCTTTCTAGAAGGGTGTTTTATTGAAAAACCTTCTGCTGATGCTCTTAAAGGATATGAGATGGTAAAACCTTTCTGGAGTAGTCCATTGTGGAAGATCCAAATCGGTGGATTTCTAAGTGAAAAATTTCTTCCCATTCTGAGTTCAACACTTCCTTAGCTAGTAGCCAGAGAAGTTCCATGCCCTGAATCTCTTTAGTCATGTCCACTGCTTCCTTCAAACTGTGGCCACTCTAGTCCTGGTCTCTTTAGAGTAGTTCCTGAGTCCTGATGTCCCTGGCAGCAATGTTTTGAAACTGTGTATGTAGAGTAACATTCTCAGTACCTGTTCAGAAGAGTAATATGTAATATTAAGTTGCTTGAAGATAGTTTGATTCCTGTGACGTGACATGCTCTAATTGTATAGACACTAACTCAATCTAGGTTTGCCTTGCCTGCTCTGTTTTCTTGGCACATGAATGCCGTTTCCTTGCTGCTGTCAGAAGCAGTGACTGTAATGCAGCACTAGGATGAGTATTTGTTCTATTTGCAGTGAAAAATAGTACAGCAAGCTTCAGTTCAACTCCTGTGGTGCATATTGACTCATTGGTTTGTTAAGGATTCTGTGCTGTCTTGCCTAGTACATGTTATTAAAATGGAATTGATCACAAAAGTAATGTTTCCTCTAATAAAAATGTGACTATTTTTGTGGGGTTTTTTAATTTTAGTTTTTAAATGTATTAGGATAGCTTGTAGATTCCTTCAGCTTTGCAAAAATTGTCATGTGTACTTCTATTTACACAAGAAAAAAATCCTGAAAGCTCTTTTAGACTTTATGATTTCCCAGTGATTTCAAGTGGTCTCTTTGCACTTATTTCAAGTTTGATAAATCCCTCAAAAAGATAAATGGTAAGAATTGAAAATAGTCCCATTTTAGATGAGATTTCATCAGTGTCTTGCATTGAGAGTGCTAATGTTGCCCTGACCCAACTGGATGTGTTTTGTTTATGTGTATAGTCTCCTAGGATTGTTGGAATAAGTCACAAATTTTCTTTTTGATTTATTTAGTGTTTGGATATTTTATACTTGTTCATCCTTTGCAGAGAGATATCTTTCAAAAGCTTTGTGGTTTTGGTTTCTTTTGTGTTGTTGAGTTACTGCTTCTGTGAATGGACATTAACTACACATTTTGGTGCTGGTTTAGGGAGCACATTCCTTGATCAAGTTTGTTAGGAATGTCAAACCAAATGAGAATTTCTGTGAAAGAAGTAAGTTCATGTCAGCATCTCCTATCCAAACTCAGGAGTTTTTCTCTTTACTAGCCTTTAGACATACAGTTTGTCTAGAAATTTCTGTTTGAGGCATTCTTGTAGTAGTCGTGCCAGCTTCTGCTGCTTGATGCTGAATCCTTAACTATGCAGGCAAAACTGCCTATGCAGCTGCCTGTTAAAGTGGATCAGGGAACTGAACTTGGTTAGGAATACTCAAACTCAGTCACTTTTTTGTCTTACTGCTTTTAACCTGGATCATTTGAACAAATGAGTTTGCTGAATGGTTTGCAGTCACATTGGTGCAAATGGAGGGAATGAAAGATGTATAAGATGGTAACTGCTTAAGACTCTCTTCCAGCAGCTTAGAAAAGAAAAAGAAAGCAATAAACAACAAACCAACCTTCCACAACTCCTTTTTTTTAAACAGAACTCTTCACATCCCTGCTTAGAAAAATGCATGTTCGGGGGAAAAAAAAACACCTACTCAAATGGTATAGATTTGTACATAGAACCTTCCCCTGCCAAACTGCACAACAAATGAAACAACTTTGTAGCAGCTTAGATGTTTTCATACTTGTGAGTTATGTAGATTTAAGGCCATTTCTACTTGATAGTAGTGGTGAGTCTACTAATCCTGCGTTAAATGCATGAACAGCTGTTGGCACTCTCTTTCTGTCATCCCAAGCACCATATAATCCAAGAAAATGAGAGTATTCAGGGTGCTAGGGCTAAGGGATGACCTGATTGCTGTCTATAACTATGTGATTGGAGATTCCAGACACGGTGGAACTTGACTGTTTTCAGAGGTGCCCGCTGAGGTAAGTGGTGTATAGAAACTAGATGGGGTTCAGTTGTTACTCTGGGTTTTTATACCTTCTGGTACACTGATAACAGCAAGAAAATTGCTTTCCTTTGCTTTTCAAGTTGAATGCAATATGCAGTTGAGATGTCCTCTTAATGCTGCTTATTTAATTCATCTGCTAACTGTTTTTTACTGAAGCTGTAGTAAAATGACAGAACGATCTTTCAGCGTACTATATATCTGACATGATTATTTTTTTTTCCTTCAGCAAATCTGACAGGCCATGCAGAGAAAGTTGGCATTGAAAACTTTGAGCTCCTGAAAGTTCTTGGAACAGGGGGTAAGACACACTGTTTTTAAGTTAAATGTTGGAAGAATTACTCTTTAAGGATGATTTTGTTTTCTAGCTGAGGTTTTGGTAATTGGACCATTCTTTAAGAAGATAACACTTTATTTTTTTCTCACAAATATTGTGCAAAATTGGAGAACACGTGTTATAGCACTTAGAGCGCTCTTGAAGATGCACTTAAAAAAATGAAAGAATATTTGTGACAATTGAATATAGTTTGTGAAAACCTGATCTGAGCTAAGGCATAATCTTGATAAGATGTCAATAAGAATGTTAGTACATTATTGAATAGGATGCTCTACTCTTTAACTAATCTGTTCTACAGTTGATGCTGGCTCCACAAGTCTCTCTCTGTCCTAGTCAAATCCTGATATTTTTCAAGATGAAAATGTTCATTGGTGTGTTGCGGGTTTCAGCACAATGTTGGAGATTTGTAGGATGTGGTAGGAATACTGACTGTAAGCCACAAAAAAACTTTGTTTCTCCTTTGCTAAAGGGACACACAGACAGGCCTGTATACACATCAAAAGTAATGGCTTTTATTCTTTTTAGGATGTTTACACATACCTTTTTTTTTTGGTGGTCGGTATTAACATCAGAGGCATTGTTGAGTAGATTGGGATAATCATGTAGGTGGACTATCATCAAGGTCTGTAGAAGTTTTACGTTAGTTACATTAAATTTTTGGGTGTTATCAGCCATTAATGGGTGGCAGTGAGGCTGTAATTGCACAAGCTGCTACATTACTGAAAAGAGCAGAGGGTTTTGATTTTCCATTTTAGCTGTCATATAGATTCTTTCATAAATTCATGAAGCTGTTAAATCACCTGTCTGTTTCTACAGTAATTTTTTAAAAATTTCAATTTAACATGCTTAAAAATTCAACGCTTGCTGTTAAATTTCAGTAGTTAGAGGCAAGGAAGCTTTAATATTTCTAGATAAATGTTGCACATTCGTAGATAGAAGCAACTATGTTTTTCTGAGTGGGGTTGCCAAAAATGAAATTATAAGTAATTATGCATTTATGTGAGGATGTCTTTCTCTCCTGCTGATGGAAGCATTGGCTGGATTTGTAATCGTATGTGTGTGTGTATGTATATGAAAATCTGTCCCATACTGGAATTTTGTCTTTTTTTGTTACCTCTGCCATTAGTCTGAGATCACCCTAATATTACAACTATTGCGTTGGGGATACAAAGAAAGTTTTGGTGGTTTTGTAAGTGTCAGTCTTCAAGTTCAGATTAGTAGCCTCACCTGCTACTGTCTTTAGGCAGTATCTCTGAAATACCCCTTTTGCTGCTGTTGAGCTGTTGTCCATCATTCATTGCTACTTTCCATGCCCTCTCTTCTTCATGAACAGATTGGTCAAATTTCTCTTGGTCTGGGATACCCTTAACAGGTAGTCCATAGGCTCACAGTGCAAAGCTATCCTATTCTCTCAGGTTAACAGGATAATTTTTGATTGATCCCTTTCAGAAAAGTCTATTTTAGTGGGTTGACAATGAGGTTGACAGTGTGTGTATGTGTGAAGTAAGAAAAAGCCAACAAAGCATGCCTGTCTGACCTCATCCTGCTGGAGTAGTCTTGTTGCTCCAGAAATGTCTTCTCTCTTAGTAGTCTTCAAGCTATTTCAAGAACTGATGATTCCTGCAAACTTAAGTACTCCTTGGGCATTCTGGAATGGCAGTTGTGGTGTTTAATGGGGAAGGGGGAGTGTTGGGATGGTCTCCCCCTACAAACACACCTTTTTTAAAATGCAGTTTTATTCATAACCTGAGGTTCTTGCTTTAGAAATCTAGACCATCAGGGCAGTCGAGAAGCTTTGTTCAGTCTCAGTGCTGTAACAATTATGACCTGTGTGCTATCCGTGTCAGAGGTTGCTGCTTGGTAATTACTAGAGAGCATTAAATGCCAATGTCCTGATTAGGATGGACCTAGTTTTTTTTGGTTTTGGGGAAGTGACTGTCTGCCAGTTGTCAATGTTTGCAGTAACAGGGAATCGCTGAAAACGGGACAGGAATGGCCTTGAAGAGGTCCCTTAATTGGTTGACCCAAGACACAGTCAGTTATACCTGCATCATCCCTGACATGATTCATTCTTGAAAGCCTCCAGTAGTAGAGATTCTGCAGCCTTCCTAAGATGTTCTTGCTGAGGGTGTTTAATTTTCTAACTTGAGAAACATTCTGGACACTGCTGTGAGCAAATAGACAAGAGTTATTTTTACTCTGGCAGTAAAAGCTTTATCCTGGTCTGAGGTTTTACATATTACTGATAGTATTGTAATATAGCTAATGCTAAATAAAGATGTGATGCTGTTTTAAAATGTTTCACTGTGGAGCTATGCAGCATGCAGTGTTTTCAAACCAATAATCAATCTACAGTAATGCAAGGTAGAACATATCGAAACCTCAGTTACAATCAGTGATGATTGTATGTGCTATTTAAACTAAAATAGTATCACAGTATATCTGTTTCTCTTTTGACCTGAGTCTCACAGAAAAGGCAAGGAAGCAGAAGTCTGAGTCCTTTTACGTTGCACTAAGGGGATATTAATAAATAAACTTTCCCATTGAAGAAATCAGTAACAGTTTACATCAGTAAAACAAAATACATGACAGTATGCCACTCTGAATGAAGCTGTTAATAAATGTCCTTGTTGCTCTGGGAGCACATTATTACTTGCTTGACTTCCCTGACTTGCCTGTGTTCTACTCAGTATATCCTTCTTGCGATTGCAGTCTGGTTTTGTTTTCATTGAAGTCCTCTCCTTCTGTTACTGTATAGTCTTGCTAATATGGAACTTGGAGGTTTCCTGTTCGCTGAATACATTTTTCCAGTTTGTCCTCCTCTGTAGTTAAAGCTTCTCTCTCAGAGACACAGCAAACTAGTGTCTGTTCTGTAGAAGACGGCTACTTTTCTGCAGTTTAATTGCTTCCCAAAGCAGGAAGGGAACAACAGGAGAAGGTGGCTGTGTTGATTTATGCACGCCCACTTGGCTTATTTGCCTCATTCTTTGTAAACATGTTTTTAAAATAATAAAACACTGTAAGAGTGCGTTCTGGGTCATACATTTTTCTACCAATAGATTATTCCTTTTTTTTCTACTCAACTTTAATAAATGCCACGTTCATTCACTCTTTCAACTGCACTTAAGGAGAGACAATACAAGTGGTTTCTGAGCATGTACACTAATGATTCCATCTCCCTCTTGAACTCCAGTTCACTAACGAAGGCAAAAAAATAATGAGAAACAAGAATCTTAACTACCATCTATAAAAGAGAATGTTTTGTACAGGATATTTTGGAATTAAGTGCTTATATGGGAGGGATGTTCTCCTTATACGTGGAAGATGCTTAAAATCTGAAGGATTTATTCTTATGAAGGGAACAAAATTAATGGGATGAATGTCAGACTTAAGTAGCCATCTCAAAAAGGTTGTTATACAAGAACATACAGTGAAGTTTCACATACAATGAAAGTATTCTGATGGAGTTAAGACTGTTAAATGGAAGTTAGTTCTTTCAAAGCATATGGAAGAAAATATAAAATATTCTCTCATAAAAAGAGGAAGAAGGAAGAAGTGTGGATACTGTGCTTAGGAGTGTGAGCCAAAATTAGTGAGCATCTGAAAATGATTCCAAACTCTAATTAAATATTTTACTTCATTTTCTGCTGAGGACAGCTAGGATGATTCCTGAGTGGTAGGTGGGATGGCTAGTTGGAGACAGGCCTCGGAAATAGGAAATTCTTTTTCTGTATGAAGAACAGACTGAAAAGGGGGGACTGTGTTCCATTGAAGAACCTGGACAAATTTGTCTTATTCATCCATCAGGGAATTCTAAGAGAATCTGGATGTTAAATTGGAGATCAGTAGCAAAGATTCTTACCGGAAATAATGCCAGAGGTAGTTCCATATAACCAGAGAGAATAGCAAAGACAATCCTACATTTAAGAAGTAAGAATATGATTCACACAGCTCTTGGTTAATTGCTCTGACTTCATCAAATTTCAGCAGTATGCAGTACCTTTAAAACAATTTTTGAAGAAAATTATTTACTTTCTATTTTGTAATAATTAAAAATTAATGTCATGCTTCTCCAGTGGTAAGTTGTCTTGCATATGAGAGCTGCTTTTTAAAAGCTAACTTGCTTTAAAAAAGCAAAAAAAAAGTTAGGCATATATTGCCTGCTGTATCCATTTACTGTAATAACACTTTTAAAAAAGGAACAAAAGGAAAATGCTGATATAAAGTATATTTTAAGATGCAACTTACACTCTCCTGTCACTTGCTGCCTTTCTTATTAATCTTCACTCACTTGCCTCATCTTTGACAGTTTGATCACAGACAATAAAAATTGGAAATGCTTGTTCAGAATGCTATTATTTGTTCTTTGTTAAGGGTTTTGCTTGGCTTTCCCCCTCCATTTTTAGCTGCTAGAGCTAAATGCCTTTCTGACTTTGCCACATCCAAGATTTGAATTCATATAGACAGATACCTGCACAGTGAGAGTTCTGCCTCCAAATTCCTTAGGAAGATTAAATCTGAAGTGCAGAGAAAAAAGGTTGTTAGGCTTATATCATGCAAGAATACAATGAAATTTATTTTGTCCTTCTGAGCCTTTTCCTTTATAGTTTCAGGATTACTCTTCCACTGACAGTAAAAGAAGTAATTTAAGGAAGAGGTGTAGCGTATGCTAGCACTTGAAAAGATGGATTTAAAACCTGTCTGTATACAAATGTAAAGTTTTGAAGGATTGAGAAGTCCACAGAAACCATCCTATGTGTTATAAACAATAAGAATTGTGTGCTTTTTTCTTGTCAAGAATTAGCTGGCCCACTGCAATGGCTTAATGTGCTTGCATTTATGCAGAAAGAACAAAGAACCAAAGAACACTTTGTATTTTTAATTCATTGCCCTTCAGCAACTGTGTATTTTAGAATATTCAAATGACCTGCTGATTTGGTACTTAGAATGGTGATATGCTTATGATGATGATGTGTTACTATGTATACACATACTTTTTATATACTTTTATCTAAGTAAACTTATATGTATACTTACGAATATATATACTTATGATATATTACTATGAATTTGTATTCATTGAAAAGGCAGTAATGAAAAGAAAGTTTTAGCACCCAATTATATTTTTCCTGTCTCACAAATTGAGTGGAAATTTGGTATAAACTGCTAGTATGAAATCTATTAAATCATCTTAGAGGCTGATATCCATATAAATCTGCAACTAATAATTACTCTTTAAATTTAAATTTTTATTTTATTTCTCTTAATAAACTGCAGGGTCAGTGTAGCATAGTCTTAAGTCTATAGTCTTTTAATTTTTCAATCATTTAATATGTTTTTAATGAATTTGGAGGATGAATATTTGGTGACCGTGTGTGTTTCATTATGAGGGATATATTGCTGGCTAAATATTTCTGCCTTGGCAGTAGATGAGATGTGCATGAGATTTCGTGAGAATGAACATTAAAACGTTGCTCTTGGAGCAATTAAAAAAGCTTTTCAGTAATCCAGTTACCAGGTAAGGGTATTGCAATTAGCTTACGTGCTCTCTCCTTGCTGCCACTCAAATGAATTGCTTTTGCAGTGTTGTCTTTTAAGTAGCTTTCTTGTGGTGATATCAGAGATTCTGGTGTTGAATATATCATGAGTCATTTGATTAAAATAGTGCTACTTAAGATTTATTCTCATCAAAAGTGCTGAGAATCCTCATCATTCTGTCAGTCCTTTTCAGATTTCTGAAGAAACAATTTGTACCATGGTAAAGTTCTATGTTGCAAATTCTTTTATGATAACAATAGTAACATTTCTAGAGATTTCCTTACAGCTATTACACTAACCAGATAATTTCCTCCTATGGTATGTGTAAAGCTGCATTCTGTCTCTTAAGTTGCATTATAGTGTGTTTTTATAAAGCATGATTAAAGATACAGGTAGCCAAGTGTTAAAATCATGAGGCTTTTGTTTATTTTAATTTAGCTTAACCTAATGTTCTCTAACATTTCTGATGAAACTCCTGTTTCTGGGGAACATAAGGAAGCTTGTGTTTAAAGCTCTAGATTGGGCTTTTCAGAGAGGCACGGGGAAGTTCAGTTTCAAGCTTCAGCTGAAAATTGGTGAGAACTAGGGCTGTTGGGAAGCAGTGGGGAAATGCAAGCTAAGGCCATTCTCTGCACTATTTTTGTTGCATTAGTAAAGGCAGAAGTGTTATCTACGTGTTTCGAGAAGTAACTTCTTATAAAGATGTAAATATTGCTTTTGGAAGCAGGTTCTTTAAAACAATCGTCTGAATAGTAGGGATCTGTTTTTCAGATGCTAAAAATAACACCCAAGGTTAGAAAATAGGTGAATAACATTAAAATGGTGCATATGGGTAGTAGTATTACTGTGGTTACAGTAATTAATTATGGTCTGTACAACCTTGATTCAGATCGCCTGTGTCTGTACATCATGACAGGATTTGTGGCCTGTGCCTATTTTACTACAGTAATCTTTTTACATCTCCGTTTATCATTTCTTGATGACCAGCTGGTGACCATCAGGTCCAACTTAGATATGCTCGAAGACCTCAGAACTACAAAGCTGGAGAATGCAATACAATACTGAAAAACTTGAAGGAGACTGTCCTGTGCATCTCACGTTTGTCTCCCAAAATAGAAAGTGGTTTACAGTTACCTATTCTGACTCTATTTGCCATTCTTGAGAGATATGTTGTGATAACTTATTTTATGAAAACTTATTGCAGATGAGTTCTGTAAAGAAGGCAAGCATGATTCCTTAGGGTGTGATGAGTCAGGTAAAGAACTTCTTAAAAAGAATTGTTCAGTATATGAGCGGTATCACTTTTTTATACTGAATGAAGTAGAACCTGGTTGTAGGAAAAAAGCCCACATGTCATTTGATAGTTTAAAATTCTCTAGTACCTGTCTGGAAAAGAAATCCAGAAAATAATCTGGAGTTGCATGTGACTGCTTACTGGGAGCATAGCGTATGCTATAGCATTTTTGGAGACCAACTAAATTTGAGTGTCTCACATCAGGACAGTGTACTCTTGTCTAGCGTATTTTCAGGTGCGAGATACTTTCTCAAAGAGAATCTTAAGTAATGTGAAGATAATTTGTAAGGGTTGGACCAAACAACCGGTTGGTTCAGTTTTCTGTCTTGCATGATGGATCAAGGAGAGGGATACAATGGTGGTTTCCTTAGTGAACTTGTAGCAGCCTGTAGCTTGGGGTCTGCCTGAGCCAGAGATTCTCTTTGGTGTTCAGCAGCACTTGCTATGCTTTCCTCTGCCTCGGGGGTTTATATAATCTTGTTGAACTCATCTGCATTTTTGACATCTGCGGTATCATGTAGCAGGAGTTCAGAGCTTAACTACATATTTGTGTGCTTTGCATTGTTTTTAATGTTGATACCTAATTATTTAATTTGTTGCCGTAGTTATTTTATTTTAGAAATAATGAACATTTGTTCTTTACTTACCTTCATAGAATTTTGGGGGTTTTTTTTTTAACTCTTTGTATAAAAATCTTCTTAAGTGTTCTACTTTTTCAGGCTAAATAAAAAGTGGAAGTATGTTTACTTCCCTTCATAATGAGAGGAGTTCTTCTTTTCTTTATCTTTCTAATGTTTTATACTTTTTTTTTGCTGATGGGAAAGGGGAGCTGAGGGCAGAAGAGATCCAAATAGTATGCATCATTCAAGACAGGAGCACACAAAGATTTGGTACCACAGTGTAAGGGATTTCTGGGTTTGTGTTGAAGGTTTGGGGGGTGGTGCATTTGTGCCATTTCTTCACTTCGGTACTTTCCTTGGAGTTCTGTTTGGTTTTTTGCATTACTACTGGTGTTTTATCATAGGGTGGTCTGTTGTAAATCCAGGTAATTTTTTTCTCCTCGGTTTCAACAGTTTCAATACTATGTGCTATTTTGATGCATGGATTACACATTCACCTATTTGAAATTTTATCTGCAATTTTTCAGTTTTTTCAGCTACTATTTTGGTACTGTGGTAGAGTTTTCAGCAGCCAGTTTTGATTTCTGTTGCAATGGATAATTACTAAACCAAGAAAATCATCTTCCTCACTATTCATGTATGACTGAATCAGGCAGGATGAGTTCTTTTTCTCTGAAAAGGCTGAATATTTATTTTTATCCTTTTGGCTTTCTGTCAGCTAATATTCATAGGAGGACCTCCCCTCTTTGCACCCATGACTGTTTAGTGTTTTTACTACCTTCCTGTAGGAGAACTTAAGTACCTTGCTCTAAATAAGTCAACCACATCATTTTTCTTTCCTCCTGATTCCTTTGAGTGATTATAATTACTGACATCTACAAAAATAACACTCATTCTTTCACATGGTATCCTGTTTGCTTATGTACTATAGACTCACAGAATGGATTCACTGCAACTACCAGAGGCCACCTAAGTACAACCCCCTGCTAAAGCAGGTTAACCTAGAACATGTTGCACAGGATTGTGTGTAAGTGGGTTTTGAGTATCTCCAGAGGCAGAGACGCCACAACCTCTCCGGGCAGCCTCTTCTGGTGTGCTGTCACCTTCAAAGTGATGGAGTTTTTCCTCATATTCTTATGGAATTTCGTGTTATTCAGTTTGTGCCTGTTGCTTCTTGTCCTGTCTCTGGGCACTATCGAAGAGTCTGTCCCCATGCTCCTGAGACCCACCCTTAAGATATTTATTTGAATGCATTGATAAGATCCCCTCTCAGCCTTCTCTGGGCTAGAGAGGTCCAGTGCTCTCAGCCTTTCCTCATAAGAGGTGCTCCAGTCCCCTAATCATGTTCGTAGCTCTCTGCTGAACCCTCTTCAGTAGTTCCTTGTCCTTACTGAGCTGGGGAGCCCAGAACTAGACATGGCACTCCAGATGCAGACTCACCATGGCAGAGGGGCTGGGTTCTATCCCTCAGCTTGCTGGCTACACTTGCTGAACAGCAGCTCAGCCTTCAGCTGTGTCAGCCACTCCTCCCAGTGCTGAGGGTTCACAGTCCCTTCATCCAGGTCTTTGATTTGAACAAGGCTGCACCCAGTACTGACCCCTGGGGAAGCACATCACCTAAGGCCTCCAACTAGACTCTGTGCCACTGAGCACAACCCTCTGACCTCTGCCATTCAGCCAGTTCTCAGTGCACCTCACTGTCTACTCACGTAACCCACACTTCCTGAGCTTGCATATAAGGATTTTACAGGAGATGGTGTCAAAAGCCTTCCTGAAATCAAGGTAGACAACATGCCCTGCTGTCCTCTCATCTTCTCAGCCAATCATTCCATCATAGAAAGGTCACATTGTTCAAACATGATTTCACCATGTGAATCCACATTTACTACTCCTGATAACATTTTCTTCCACATGCTTATAGACAACATCCAGGGTGAGTTGTTCCATTACCCTTCCAGGGATGGAGGTGGGGCTGAATTGCCTGTGGTTTTCTGTCTTCTTTCTTGCCTCTTGAAGACTGGAGTGATACTGGCTTTTCTTCAGTCCTCAGGAATCTTTTCTGTTCTCTGTGACCTTTCAAAGATGAGGGAGAGTGACCTAGCAATAACATCTGCTAACTCGCTCAGCACTTCCACGTTCATACTATCAGGGCTCATGAATTCGTGGGTATCAGGTATGCCTAAATGGTCTCTATTCCTATGCTTGACCAAGGGAAAGCCCCCAGGGTCTGGGATTTCTGAGGGCTAGCTTTAGGAATAAGTAAGAAGCAAAGACGTTCAGTAACTCTGCTTTTCCTGTACCCTTTGTCACCAGGGCACCTGCTTCATTCAGCAGTGGACTCACGTTTTTCCCAAGTCTTCCTTTTGCTACTGATGTCCTTGAAGAAACCCTCCTTGTTGTCCTTAGTACCTCTCGATCGATTTAATTCCAAGTGGACCTTAGCTTTCCTTGACACTTCCCTACCATACTCTGATAATATTCCTATAGTCCTTCCAAGCAGCCTTTCCCTTTTTCCACATTCTGTAAACTTCCTTCTTCTGTTTGAGTTTTGCCAGAAGTGCCTTGCCCATCCATGCAAGTCTCCATCCGCTTTGCTTGATTTCTTATCCATAGGGATGCCCTGATCTTAAGCTTGGATAAAGTAACACTTGAATATTACCTAGCTCTCTTGGACCTGCCCTACCTTCTAGAGACCTAACTCATGAGAATCCTCTGAGGAGGCCCTTGAAGAGGCCAGAGTTGGTTTTCCTGAAGTTCATGGCTGTAAACTTAAGTTACTGCCCTGTTGCTTCTGATGCCTCCACCATCTCATCTTGGTCACTGCAACCAAGGCTGCCCCCAGTCTTCACATCCCCAGCCTGGCCTTCTGTGCGTGTGAGTACAAGGTCCAACAGCACATCTCTCCTCGTGGGCTTCCCCACCCTCTCTGTGGAAGTTATCATCAGTGCTCTGCCGGAACTTCCTGGGCTCCTCCTGTGTGCCAAGCTGTGCTGTCTTTCCAGCAGCTGTCAGGGTGCTTATGAGAACCATGGGACTGTGATCGTGAGGCTACTTCCAGCTGTCTGGAGAAGGCCTCATCTGCTTCCTCTTCCTGATCAGGTGGCCTGTAATAGACACCAATAAAAGTGTCACCCATGTTGGCTTATCCCTTAATTCCTACCCATAAGCTCTTGGCTCCTCCTTCATTCACCCCTAGGCAGAGCTCACATTCCAGTTCTGTCTCACACAAAGAGCAGGTTCACCACCTTGCTTTGCTGGCCTCTTTCCTGAAAAGTATATAACGATCCATGACAGTATACCAGTCATGCAAGCTATCCCACAATATCTCTGTAACTGCAGCGAGATCATGGCTCTGTTACGGCACACTAATTCTAACCTTTACTGTTTCTACAGGTTTGTCCTGCAGAGGTATCAAATTGACTTGTGTAGAGTCCCCAGGAGTCCTTTTTAATTTAAAAAAAAAAAAAAGGAAAGGAAGTCCGTGTTTACCACTTATTATTCCAGTATGGAATACGTTTAAAACTCTGGGAAGACTACTTTTACTGTTTGTGTTCAGAAAACCTAATTTTTGAGAATTCCTCTAGCTTATTCCTATTTAAGTCCAGTATTGGAGCCTCAGAGATTTCCTGTGTACTAAATACCGATGGGAAGAATTTGTTGGCTTTTCTATGGGTTTTTGGAACTTCGAGTGCTATAAAACCAATAATGAAAGTCTGTAAGTTATGCAAATACAGGCAGATTATTTTGAGGACAAAAAATAACATCTCTCTTACTCCAAACTCTGGCTTAATTCTAGATACAGGCATTTTAGGTTATTGGGAAGAAAGGAATGATCCACTCTTAGAATTGTTTTTAAATACTGAAGCCGTTTGTTTTTCCCACTCTTGCAGTGTTCAGTTACAAAGCTCGTTTGGTTGAATTTTGCTCAGAAAAGTTCAATCTGAAACAGAAAAAGTGTTTTGAAAGATTTTAGCCTGAATGATTACTGTTTGCCATAACAATGAGTAATTGAAAATAATAATGGTATCAGCCAGATCTGTAGTACAAGTAGGTAACTTGTGTTTTTTGTGTCTTTGGTTTGGTTTTTGTTTGTTTTTCTCCCCACTTCCTAAGCCTATGGAAAAGTGTTCCTAGTGAGGAAAGTAAGCGGTCATGATGCTGGAAAACTGTATGCCATGAAAGTACTGAAGAAAGCAACAATAGTTCAAAAAGCCAAAACAACTGAGCACACAAGGACAGAACGACAAGTCTTGGAGCACATTAGGCAATCACCATTTTTAGTCACGTTACATTATGCCTTCCAGACAGATACAAAGCTTCATCTCATTTTAGGTGAGTAATCTTAAAGATTCAAGTGTTATATTAATGGAAAAAAAAAGCCCTTTTATCTCAGTGTTTTGTAGGTTTTTCATGTGGCTTTAAATACAGTGTGTTTGGAGATTGCATGAGAGAGCATAGGAAGGAAAATACTGTTCAACAGTGTCTGTGATTGTGGTTTTCCTGTTTGAACTGCAGCGTGCTGCCTCTGACTGGAGGGTTACTGGTACCTGTCACTTACATGCAGCAAAAAGTGTATGTTCACCAATGACCTGGAAGTATTTGCTGCCAGAACTTTTGCTGTGAAATAATTTGATCTTTGAGTATAGAGATACCTGCATTTGTCAATTTTTGACTGTTAAAAGATGATCTAAAATCACTCATTTCTGTGCTGCAAGTAGAGCTTGTTCATAAGATTTGGTACCACTCTAAAAATATTTCTACCTTTCAGATTAGCAGCAAACTTAGTGTTTGGTATGTAAGGTGTATTTGTAAGAAAATTACGAGCAATTAATTTTGAAAGCCTTCCTATGTAGAGTATTTTAAAAGAACTGTAAAATGAGTGGTTAATGCTTGGGTGTATTTTGTAGTGAATTATTTGAAGAAATAAGTGGTCCTTTAATTGAAGTGCAAGTTTTGCAATTCCTTTTAGCTTGTAAGTTCCATTTTTGAACCTAAACCCTCTAAACCTCAAACCTGACATGGATGTAGTTACCTAAAACTAAATATATGGTAATGGAGAAATTTAGCTGACAATGATAATTAGAAGGTCGTAAAAGCCTCTTATATGAAAGAAAATTAAAAGCTTGGTATTATATTCTCATAAGAGTCAAAAAGTAGCAAGTCAGTAGTTCTGAAGAACATTATGTAGCAGATAGTGCAGACTGGGCACGTGTCCACCATCACACAATGCTGAGGTGATGTTTGAAGCAGGAAATTAATAGGTAATGTACAACTGCAGCCTTGTGTTTTGGTTTGGATTTTTCTTTTTTATGAGTTCTCCATCCATTCTTAGAATATCCACTGAGGCCAGAAAGGTCCTTCATTCCTTCTTTTTTGGGAGAAAATGGGAATAATTAGACAGAGTTTAAAAGTTCCTTTTAATCAATTTTTTGCAACAGCGAATATTTTTTCTGCCTGACATGACATAAAAGCCACTTTATAATTCAATTGGGCTTCACATCTTCCTGAGGAGAAAACCCCAAACTTTTTGTTACAAGTTTTTCATGTCTCATTATGTAAGTCTTTGTAAATCACTTCAGTTTAGTTTTGGAATTCATGTATTTCAGAGGCTTCTGAATTTTGGGGTAAACCAGTGTCTTGTTTTTGTACGTGGCTGAATTTGGTGTGTGAAAACATGCCATTTTAGCTTTAAGAGGTTTTAGAATTGGAGCCTCAGTGCAATATTTAGTACAGTTCTTCATGCTGTCAGATTGCACAGCTCTGTGAATTTAGACTGAATCAAGCACAGACATGCAGCTGCATTTCTGCCAAATTTCCAGAATACAGGGTTTGGAGTTGATTCTGGTTTTTAGCTTTAAGCTGTATTAAAAGAACAAAGGGTTGTGTCCATGTGAGTGCCACCAAATCCATACAAAGCTTGTCACGCAAGGTTAACCTATTCCTACTTTAAAAAAGCTAAGTAATCTGAACTTTCAGATGGAGTTTATAGTGAAGTAACTGGGAATTTTTTTTCCACTGTGTCAGCGATGCTTTTGATCTAGCACCAAGAATTTGCAGGCTGGTTGTTTCATTGGGCTGTGGTTAGTGTTACAGCCTGGACAGAATTAAGCTTGTTGTGCCATTCCTGTGCCCGTGTTGGTTTGGATCTCTCACACTCCTTAGGACAGTGCCTGAGAATTCAGTGCTTACCTTGTACTAAGCTAGCAGTTCCAGCTAGAAATATATAAAAAATTTATTTCTGTAATCTTTTTCTACATGCTCAAGTTTTTTTAGAAGAAGGAAGCAATTGTAAAATGTAGGTTATTTATATTTCATTAAATCTTTTTCATATGCTTCCCGATGTAGATAAACAGTCTTCCTCACAGTGTTTGATTCCACTAATATTCCTTCTCAGACAACTGGAGAACTAAAAAATAGAGATCAGAATGTCTTTAATTTGTGTATATGCTTTCTCCTTCAAACTTAAGGTAACTTAATAGGATTGGACCCTTTTCATGGATTTAGGTCTTATACCAATAAATCTATAGAAGCAATATTGAAGAAGTTATTGGGTAAGGTGTTGTGGGGCATGTTCCCTGCTCTCTAGATGTGGACCTCAAATACAATAATGGGGGCTGTGAGGTTGCAAATTAATGGCTGTTATGTACCCTGCTAGCCTAAGCAGCTCTGCATCTAAAATACGTTTGTGCTGCAGTGGAGCTGTGTTGTAATAGTACCTTTTTTCCCTCTCCCTTACTGTGGGAAAAGCCTTGTGTCACAGCCTGCAAAGAATGAACGTGTGGTTTCCGTGAGGGAGTGTATGTGGAAATAATCTCCTCCAATAAGTTTTGCCATCAAAGTTTCCCTTGTGAAGGGAGGATTATGTAATTGTTCATGGTTGATTATTTCACCGAATACCTGTTTTCTGAATTGCCTTTCTTTGTCAGTCTGCTTTGTTGCTCGTGAGTGTATTTTATAAGTCTGCAAGTACTGCATAGATATCATTTCTACTCCTTTCTTTTCATATTCCTAAATAATTGAAAGACTGATTTTGAAAAAAAAATATTTATAATTTATGAATATTTGAAGCTTATTTTATGGTTTTGCTGCATATTTAAAAATGGGTCTTGTTCTTCCCCCAGTCCTCTAAGAAGGAAATTGAGTATTGTACGACATGATGAAATATTAGTGAATTACAATGAAGTAAAAGCATCTAATAGCAGAACATGTTACTAAAGAGCTTACAAAGTACCTCATACCATTCCAGTAAGACAATTAATTTGTCAGAAAATGAAATTATAAGACTCTTTGTTCTACTTTTTAGACTATATAAATGGAGGAGAATTGTTTACTCATCTTTCACACAGAGAGAGATTCTCAGAAAATGAGGTGCAAATTTACATTGGGGAAATCGTTTTGGCACTTGAACATCTCCACAAGGTAAAGTAACTTTCTCCTAGTACTGATTTTGAGGACCTACAGCTGTATTCTTTTTGCATCATATAAAGTTAGTAAGGAGGACTATTGTTTTAGATAGTTTTAAGTTCGAAGTAACTGTCTGCCATTATGACATTAGTTCTATAATTAGAAATAATTTCCCATGAAGTGTCTCTTCTTGTGTACCAGATTAAGGCTACAAATTTTTGTCTGCAGTGTGAAGAGTACTGTTATTGGCAAATGATTGTTAATTTTTAGTAATCCTTGTATATGGTATATGTCATTAAAACTAATTTGTAATGAACATAAACAAATTTTGGGTTGTAGTGTTGTTCACTTATCCTTGTTATTACACAACTGAGTAGTAGAGTTCTGGCACAACTGTAGACATGGAAAGTATTACAGTTTTCAGAAGTTGTAAGTAGATTTGTAGGCTATTACAAAGCATAGGTGTATGGTCAGTGCCTAGAACACAGAAGCATCCATTTTCATTGCTGATGAAAGCTGAATTGAGTTTTCCACTCAAGAGCAAGTATTCAGTCACTTTTAGATTCAGTGGATATGTAGAGTACCCTTCAAATTTTAAGACATTAAGACACAGTGTAAGTTCTGATAATTTAAAAGTAATTTTTAAGTTATTTCTTCAAAGGCATTTAAAAATTGTCCTTTTTGAGATGCAACTTCATGCATCAGATTATCTTAATAATGGAAATTTTGGTAGTGTCATACCTAAATGCATTCTGCAATGTCTCCTTGATGTGGTTACACTGTTTGGACATACTTCTTTTATATTCTGTTTGCAGTTGGGGATTATATATCGGGATATAAAACTTGAGAATATTCTCCTTGATTCTGATGGCCATGTGGTGCTGACAGACTTTGGTCTGAGTAAGGAGTTTCTTACTGATGAGGTGAGTATGTGACTCTCCAGTAAGTGTAGACAGAATTCAGCAAGATCACAAAGTCAGATTTTGTCTCATTTAAGTCATAAACACATTTGAGAAGGGTGGAAAACCTGCATTCTATATTACATCATAGAACAAAATCCCATAGTCTGTTTTACTGGTTTTGAGCTTTCAGTTCATTGGTCTTAGGCCTGCCAGTGTTGTCAGACTTCTTTGTTCGAGTTTTCCCTGAAAAGCCTTCATGCTTTCTTTTGCTGCCGTTGACAAGAAAAAGAAAAGAACCACACAGGTCTCAAAAGTCACTTACATTTCCATTTTCAGATTCTTTCTTAAAAAAATGCCTGACTCTGCTAATACTTTGCCGTGACTAGGCAAATGGTATGCTATGACTCTTCCTTATGCTAATAATAACGTATTATTATCTTGTCTCTTTCTCATGTCTTTGTGTCACTTTTAATAATCTTAATTGCAAGCTTTTAGGATAAAAGCTTATCTCTTATTAAATACGTATATAGTACCTAACGTAGTGATCTCTGGTTGTTGATGTTAGTTATATGTAAGGTACAGCTTTATCACTAAATACACTTTTTAGATTTCAGAGTCAAAACGGCACAGGATTTTACTTCTGAGAGAATTCTAAAATGGCTGTTTTTTGGCTTTCACTTTAGCTATCAGAGGTATTGAAATCTGGAGCTGCAGATCTAAAAGTCTTTGTCAGAAGCAGCAGAAGGGTTTTCTAAAAATAGATAGCTGGTAGTTCCCTTTAGAGTATTTGCATTTCAAATGGAGTCTGGTAGGATTTGGGAGGGACCATTTGAAGAGAGAAGAAATTTTACTTTCTGAAGCAGGGAAATAGTACAGATAATGTCAGTATATTCCTTTTAAATTATAGCATGAAACCAAGAGGAGGCTAACTGGTATGAGAAGGGATTAGCAACAGATTGCCACACCAGTGCAAGAGAGTAAATACAGAGAGATGCAGTTTTCATCAGGAAAGAATGATAGTAAAAGGTGTGGCCAGGGACAGTGGGACCTGCTTAGAGTTGTGAGTTGTGTGAGTGCTGGGCACAAGGGGCAAAGTAAAGTACGTGGAATGGTTTTACTGCACTGATGGGAGAGAAAAGGAGCAGTTCCCTGGCCTTTGAGCCAAAGTTGGATGAAGCCGAAATCTTCACTGTGTTAAGAATGTCATAATGAATCAGAACCTTTAAGTCTCAAAACAATTGGTTTAAGAAATACATCTCATCTGAGTTCACCTTTGGCACGTCATTTACAAACAGCACGAGGCAGGGGGAGGACTTGGATAAGCATCAGAGATTCCTGCTCTGACCCCACTGAGTTGGATTCCTCTTTCTCCAGGCATTAAATACAGCAGTCTTGCTGCTTGGTCATTTAATGTTGGTTTCTCTGACTCTCCATTCTGTTTTCAGTATATACCTCAACAATATCTTCATTTAACTATATTTTTTTCCTCTTCTCATTCGCATTTTATATTTGTCTTCCCTGCTAAAAAAAGCTCAACATTTCTAGTGTTTCTTTTAAGGAAAAAGTAATTGCAATTGTGATGTTGGCTTCAAAAATCTAAGAAATTGTCTTCACTTGACTGAAGTTTTCATGTGTGCTATTGTAATTTAGCTATTGAACCTAAACATGATTAAAATGACCCATTTACTCATAGAAATTGACTTTTCATACTGTGTTCTCTGTAGATAATTCAGCTCTTACTAGAACAGTTACAGTTCATTACAAAAGAACTTACACTTCTGAACCAATGTACTTAAAACAGGTAGAATTTGTTGGTACAACTGCATAGCTTTCTGTCCTGTTTTCATGCTCATTGGGTAGCACTTTGAAATAACATTATACAGCTGTGTAAATCAGATAAGAGTGTAGCATTTGCAGTTTAATCGGAGCGCTGTACTTTCCTTTCTCCCCCTTTCTTCTCACGTCTTTCTTGGTCCACTTGCTTCTTGCAAGAACTTTGCCATTAAAAATATATACTTAAGCAGGTGGAATTTATTCAAGTAATCCCCCTCTCTGAACTGTGTTTTCTGAAAGAAGATATATTTAGGTTATTAAAAATGTATAAAAATTGCCATAAAGTATACTATGTTTAAAATTCTTATCGGAGAGAAATCTTTATCATGTATTTATGATTTTTAGATGGTTTTACAGTTAAGGGATGCTTGCTAGAAAACATTATGGTTCAACGTTTTCATTATCCCTGCTTTAATCTGATGACTCGTAAAAATTTCCAGGTACTTGGGAGGAACTGAATTTAACCGAAGTTTTCATAATAAAAAGAGTGCGCTATTTCTTGAGTACAATAATTAGAGCAAATCGACTATTCAAAAGCAGAGAGGTGGGAAGCTGCTTTTCCTAAGCACGTTTGAGTGAAAGCAGGCAAATGCATGTGACTTGTGGGAAAACAGAAACCTATTGATTGCTGCCGTGCAGCGACCGAAACATAAGTGTGAAGAGTGCGTTGTCAAGTATCCTCTCTGTTTTACAGTTATTATGTGGAAGTGCTTAAAACATGCAAGAATTAAATAACCAAGCTGAAAGCAGTGTGGTTTTAAGAGCTTTAAAGGATTTTTTGCCCCTCTTTCACTGAAAACTGAAATTTGTCTTGTACAAGTGAAACAGCAGTCTGTTTTTGCCTTTGTTTGTCTTTAAAATATGCTTTTATTTACACGCTAAAAGAAGAAATAACCTGACTAGAATACAGTAAGTGAAAAAACTTAATTTTCACATAGGGTAGGTTGGTATCACGAGGTATTTAAGTACAAAATCACTTCTGGTGTTCAAACTTTACTGTCTCATGAAGACCTACAGTTTTACTAGCCTAACCATAGAATGCAATTAAGAGATGAAGAGATTGGAAGAATAGTCCCTTTCTAATATTGCTTTGTATGGCATATGCATTCTTAAGCCCGTGATGAATTTAGGGCAAATCTTTACAATTTTTAACTCTCAACTGCCTAGCGAAGAAAATCAGGGTAAAAGAGACTGTTTTATCCTTACTCTTTCATGCATCTCAGTCGAGTGCTTGTCTAACTGGGTCGTAAGATATATTTTCACATGACATCAGTGTAAGTTATTATTTGGAACATGGAGAATTGGTAGGACTTGGAACTTCTACAGCACTGTTTTGTTCATTGCGTAAGTGAAATCACTTCAGCGTGGCTACTTTTTTCCAGGGTCTTGTAATACATTTATCTTTAAAAAACCCACCAAAACTCCTAAGTTGTTGGATTGGGTTTTTTTTTTCCATCTTACTTCTTCTGTGTTATCTTTATCTTTTGGATTTGTGGTTTAGGCATATTTTTATCTTTTTATTTCATTAGTAATTCTATTTGTATATGCTGAAGTAATTTTGATTTGGTCATTGTCAGTTTAACCCAGTCAGCAGTAATTTTTAGATTTATTGCTAAAATGCTACTTGAATTTTTAAAACCTTTCTTTCCCCTCACATTTCTTTTAGTTCTGTAATTCCACTAAAATCATACTTTAGTATACATGGAAGTCTTAGAATAAAATGAATACATGAATTGAATTACTGTAAAAGTAATCTATTCAACCATGCATAATAATTAACATTTTTCTTGTTAATTAAATCCAATAAAGAACACTGTCAGAGTATAGTGAAGTGCTCAGTTCTTCTGCATTGGTTTGTGTCTTCTGCATTAGTTTGTTTTGAAGTTTTTGTGTTTGGTTAATGAAGTTTAAAAAAATTTTATAGTAAATGCTGAATGTTGTCAGTCTTCAAACAAAATGTCTCTGTGAGCATATGAATGCCTTGGCAATAAATAGTATGAAAGTGGATATTCTGTATGGGGGATCATTGAGTTGAAATCTAAGCTGGTTGGATATCTCTGTACTTCTATCTGATGTATAGAATGAATAGTTCATATGCATTTTTGTTTTTTCATCTGAAAGTCTCTAGATCAGAGTTGCAAATTTAGTTATAACTCTCAGATGCTTTTCACTGTTTTTAGTTTTTATTTATTAGATGATAGAATGAACATTTTGTTTTGGAAAGAAAATTAGTATGTAATTTTAAAAGATTTTAAAGGACATTTCTTTGAAGGGAAACTGATAAAGTGGAGGTTAGTCCACTATGGGTCTTGGTAGATGAAGCAGGAGGAGATTTGTACGCGTTCTTAGTGCAGTTTAAAGGGAGTCCAGAACAGAGAGAAGTGACTATGACTTGTCTCATTTAGTGCTTCAGGAACTGTGATCTCATGTGAGTGACCTGTGGACAGCTGTGCATTTCAGTGTAAAAGACCCTCTATAGTTGTGCAATTAAACTGGTAATGTCTGTTCATTGCACTTAATGCATCCTCTGGACACTGAGCATTCTCTCTCAAAGATGAGTGAAATAAACCATGCTGCTTGTGTTTTGAAGAGTTGTTCAGTGATGGAGACGTAATAAACACAGTTATAAAGAGTAGATTTACATTTCTGCAAAGAGGAAAAAGTAAGAAAGAGTAAACTGAATAGTGACAGTAGTCCACAGAAGTTAATGTGGGTTATAATTAGTAATTTTTTCCCTTATTGTGGAAAAGGAAATGAAAGAATGGTGAAAACGTTTTGCTTTATTTGGTGTACTTCTGTTGGTGTTTTAGCTGTCCTGAAACTGAATATTAAGAACATACCAAACACTCTAAAGGCACGTCACTGAGCTGGACTAATTTAATTGCGAAACCAGGTCATCGGTGATCCGGTGACTGTTTGAGCCTTTGCCCGGGAGGTTTCCCTCTTCAGTGCTTGTCACAAAGGAGATTGTGCTTTCCCATCTTGGAGCAGTAATGCAGAAGACCAGAGCATAAAATAGATTCTGGCCAGATTTTGATGCCAAAATCTCAAAGTGCCATTAAAACTTTTTGCAAGACAGATCATGATTTCTTACACTGACTGCTTTAAGGGTACTGGGGGTTTTTTTACTGTAATATACCACTTAAAAACTCCTATTTGGGGGAGAAATACCAATCTGTGTGTTAAATAGTCTGGTATCTTTTATTGGATCTTACAAGAATATGTTACTAGTCAGCTCAGAAAAATTCTGTTTTTCAGGGGAAAACAAGTAACTTTGAGGGCAAATGCTGCCATCATCATTAATCCTTTTTTTCTCATAGATTTTGTTTTTTCTATTGAATTACTGTGAACCCCTGGCTTCAATGAAACTTGGGCAACCAGATGTGAAAAACTTACATGACCAGAGATTCATGGGCAAATGTAAATGAATTTAGAACCAGAGGGATTTCATTTGAGCAAAATTGTCCACTCCTACTCCTCTACCTTTTACATCTGGTGCTCTCTGAAACTGCAAATGTTTATTTGCCATCTCCAACATTTTTCTTTATATTCTCCTTTTTTAAAAGAATAAACTTTTGAAGGCTTGCACTGGCAGCTGATAGAATTCTTCCCAGCATCAGTACTCTTCCATACCTTATAATTTTGCCTCTTTTTGAAGAAAAATGATTTTTTCAGGTTTTGCTTTGTATACTGTTCTTCTCTTTTGGTACTATTACCTCTCCCTTCTAAAAAGACAATGCTTTAGAAAACAAGCCTTCCATTAATTGGAATTTTGAGAAGAACCTAGTACAAAATGTTCATCTAAGTTGACATTGGTACATGCTTGCGTTCCTCCCACACAATAATGTACCTTTTCTGAATTTTTTTGCCTGCAGAATTGAGACTTTCGTTTTCTTTTCTCTTAGTTGTTTTGCTTTGCAAATCCATTATCAGGAACTGGTTTGAATAGATCCTTGCACAACTGCAATAGCATTGCAGCGTGAAAGCAAACATAGCTGTTGCCTTAAGTCTCTGAAAAGAGTTTCTTGAATCTCCACTTGGCATTAGCTGAGGGTGTGGCCTTCCACTGAGTTATGGTTTAGGGTCACCGTGGTAGAGGCTGCATATTTCTTGGCTAGGACTTTTTCCTAAGATGACAGTTCAAACTAGTGGACCTTTGATCTGATATTTTGTGACTTTTTACTTCAGTCTAAGGCTTTGCTTTTGTACTACAGTCTTCAGTATGATTTCATTTTATGCAGCAGAGCAGTCTAACTAGTGTACCAGTAAACTTTGAGCCCATCGTTGTTCTTCCTCGTTTGCCTCCTGCAGAGGTCTTGGTTTTCATCATGAATAGAAGTTACAGCTACAGAAGCAACAGTCCTCAGCTGAGAGATTTTTGGAGTGGAGCTGTACTTTCTGATATAGGCAGCTCAATTACTTGATGTTATGTCTGGGTATTATGACCAATAAGACTCCCAAAATAACAGAAATTGAAGAAAAAAAAAAGAAAGAAAAAACAACAGTAAAAAGAAGATACCAGTTAGTTTGTCAAGAAGTTTATTGAAACTTTTTTTTTCTTTCCATTTTGAACCTGTATAACATCCTGGAACCATGTCTTTCTGCCAATTTTTATATACCTCCCTAAATTGACACTGTAATTATTGTTATTCTGGGCAGTTAAAATGATGGTGAAGAAAGTTAGATATGATTTCTGTTGAAACAGGTTTTTTTTTCCTTGGTGCATTTTAATTTTTCAGGTAAATATCTCTCATAGAATGACCTCTAAGGTTCACCAAAGATACAGGTCGTTTTTCTGCATAGAATTTAGGCTTCTCAGTCTTTACTTGTGATTTTTCTGAAGTGCAAACCCCATTCAGCAGGTGAGGTTGTTAGTAGCACCTCTGCTTTGGGGCCTTTGCATATCACTTACACTTCGTTCCAGCAGAGAGCTAAGGGTGGCAGCAGGGCAGGCACAGGTCAGCACCTCACTGACCACTGGTGCAATCCCATAGTTGTCAAACAAGATCAGAGCGAGTCTTGTGGCAGAAACACAGGCTTGGGCAACAGTCAAGTGATTATCCGAAAAGCTTGAGGACAAGCCAGGATTTGAAGTTGGTGGATCAGGATCGGTGAGGTACGCGACCAAGCAAAGACATACCTACAGCACAGCTTACACAAGGATCAAGAATGGGAGCCTGAACTTCTGCTCCCGCTTGAAAGTGGAGGAGGCCCCTGACAAGGTTCCACACAGGTCACTCCGCTCCATTTTGTCAGCACTGTTCTTAAGCAGAGATGCCTTAACCCCTAGCACTGGGGAAAGAGGTTGCAGAGCCTGTTGATAAGCTCAGGACCCTGACATAATTATCCTAGGGAAGTTTTCACTATTTATGCTTGTAGCCAAGGCCTAAATTATGACTTTTGGGACTCTATTTGCATAAACTCACAGCTGTACAAAATAGGAACAATAATGATACTGATTCTTGTATTCTAGAAATTTTGTTACTTTTTTAATTCTCATTGATCCTATTTGAAACACTACTGATATAGTCCAGAGAGGGTGTAATTAATGCAGCCTGGAACTTTGACTTTGAAGTGCCTTTAACAAAGAAGAAGGACAACTTGGGACTTGAAGCATTTGTTCAGAGGTGTAAGCAATTAAGGAAGGTAGTTTTACTCTAGCATGTTTCCTTGGATTAGTCAAATGAAGAGCAGCAGCAAGAACTGTGGCACAGTACAAACACTGACATCTGTTCATACCTAGAAATGATCCACCACTTTAGTCATTTGAGGAGACTTAACAAACGGATTTTATGTTGCTGTAGAAAGGGCAGGACAATTATTTCATTTGATCACCTGTGAAACTCTTTAGGTGGGCCCATACACCTAGTTAAGTTGTACTCCTGAATGTAGTAGCATATCCTTTTTAGCCTCTGCTGTCTGAATTTGCTTATTTCTTAACAAATTGCTTTTTTCTTCAAGGGCCTCATAGTAAAATGAATTATCTTCTGTCAGTTTCCAGATACTCATTGAATGAAATAAAACTATTAGAAGGGACAGTTTAGTGTATATTGTTTAAAATGTTCTTGTCGTTAACTAACAAACTGGTAAAACCGGAAAATAGAAGGGTCAATTGCCGTACTATTGTGGCTGAAGCTGCTTGTATTATATTGATAAATACGCACACAAACAGTTTCAGGAACCTCACAAAAACACATTAGCTTACTCTTCAAAGGATTCACTGCCTCTTTTGTGTGTTTCCGGTACTATTACCTCTTGCTGCCATTTCTAATTCTGAGTTGGAGTTTGTGTTTCTGTGTTACCCTCTTGGAGTGAGACCTTTTGTAGAAGTGTATCATGCAGGTTTCATTTGGAATGGCTTCTTCCTCCCTGGATGAAGTGTTACAGTCCACACCAGGTAGCAATTACAAGTGTTTATTCAGTGTTGGGACCTCTGTACATTCAATTTAAATTAGTGCCAGTAGCTGTGAAATACTACAATAGAAACTTAGATACTTGGTACCTTTTGGAACAGCCTTACTCTCTTGCACTTTGATGTTTGTTTTGTTTTTGTTTTTTAATAATGCCTCTGTGAGAGTGTATTGGGGATGTTAGTTCCCATCACTGAACCTTCTTGAGAATGATGCCATGTAAGTTTTTTGAGCAGGACTGTCTTTTCTTTGGCTACGCTCTTGTAGCTGATGCAATAGACAGAGCAGTCTTCATCACACAAAGTTAAGACGAACCATATGAGAACTAATGGGAATTGATCTGTGGTTTCCTGTTCAGAAGCACTACTTAAGGAATAGAATTCTTCTTAGGTATAGTTAGTATATTAATAATCATACCACAAAATAGTCATTTGAGGACCTTTACAAGCAGTTCTGCATTTATCCAATTTATCAAGTATAGTCTGTTGACTGCTAAAAGAGAACCTCCCCTTTAAACAGAGTTTTAGCTAAGTTACAATTTTGATAAGTTTGATTTTTCATCTATATACCTGATCTGAAAATTGGTGTGGAGAATTTTACTACACATGCAATAAAGGGGGCATTATCCTTTACTGAGTGGGAAGACCATACCTGTGTTAGTTTTAACACCTTTTTTAAACTTGTTATGGGATTTCAGAGTACCTCCAACAGTCAAGCATTCCTCTTGTCTTGCTTGGTCATAACATTTTGAAACTTTCACAATGATGAGGTCAGATTAAGTGAATGAAACAATTTAATTTAGCAGCTAACGAGTGTGGACAAGCATAGGACTATTATAAGAATGTTGCTGAAAACAATAGAAGAACCTCTTCAAAAATGCATAGTAATTCTATTATTTCTCTGTAACAGAAATGTGACAAGAACCAGTAAGTAATTCTTGTCTGGATTGGAGAGTTTTTCAGTAGATTTGTGGAGAGTCAGTCCTGAGAGCAGCCCTGAACGCCTTCAGTGAGCTTCTGTGTGGCTGCATGGTTCCCTTCTGTGCCACTGCAGCCTCTTGCTCTGCAGCACTAGGTACTGCTCAGTCCCAGAGTGGTTGCTGACAGATGAAATACATGCTGTCAGAGAATGTACCTCTGACTCTCCAGCTCTAGAGACTGTCTTGGTGTTCTCTGGCCCAACAACACTTGGTGCTTGTAGGTTTTGGGTTTGTTGTCATTTTTTAAATACTGACTATGCTAAAGGAGTAACTCTTTAGCTATGTGATGTTTCTAGCATATTTTATATGAATGTGAAATGCAAGGAAGTTAGTCCAAGCCCATTTAATAGCTGAGAAGTTCCCCTTCCCTTATACCACGTAGCTTTCATTTCTTGAAATTCTTACACTAGAACTTACTCTAGATTTTGACTGTATCCTACCATCTCTTCTGTTAGCAAGGAGTTCCCATTACAGAATACATGTGCTATTAAAGAACATTCAGGAAAGGTTGGCTTTGGTTTGGTTTATTTATTTTTAACAAGCTAAAAACATTATTTGAGGGTTAAAGTTTTATGGTTTGAAGGAATGTGATAGTATTGCAGTTTCAGAATGTGTAATATATGATGTTCAAAGTAGTAGGGACAGTTAAGAACAAAGTATTTGTACTGTACGTAGTCGGAGAACAACAGCAATCTGTTCTGTTTCAAAGGCGACCTTTCATGTAGTTGGAGAAGTGGATCCTAATTTTGCATGCTGAAAAGAACAAGTTCAGTAAATACTTGCCTAATCCTCTGGCTAAATTATGTTTGCACAAAGACTTGTTAATAAAATAAGCCATAGGATTGTAGGATCCTGTTGGAGTAGTGGCTCTTGCTGTTTGGATGCAGTTCATCAAGTTAAAGAAGTACTTAAAAGGTCATATATTTAAATGTTAAATAATACATCTTCAAATGGCAGAATAACTGTCTTAAGATGCTTGAGTGCTTTCCACATCTGCCTTCACACTTTGGAATTAAAGTCACAAACACTCAAGCACTGAAGCATTTTCCCAAAGTGTTATTTAGACGGCAGAGAGATGCTCCCCTCAGGCTGCTGCACATGTGTAGAACAGCGTACTTGGAATATGCCTCAATATTCTAAGCCAAATTCTCTAGATAAAGCATCTGGTTATTCTTTACTAGTGTGGGGGTTTTTGGTTTTGTTTTGCCCATGTTGCTCACGGTGTTAGCATTCTGGTAGGGAGCTTTATCTCAGCTCACCATTTCCAGCATTCACACCTCACTAGCCTTCTTTCATGATTGTGCTTGGATGCTTGGCCTTGATGTGTGTTTGGTTTGTTCCTTAGGCTTCTGAGACAAAATCTTAAGGGTTCTTAAGACTTCATGTGATCTTTTTCTTTGTTTTTATTTTTGCTTCAATTTTTCCAGTGGTCAAATGGCACGCTCCTGTTTGCTCGGTCTGTCCTTTATTGCTCTGCGGCTGCTTTGGAGTTCTAAAAGCTGTTCTCTGTGTGCTCCTTCAAGCTGTCTTGGATCCCCTGTCTGCCATGCAATGAGTAAGCATGACAATCACAAGATGGACTTTCCACTATGCAGATCTTGATTTCCAGAGGGAAATTAATTTGACTTTTTTTTTTTTTTGAGACCCTGAACTAATGATGTTCTTTACTTATTGAAGGAGTTGTAATACCATGTAACAGCCTCTTGGGATCATGTCTTCTGCTCTAAGAAGACATTTTATTTTATATATCTTTTTACAAATACTAGTTTGGGCCTGGCACTCAGTTGTCTGCCTGTGTCTTCCTTGCTGAAGATGTCTTCAGCCAGGTATTAAAACACCACTTGTTTCTCAGCTGCAGACCTTTGGGTGCACATGATAAAGTAATCCAGACCGTCACCTCATAGGTGTAGGGAAACACCTGTCCAGAACCTCTTGTTGCTATTTCTTTGCCCAGATTCCATGCCATTTTTTGCATTTGTTAGAACATTGAATCAGACATTTTCGGTACTTCTGGGCTGTGTGTGAGTTTTGTGGCACTAGAAACAAACACCATCCTTCCAGCACAGTATCTTCTTAAACGGGACATAATGGAATAGCCCTTTTTACAAAGAGGTGGCTACAAAAAGGCAGTTTGGCCCAGTAGAGATGAGCCTTTTCAGAGCATGTTGAGCATGAGTGATACCGTGGCTGTTTGCAGTCTAATCTCAGTCATGTGATTCACCTTGGAATTGCAGTTCGTGTCACATGTACTCCGTTACAACCTGTTGAACAGTTACAAGGCTTAATAATTGAGCTACCATGGCACATGTTGCTAAACTGAATTTGCATTGCTGAAGACTGGGATGTGTGCCCTAAAGGGCACATCCCTGTGTGACAGTAGTGCCTGTTTCTCCATCAGTCAGGCCTTCCCTGTAGATGTGGCAAGTTTGATTAGTCTCTGCAGCAAAATGGAGTTTCATCCTTTTACTTTTGTATTGCTGTTTTTCACTCGATGAGGGAGCTCATTAGACAACTCTGAAGGCGTGAGACGTCTCTGTCATTGAGAAGAAAACTTTATACATATTCTTTCTACAACTTAAGGTAGTTTGAAATGCCTGCCTACCATTTCTTGGTTATAAAGCAGAGCCAAGTGATCACACCACAAGATCATCAAAAGCATGATGGTGCAAGACCGCCATCCTGCTGTCAACACTTTTGATTGAATTTTGGAGCTAGGTGTTTTGATCTCTGCAATTGGTGTAATTGTGGTTAAGCTGCCACGGTCAGGATACATAGTCTTAACAAAGAAGACACTGCTCTGAGGTAGGGCTTTTTTTGTGAAGTGACTGTGCTCCAGGACAAATCCTAGTCTGCATTACACATCTCCATCTTTGACAGTCACAGAGCTTTAATTCTCTGTATTAAAGCTGCTCAGTGTCCTTTCTTTTTTAATGAAGGGAATGGAAAATAGGATGCTGAAATAAATAATCTGGAGAAAAGACTTCAGCGTTCACATATATGTGGTACTGAAACTGCCCTATCAAGTTAAAGCAGTTACATTTCACTAGGCAGGTCAGTCAGAATGATTGCAAGGAACTCAAAGAGGGCAGTGCACTACCTTTTTTTGTATTGCCGTAGCTGGTGTGGGGCAATTTGGAAGCCTGCCCTGTGTGTAGTGCTACAGTATGTATTAGAAGGTCTGGTAGTATGTGTTGGGACATCCACCATATCAGTGTGTAGCTCAACTTGAAGTAAAAGTAGTAAGGGAATATAACATGTTTTTCTAATTTCACAGAGGAGTGGTCTAACAAAGTGAAGTGCCTGACTGGCCGTGTGAACCTATCAATGTTCACTGCTCAAGAACTCTTAACAAAATTTTCTTTCTGTTGGTGGCTTCCTGAAAAGTTCTTGCTCTCTTAAGCAGCTAATTGATTTGAAGTAACCACTTTGTTTACCTTTACTAAAAATATGCCATTGCTTAAACATTCAGGAATGATGCTGCACTTGGTGAAAGAAATCATACCCATCTGTTGTGTGCTCGAAGACTAAGACTTATCTCCAGATTATCTAAACATCAAAGAAGTGATTTGCTGATTTGGAACAAACATAATGACACGCTTTCAAAGACAAGGTCAATGTTGTCATGCTGAGTTATTAGTGATGGGTTGGCCGCACTTCTGTTTCCATCCATTAGTGTCGGATTGCTTGCTGTTCTGTAGCTCAGAAGAGGAAACTGCAATGTTTAAAGGCAGCCATGCTGAGCGAGGGAAGAAAATGAGCACTCTGTGTTAGACAAAAAATTCTTAAGCTCAAGTATTTGCAAGACATACATGATCAGTGAGAGTTCGCCTGGAGATGATAATCCTAGTTCAGTTATTTTGTAATAACGTCCTTTCTTGTTTTACATCTCATAACATGAAAGTATTAAATGTAGATTGTGAAATCTGGATTCATGTTATAAAGTTGAATGAAATGTAAATTTGAAGGGGGTACAAAATAGGATTTGGTTACAGGTTTTGAAATTGGGATGAGGGAGGCCTGCATGTTTGATTGGTGAGGGAAACGTGATTTCACAGTGAATGTTGAAATACAGCTTACAGTGACATTTTGTGACGGAGTCACAGAGAGGTTGAGGTTGGAAGGGATCTCTGCTCAAACACAGTCACCTAGAGCTGGTTGCCCACAACCAAGTCCAAAAGCCTTTTGAATATCTCCATGGAGAGGTACTCCACAACCTTCATGGCAAGCCTGTGCCATGACAGATTTACATAAGTGTTCCTAGTGAAACTTGGTACTCTGAAAACTGTGTTTTGTAAGTATCGGTGAGATGTAGCTGATGAGGCCCATAACTCAATAAAACACAATGTAAAAAGAGGTTTCTAATGAAAACATATCCAGATTTTATAACGTCAGCTCTTTTGAAGTTGGGACTTTCTACAGCATTTTATGAAGGCAAATCTGTGTCAATCTGTGGCTGTGTGAGAATGCTTTGCTTTCAGACAATTGTCTTGATAATCTCGGTTTGGCTGCATTATCTTTACTCTTCAGAGACGTAGTAAGTGAAGAACATTTTCTGTATTTTTCACTCCCCTTCCTTTTCCTTCTTCCACTTCTTCCCCCCTCCCTGCCTTGCAGCTGAAGGAAAAAACAGAGAGATCAAATAGCTTTAGATTGGCTGATGGAGGGCTAGGATTTTCTGACATTTTTCTTTGTTTATGCTTTTTATCACACTATTTCTGTAACATAACAGGTACTGGAAAAGATAAATCAAAGAGAGACAATAGTTGTGTCAGAAGAAAGTGAAATAATGAAAAACTCATTATGATATGGTTTTGTCTCAAAGTTAATATTTCAAGTCAATATTGAACAAAATGAGGCCTTGTAACTATTTTGAATTTAGAATTTTACCCAAAAAAACCAGTCACAGTACATGTATTTTAAGAAATACAGTTTAATAATATGCTGCTGGACTGTTTAATTTTTATGCCTCAGGGTAGCGCAGAGCACTATTTCTACTTTTAGAAGCTTCCTCTCATTAGTGTAGTCTCTTATATAGCACCTGTTTTAAACTCCAAATCTGAATCTACAAATGTAAAACCTGACTTTTGAAATATTTGCTTTTTTGAACACTCTTCTTTAAAGGACCTATCAGGATCTCTCCCCCAAATGCTAGAAGCTTGAAGGATAAGGGAGGAACAATGTTGCATGGCCCAAACACATGTGCTTTCGTCATTAGCAAGGTACAGCATGACCTCATGTTGACCTCAAAGGTAAATCGCTAACAGGGAACAATTATACGTGCCTGTGAAAGCAGCGTAGTTTTGAACATAATCAAGGGAATAATTCAGTGCATAGGATAAAATTAAATTTACAACTCTGTCTGCCTTTCTTTTTCTCTCGTCTCTCTCCAAATCTCTTCTTGAGACAATGTTGTGTTATATATATGTGTGTGTTGCGAAAGAAAATGACTTTTCTAGAGGTCATAAAGAATTCCTAAATATGGGGAGCCCAAAGGATCTTGTATCCAGTTTAGTCAAATTGTACATCTTACAATGAAATTCTCTTTTTAATGGAAAGCTTTCATTGGTTGTCTAGAGTATTGATATTGCAGCCATCAGAATGTGTATGTATATTACTTTGGGGAATTTTCTGTAGTTCTGAAATGTTAAATCATTTAGACTTATGGGAAAGTCTTTTAAAATATCAATACATTAATTTTTGTGTCCTTATCTTAGACTGCAACACAAACCTATGACATTTTATTTCTTTTGTAGAAGACTAAATGGTAGCATTATGTGATACATCTCTACATGTGATGGAATATTATTTAGCTAGCAGTTCTGAGCTATTTGGAGAAGAATTGCTGCCAGCATCTTGGAACTGTTAGCCATATCTGTCCCGTATAATTTGTATAATATAATTGTTTGATGTAATTTTATTTTTTTTTCCTAGAATGAGAGAGCATATTCCTTCTGTGGAACAATAGAATACATGGCTCCGGATATTGTAAGAGGAGGAGACACAGGACATGATAAGGTATGTTCTAATTTCATTACTGAAAATAAACTAATTCTTTAGGCAACACTGCTGTTCAGCTTGAGGGTTTCTTGTAAAATGTGATGGTGTTTTATTTAAGCTTAATTTTTCAGATTGTCCTAAAATAGATTATTACTAGTATCTTCAATTGTCTGTTGATGTATTTTCTTCTTTTAATCTTAAGTAAAAGGCATATTTATAAAGGCATTGGGTCTTATTTATGTTCTACTCAAAATTTTGTTCTAAATGTGCAATGGAACATTAAACTTAGCTGACACTTCCCTCTACGCAAAATACTAATTCAGAATGGAAAAGTGACTGGTTTGTGTTTAATTCTGATGTATGTTTTAAATGGGACATCAGAGAAATCCATTATTGAAGTATGGCATGGATTATTAAGGTTATAAATGTTCTCATGTTGTAAAAATTGTTTGGCTTGTGGTTCAAATTTTATTATGAATTAAAGTGTCAGTAATTGATAGGAAAGATTAAGACAATAATTCAGACAAAAACTCTACTCCCAAAATAATTCTACAATATTGATGGATATATTATTTTGATTGCTCACTATACTGGGAAGTTTTGGAGAGTATTTGATCTCTGTGGTTCTTTTGCTGTAGATTGAGTTGGCTTGTCTTTCTGCTGGGGACCACGGAATGTAGTTGATCACAGTTCCTCTTTTCTCAGCCTGTTTAAGAACTGGAAAAGTCTGACTTTTGCCTGAGAAGGTGCTTTCTTTTCCTTCTCTGTGCATTCTGTGATGCTTTTGGTCTGAGTTTTCATTCAGGTAGGGAGCACTGTACAGCAGGATGATTACCTCCCTGATTCTTCTACTAACATAAAATAGAATGTGCTTTGTCTTTTCACTTAGGTGTTGTCTCACACCTGCTTTGGATTCTACTATAACCTCTTCATCTTTCTACTGTACTGCTTGCCCAGTTGTTATTAAAAATGGAATTTAAAAAACTTGTGAATTGAAGCTCTTTCCTGCACTCTTTCTTAGTTTAGTGTTGCCACTTTGAGAGCATCTCTCCAATGCATCAGTCACCTTGACTTAGGATTGTGGCTCTTGAAGTGCTTATAAATTCAATCCTGTTGCTGATTTAAAGAGCTATCTCTGTGCTGTTGTCTTTGGTTCTATCTGATACTTTGATTAGATGTAGTGCAGAGTCATACAGTGTTTTACATGGAATAGCTTGACAGTTTGGTACTGAATGTTAGCTGATAAATAAGGGTGATCTTGCAGTTAGCTATGTGATGTCGGTTGGTTGTACTACACACTTGTTACCTCACCACTGGCAATGTCATGTTGTAGTGCTAGAAGGTTTTTAGTGTATTTTGTACTTACTGCATATCTAGCAATGCAAAGATCTTACATAAAGAGAAAATGGGATTGCTTTAGTATGCTATGCTCTCATTGATCAATGTTTATGATTTGTAATCTCATCTGGATTATTGCATTGTGTGTCTAAAAGACTTGCTCTAATATTTCAGTGGTTTTTTTTAAAGTTTGATTTCTGATTCTGCAGATCCTCCTTTTTTTTTTTTTGGAAAAACACATACCAAGAAAAAATTGTTTGGGATTTTCTCTGAGAATTATGTATTTGCAAAGATAATTATTAAAAGCACAGAGACTTCTTCAGCTAGTTCTTCTAGACACTCTTGGCTGAATATATAAAGCATCAGATTTTGTGTGTATTGAGGCATCAGTGCTAAAAAAGGAAGCAAAATTGTCAACCCTTCACTAATTATTTTCCTGTATTCTATTAATGTTGCCGACATAAGCAAAGCAGAACTCAAGCTTTATTGATTTGCAAATTTCATGGCCGTAAAACTGAGAAGTTCAAACACCTGTAGTTAAATTTATTTTGTTGAAAGGACTAAACTACTTCCTTTATTATTCATAGTAGCATCTTTTTCTTTTGAAAGAGAGAAATACTTTGCAAATTATGAGGTGTCAAAGATATGAATAACATGATTAATATATGGGAAGCCAAATATCCCATGTGTTACCAAGGTCCATCTCTCTAAGGTCCCTGAGGCAAAGCATCGGCACTGGGTGCCCGTGACTAAACAGTGTCTACCATGTGGACCTGCCTGTGCAAAATGGGTAGTAGGGAAACTAATAGGAACCAAAATGCAGAAAACTGCCAAAGTGGGAATGACAAGGATCTTTACTTAATAAAGTTCTTTAACAAACAGTGACCCATTGCAGCAGGGTGGTGTTGGAGACGTTGTTCTGAAAGCTTTGCCTGAGTGAAGGAGCAGACAGGTGAAATATGAACTGGTGCAAGGTGCTGCACCTGCCTCAAGGCAACCCCCAATATCAAAACAGGCTGGGGGATGAAGGGATAGAAAGCAGCCCTGCCGGGAAGGACTTGAGGGTGCTGGTGGATGAGAGGGTGGACATGACCCAGCAATGTGCACTTGCAGCCCAGAAGGCCAGTTGTGTGCTGGGCTGCATCCAAAGCAGTGAGGCCAGCAGGGCGAGGGAGGGGATTCTGCCCCTCTGCTCTGCTCTGGTGAGACCCCACCTGCAGTGCTGCATCCAGCCCTGGGGTCCCTGACATAGGAAGGGCATGGACCTGTTGGAGTGAGTCCAGAGGAGGGACACCAAGTTGATTATAGAGGGTAGAGCACCTCACCTATGAGGAAAGGCTGAGAGAGTTGGGATTGTTGAGCCTGGAGAAGAGAAGGCTCCAGGGTTGTCTAATTGTGACTCTGCAATACCTGAAGGGAGCTTACAGGAAAGATGGAGAGGGACTTTTTACAAGGGCATGCAGTGATAGGACAAGGGAAAATCATTTTAAACTCAAAGAAGAGAGATTTAGATTAAATGTTAGGAAGAAATTCTTTACTGTGAGGGTGATGAGGCACTGGAACAGGTTGTCCAGAGAAGTTGGGGATGCCCCATTCCTGGAAGTGTTCAAGGCCAGGTTGGATGGGGCTCTGAGCAACCTGGTCTAGTGAAAGTTGTCTCTGTCCATGGCAGAGGGGTTGAAACAAGATGATCTTTGAGGTCCCTTTCAATCCAAATCATTCTATGATTTTATGAATATGAAATAAAACTTCATAGCATTTTCAGGTGCCTGGATTAAGTGTGGCCTGTGATCTTAAATTGTGCTTTTTGACCGTTGCTTATTTTCATTCTCAAGCTTGTAAAAGCTCAAGTTCATCTACTTCTTAGCAAGGCTTAGGCTCCTCTTTACCTTTTAGAATTCTTATAACTTCACAATGGCAAAAATAAAAATAAATAAATTTATGGGGGAACAAGAGAAACTTTAGTAGTCAGTGGAAAGAGTTCAACTTGAGAAATTAGCTTAAGAAGCTAAGTGGAGAGATTTCAACGTAAAATGAATTTATTGTAGAAAATACCTCCAATCAGTATTGCAGTTAGTTATACTTTATTGTATCCAGGTTTGCCTGTGTGTTGATAGGTAGGTTCTTCCTGTGCTGGTTCCTTTCCAAGTGTATTGTTTTTTCCTTCTTTTGTTAACAATTTTACTTCAGTGTATCATAACATACATAATTACTGTTGTTCTATAGGCTGTTGATTGGTGGAGTGTTGGTGTTCTTATGTATGAACTATTAACTGGAGCATCACCATTTACAGTCGATGGAGAGAAGAATTCCCAAGCAGAGATTTCTAGGTAAGATTCAAAGCAGTAAAGTGTACGTGCTTGCTCACAGATGATCCTTATGCCATAATATGTGGGTTTTGAGAATTTTAATCTAAAACTGAGGAAGAAAGTGCTGCCAGGGTAACGTTTTATGTGCTCCAGTTCTGTTTAACAGAATGACATCTGGAAGTAGATAGTTTTTATTAACTAATAGAACTGACCTTTCCAAAGGACCTGTTTTTTTTTAAACTACAGTGTAACCACAGCTTTGTAGATAGTTAACCCTGTCGTGTGTTTACTGTTGAAAAGGAAGGCGAAAGAAATATCAAATTATATGTAAATAGAATTATCACATTCAAAATCTTAATAAATGAAATACATCTTTAACTAGAGATTTTTCATCAGCTCTTACTAGATCACTCTGGCAGACTACAGGTTTAAAGTGTCAGAATGTGCTCTGCTCCCATTTTTTTGTTACAGGTAATGTTTATTTTATTAACGTGTAACATGAAACAAAGAACATGATCTTTTCTAGCCCTACTTGCATATGGTGATGATATGCAATATGATACTTACAGAAATGAAATAACCTATGCTATTCTTACCTTTCATATGTAGAACTTTTTGTTGTGGTCAGTAATCTCTCCACTTTCAGGGTTTGTTTTCAGTACTCATGCAAAAACCTTGGGGCATTTTCAAAAGGCAAAGCGATAAGCTTCCCCAAAGCACATTACTGAAATCTCCCCCAAGCAAGCGTTCCCTGTTACTGGATTTCTTTTGGAGCAGGGAGTTGAGGGCTTAAATTGCTCAAATTAGTAACCACTGTCAAGATGAGCTTGTAAGTCCTATCCCCAAACTAAGAACAGTTTTGCTTCCATTGGAAGGTATTACCGTGGTTCTGATCCTCACCTAAAGTCACTTGATATTTAAGGTTGTGATGGATGAGAAAACAAACCTCAATTGTTTAAACAATTTATTTTACTTATGTTATAAATTCAGGCAATTTCTTGGAAGATTGAGACCTCTTTGTCGGTTTTTAGTTCTCCACTAGAGCAGGAACTGTAGAGGGTCACTAGAAAAAATACAGGAGAGAAGGGAGTCCATTAACAAAACAAAATGCAGGACTTCACCCTCTTGGTCATTATATTGCAGTTAAAACATAAATTATCTCTTTATGGCCTGTTTAAGGTTAGAAATTTTGTTGATTGCTTACTTAACGTGTCTGAATTTGGTAATTTTGATTTCCAAGATTTACTAAATGGAACTCTGAAGGAGTTAAAATTTTTTTAGAGAGAATTTTGGCCAGAATTTTATAGATATAGTTTCCCAAAAACTGGGAAACCTTTTAGTTGTATATTCTACACGATTTGACTTTCTTTTGGTAGGCCCTTATGTGCTCTTTAAGATTTTAATTTTAAATTATCAGAAATATTAATTGCGGTGCTGAGAAACCACAGGGTTGCTAACATCTGTCCTCTGATGGCTAATAACCTGATTTCTGATCTTAATTTAGTTGTGGCAAGTTTACTGTGTTGTTGCTCATCTGTTCTTGTTCTCGTGGGTGTTTATGCTACACAATTACAGACAGCAGTCCCATAGTATTTCAGCTTTTATTTTGATAAATTTAGAAGTTAAATTCTTACAGCTTCCTTCATTAAAGATGTTCCCCAGTCTTCCTGTTTCCTGAAAAAGCCTTTTCTTATATATGGATAGTTTATTCCTGTTGATGTTTCAAGAGCATCTTGTATAAGGGAAAGAATAATTCACTTTCCTTTATTGTTGGGTTCCTCTTGTTGATGCCAACAGTGGTCTGATAGATCTAATTCCTTCTCCTTTCCTATCACTTTCAGCTGACAAGCTGCTAGTTTATAGCATTTCAGACTTGGTTTCATCTGTCTTGTGTTGCTTCACTACTCGTGAGACCCATTGTTTTCTGAATCCTTTGCACTGATGGCAATTTCTGTCTCAGATGACATCAGTTTTGTGTGTTTGCAGGTTATGATGTCATGAGTGTTATGTTCCTTTTCAGAGAATATGAGAACATTGCTGCTGTCCTGGCTGCTGTGCTGAGTTGTGTGGAACCTTCTGGGCAATGATGGCTGCGGTTTGGGCACAGCGGGAGTGTGGCTGGGGCTTTCCCTGAGGGTAGGGTAGAGCAGGCAGAACAGAAATCAGGTATTTACAGTTGCCAGTGGCAGTGAAATTACTGGCACAGAGATAGGAGTTGGTACAAACTTCTTCCTTGGTAGCAAAGTTGTTCTAACCAGAAATGATAGTGCTTAACCTAAATATGCTTAAACTTGCCAATTGCAGCAGACTTGGGAGGTCAGTTTTTCACTCGATCACAGACTCTGAAAGCATGGCTTTTGATTTTTCTGAGTTTAAGGAAAAAAGTCTTCTAAACGAATCCAGGTCCTTCTTTTATTTTATATAGGTGTTATCGTGATTTAACCCCAGCTGGCAACTAAGCCCCATTCAGTCACTCCCCCACCAGCAGGGTCAGGGAGAGAGTGGGAAGGGTAAAAGCCAGAAAACTCATGGGTTGAGATAAAGGCAGTTTAATAGGGAAAGCAAAAGCCACACACACAAGCAAAGCAAAACAGGGAGTTAACTCACTGCTTCCCGTGGGTAGGCGGGTGTTCAGCCATCTCCAGGAGAGCAGGGCCCCAGCACATGTAATGGTGGCTTGGGAAGGCAAACGTCATCACTCCAAATGTCTCCCTTTCTTCTCACTTTATGAGCACGATGTCCTGTGGTCTGGAATAACCATTTAGTCAGTTTGGGTCACCTGTCCTGCTTGTCTCCTCCCAACCTCCCATGTGCCTCCAACTTCTTGCCAGCATGGCAGTATGAAAAGCAGAGAAAAGGCCTTGGCTCTGTGTCAGCTCTGCTCAGCAATAACAAACCATCTCCATATTATCAACCCTGTGTTCAGCACAAATCCAAAATAGCCCTGTACTAACTTCATCTGTGAAGAAAATGAACTCCAAATGAAATCAGCACAGGTAGGAAGTTACCTTAGATATTTTAGATAATTTTATCCCCTTGTGTGGCACAATGGCAATCTGGTGTTAAATTTCACCATGAAACTTTGTTTTAAAATATCTCTCTAATGAACAATGTTGTTCTTTTGTCATAATCTTTTTGGCAACACTGTGGACTTCTCTTCCATGAAAAATGCCACTTTAAGATAAGTGCATACTTTCCCTTTTGTCTCTGTCCCTGAAGACACATTTTTGTTCACATCCTCAGTGTTATGGGTTATTAAACTTGATTAAAAAAAAAAATCGCATAATTATTCCAGTATGTCTCCTTTTCAAGTATGCCCTCTCCCATTTCTTTTCCCTTCTTCCCAAATCTTCCTTTCATTTCTGAGAATTCTGATTGTCCATTGCTGCAGAGACAGGGATAGGACTCATCTGGCAAAATCATAGGCAAGTGCTGGGTTTGATTACACACACACTATTTTCAGTTTGACTAGGAGTGATTTGTAGTGCTGAATTCAAAGACAGACAAGTCCATGAACACTGGGCTATTTTAGAGCCTTGAGGGACTAGTGAAACCAGATTCTCTTCACCTGATCAAGTTACTTCACCAATTTCTGTTCTCTCACATGTTGATCCAGTCTGGTCTTTCTTTTCTGACAGCTTGCTTTCCATCCTAAGTAATGTGTATACAACTTCACACACTTCAGTTCCATCATAATTGTAAATAGTTCTTGAAACTTCTAAAGAAAGTAGCTTCATTCTTCACTACCTCTGTAATGTCATTCTGTGAACCAGTCCAGAGCATCATTGGTGTTTTCTAGTATCAGTCAACCTCAAAAGTATCTCCGAATGAAAGCCACTGGCAACTTACTGGAGTCTGCTTGTACTGCATGGCTGCCTTCTCTGCAGTGGGCTCTGAGAGTGTCAACAGATGGAAGGTATCCCTCAGTATAAAACTTACCAGATGTCTGCTGGAAATACAGTACAGCAAAGAGGAAACAGTCTAGAAGGTTCCTGAAGTGTGTGGAATATAACTTCCTGACACAGCTGGTGAGCAAGCCAAGTGGGGAAGGTGCCCCACTGGGGGCTTGTTTGCAAACAGAGGACTGGTGGGTGATGTGATGGCTGGAGGCTCTCTTGGGCAAAGTGGTCATGAAATAAGAGTTTTTGATGCTTGGAGAGGTAAGGAGTGAGATCAGAAAAGTCACTGCCTTTGCCTTCTGGAGGGCAGGCTTTGGCCTATTTAGGAGACTGATTGAGAGAGTCCGTTCCAAGGCAGTCCTGAAGGGAAAGTTCAGGAAGGCTGGACATTCTTCAAGGAAGAAAGAAATTTTAAAGGTGCAGGAGTAGGTCATCCCCATGGGCCAAAAGACCAGCTGGTGAGAAAGAAGTTTGGCCTGGTTGAACAGAGCTTTGGCTGGAACTCAGGTAAAAAAGGAGAGTTTATGACCTGGGTAAGAAGGGACAGGCAACTCAGGAAGACTGCAAGAATGTTGTGAGGTTGTGCAGGGAGAGCATTAGAAGGATCAAAGCCCAGCTAGAACTTAATCCTGCTACTGCTATAAAAGACGATATAAAAATGTTTCTGTAAATACATTAGCAACAAAAGGAGAGCGAAGGAGAATCTCCATCCTTTACTGGATGTGAGGAAAATGTAGTGACAAAAGATGGGGAAAAGGTGAGGTTCTTAGTGCTGCCTTTAGTTCTGTCTTGAACAGTAAGATCTGTTTTCTCCAGAGGTGCCCAGCCTCCTGAGCTGGAAACAGGGACAGGGAGCAGAATGAAAACCCCATTTCCCCAAGGGAAAATGTTCAGTGACCTGCTACACCACTGAGACACTCACAAGTCCATGGTGCCAGATGAGATCCATCCAAGGGTACTGAGGGAGCTGCTGAAGTGCTCGCTGAGCCACTTTCCATGATTTATCAGCAGTCCTGGCTAAGAGGGAGGCCCCAGTTGACTGGAGGTTGGCAAATGTGACACCCATCTACAGGAAGGCTGGGAAGGAGGATCTGGGGAACTACAGGCCTGTCAGCCTGACCTTGGTGCTGGGGAAGGTTATAGAGCAGGACAACCAGGGCATTAGGCCATGGGTTTACAAAAGGCAGATCCTGCTTGGCTAACCTGTTCTTTTATGACAAGGTGACCCACTTAGTGGCTGTGGATGTTTTCTATGTGGACTTTAGTAAAGTCTTTGACACTGTCTCCCACAGCATTCTTCTGGAGAAACTGACTCCTCCTGGCTTTGGATGAGAGTGTTCTTTCCTGGGTAAAACTGGCTGGATGGCTGAGCCCAGAGAGTGGTGGTGAATGGGGTTATATCAAGTTGGTGGCCTGTCCCAGTATTGGGACAGTCCTGTTAATATATTAATTGATAAGCCAGGTGGGGAGATTGAGTGCACCCTCTGTCAGTTTGCAGATGACACCAAGTTGGGTGGGAGTGTTGTGCTGGAGGGCAGCAAGGCTCTGAAGTGGGACGTGGACAGACTGGATTGATGGCCCGAGGTCAATGGTATGAGTTTCAACAAGGCCAAGTGCCAGGTCCTGCACTTGAGTCGCAACCCCATGCAGTGCTACAGGCTGGGAGCAGAGTGGCTGGAAAGCTGCCTGGTACAAAAGAACCTGGGAATACTGATCAACAGCAGCTGAACGTGAGCCAGCAGAGTGCCCAGGTGGCCAAGAAGGCCAGTGGCATCATGGCTTGTATCAGAAATAGTGTGACCACAGAACCAGGGCAGTGATTGTCCCCTTGTACTTGGCACTGGTGAATTCTGTGTTCTGCTCTGGGCGCCTCAGAACAAGAAGGACATTGAGGCACTGGAGCGTGTCGAGGGAAGGGCAACAGAGTATGTGAAGAGACTGGAGCTCAAGTCTTGTGAGGAGCAGCTGAAGGAGCTCGGGTTGTTTAATGTGGAGGAAAGAAGGTTCTGAGGAGACCTTACTGCTCGCTACAACTACCTGAAAGGAGGTTGTAACCAGGTGGGGGTTGATCTCCAGGTAACAGGTGACAGGAAATGACCTCAGGTTTCACCCAGGGAGGTTTAGGTTGGATATNTTATATCAAGTTGGTGGCCTGTCCCAGTATTGGGACAGTCCTGTTAATATATTAATTGATAAGCCAGGTGGGGAGATTGAGTGCACCCTCTGTCAGTTTGCAGATGACACCAAGTTGGGTGGGAGTGTTGTGCTGGAGGGCAGCAAGGCTCTGAAGTGGGACGTGGACAGACTGGATTGATGGCCCGAGGTCAATGGTATGAGTTTCAACAAGGCCAAGTGCCAGGTCCTGCACTTGAGTCGCAACCCCATGCAGTGCTACAGGCTGGGAGCAGAGTGGCTGGAAAGCTGCCTGGTACAAAAGAACCTGGGAATACTGATCAACAGCAGCTGAACGTGAGCCAGCAGAGTGCCCAGGTGGCCAAGAAGGCCAGTGGCATCATGGCTTGTATCAGAAATAGTGTGACCACAGAACCAGGGCAGTGATTGTCCCCTTGTACTTGGCACTGGTGAATTCTGTGTTCTGCTCTGGGCGCCTCAGAACAAGAAGGACATTGAGGCACTGGAGCGTGTCGAGGGAAGGGCAACAGAGTATGTGAAGAGACTGGAGCTCAAGTCTTGTGAGGAGCAGCTGAAGGAGCTCGGGTTGTTTAATGTGGAGGAAAGAAGGTTCTGAGGAGACCTTACTGCTCGCTACAACTACCTGAAAGGAGGTTGTAACCAGGTGGGGGTTGATCTCCAGGTAACAGGTGACAGGAAATGACCTCAGGTTTCACCCAGGGAGGTTTAGGTTGGATATTAGCGAAAATTTCTTCAGTGAAGTGGGGGTCAGACATTGGAATAGACTGTGCAGGGAAGTGATAGAGGCACCATCCCTGGAGGTACTTAAAAGAGGTGCAGGATGTGGTACTTAAGGATATGGTTTAGTGGTGGGCTTGGCAGTGCTGGGTTTAACAGCTAGACTCGATGATCTTTTCCAGCCTAAAAATTACGTGATTCTATAACCATAGCTTGCCTCTCATATAGCTAAATGCCACTTCATTGTTAATTCTGCCTATAAAAAAATTTATTTAAAACAATAATCTTGGTAAAAGGCAGAAGCTGCCAATGCTGTTGCCACAGAATTTTCCAGGTAGAATGGGGGGGGTGAGTGTGGGTCTGGGTCTGGGGCATCTCTTATGAGGAGAGACTGCAGGAGCTGGGCCTGTTTAGTCTGAAGAAGAGAAGACTGAGAGGGGATCTCATTAATGCATATCAATATCTCAATGGTGGGTGCCAAGAGGATGGTGCTAGACTCATTTTAGTGGTGCCCAGCAACAGGACAGGGAGTAATGTCAACTGAAACACAAGAAGTTTCACCTCAACATGAGGAAGAACTTCTTTCCATTGAGGATAGCAGAACACTGGAACAGTCTGCCCAGGGCAGTTAAGGAGTCTCCCTCTCTGGAGGCATTCAAAACCCACCTGGATATGTTCCTGTGTCACCTGCTCTAGGTGACCCTGCCTTGGTTGGACTAGATGAACTCCAGAGGTCCCTTCCAACCCTGACAAATCTGTGATTCTGTGAAAATACAGTGTTATACAAAATTATTATTGGCAAAACCTGTATGCTAAATTATCCTGATAGATATAATCTTTATAGGGGATTCCTTCCTCCAAAAATTTAAGGAATGGTTTCTACACAAAGAGCAGAATTTCAAGTAATATGAAAAGTTATTTTATAAACCTGTCTCAGCTTCAGCTGGGACTTTCTGTTCAANTCAAAACCCACCTGGATATGTTCCTGTGTCACCTGCTCTAGGTGACCCTGCCTTGGTTGGACTAGATGAACTCCAGAGGTCCCTTCCAACCCTGACAAATCTGTGATTCTGTGAAAATACAGTGTTATACAAAATTATTATTGGCAAAACCTGTATGCTAAATTATCCTGATAGATATAATCTTTATAGGGGATTCCTTCCTCCAAAAATTTAAGGAATGGTTTCTACACAAAGAGCAGAATTTCAAGTAATATGAAAAGTTATTTTATAAACCTGTCTCAGCTTCAGCTGGGACTTTCTGTTCAATTCCTGTGTCCATGGTATGACCAGTTGCAGTTTTCAGGCCGAACGAAGGCATGCAATATGTCCCTAGAAATTTGCAATTAGAAGAATGAGGCAGATTAGTGTTGTTGCTGTGGAAGTACTTCTTTTGGCTAAGAATTTTCTGGTAACTTTGTTGTGCCGAATTCTTTCCACTGCTTTTGTTTGTTTCACTCTCCTTCTCTCATGTGAAAGTTTGTATTTGCATTAGAAGCCTGAGACACTGGCAAGATTCTTATTGCTAACACTTATCAGCATCACTCATACTCATTTATTCACTTTGTTACCCATGTTACCAATCATCCCAATTTAGCATCTTGTTCAGTGAAATTTAAAATTAAGTTTAAAATTAAAAATGACTTGGCCATCTGTAATCTCTAACATTTTTTTATATGGAGAAATGCTCTAGAATTTCTCTCTTGATTTCTAAGGATGTCCCTCATTGCTTCAGAAATCAGTTTTAAAAAATACTGACTGGAGGTGTTTTTCCTCTGAGAACCCAAAGAGAACTTATCTCTTTCCGCAACCTTTGTTGCATACCTTTCTGATTCTTTCATCAGAGAGGTTCATAAATAATTTCTTCAGACTTCTCTAACTGAAGGTAGAGACTACAAAGATACTGTAGATTTCATTGGCCCTCCTGTAGATAAAGTAATTTTTTATTATCAAGGTGTCCTGTCTTCTGTCTTGCAACAGGAAGGTTTTCTTTCTTCCTTACCTGCTTCCTCTTTCTGAAACTGGATGATTTCTGAAGAGACTGAATCCTTACTTCTCCACCACACCTGCAGTGTAAGAATCCTCTTGTTTAGTGATGTTTAAATTTGGTATTAACATCCCTAATTAAGAAGTCATTTGACAATATTGTGCTTTCTTCTGCTTCTCTGTAAAGTGAAGTGTGTCCGGAAGTTGAAGAGAAGGCTTATGGTTGCTGTTACTTCTGCTAGCAGAGTGGCTGTGATTTAGACCCTTACTGGCAGATCATCCATATGTCATTTAAAGAAACAATCCTGGACCTCTACACCACCTTAAAACTCAGACTGTATTTTCCTAACTCATTTCAGTGTGACTTAAACCAAGAGGTTAGCTTGCTTTGTCTTTGTGTTTGCTTGAAATTGGATACTAAGTCAGTAGAAGCTACCCGTGGGATATGTGCATTTTGAACTTGGTTTTGTCCTTCCACACTGCCAGGGCAGGATTATTTAAGGAAACAATCTGCTTGCATCTATTTTTGGGCTAATCCAAGAAGCTACATATTTCAAGACAAAAATCTTCCCATGGGATAACTGACTCTAAGGATACGTCATGGAGTAACTTTAAACAAAATTTAGAAATGCAGTGATCAACTTAAGCTCTGTCAGAAACATAACTGTTGAGATTTTAGTGTTGCCAAAAACTCATGTAATTTCAGCTTCACAGTCTCTCATAGCTTCAAAATCTTTATCTGTGTTTAGTGGAGATGCTCTAAGTCCTCCTGTGTATCATGTTTCCTGAAGTCACCACGGAAAGAGTATGCAGAGAGCTATATAGACACCAAGCTGAACGTGAGCCAGCAATGTCCCTGGTGGGAAAGGCAGCAAATGGTATTCTGCGATGCATTAGACAAAGTATCGTAAGGTTGAGGGATGTGATCCTTCCTCTAAACTCAGCACTTGTGACCTGCATGTGGATTACTGGTTCCAGTTCTGGTCTCCTCAGTACACCAGAGTGATGGACTTATTGGAGAGAGTCCAGCAAAGGGCCACTGAGAAGATTTAGGGTACTGAAGCATAGGAGGAAAGGCTAAGGAAGCTGGGACTCTTCCACATGGAGAAGGCTTAGGAAGATCTCATCAGGGTACATAAATGCCTGAAGGAAGCATGCAGAGAAGAGGGAGCCAGGCTCTTTTTGTTGGTGCTCAGTGGCAGGACCAGAGATAGAGGTCACAAACGGAAACACAGGAGGTTCTCTTTGAGCATCAGAAAACACCTTTTTACTGTGAGTGTGACTGAGCACAGGCTTCCCAGGGGAGGTGGTGGACTCCCTCTCCTTGATAATACTCAAAATGCTTCTGGACGTGGTCGCGAACAGCTGGCTCTAGGTGACTGTTGGAGCAGGGAGGGAGGTTGGACCAGATGACCTCCAGAGGTCCTTTCCAACCTCAACTCTTCTGTGATTCTGTATGCTATAGTATTCTGTGTATCTCTGTCATATCTGTTGATGTATCTTCAGATGTGTTACCTGCATGTGCATTCTCAATTTTCCTTTAGAATTCTCAGGTTCAGTATTTACATTTGAAGTAACTGGAGGAAAACTTGTCTTTATCTAAAACTGTGGGAACTACACATATAAAAGATAGGGACTGAAATGTGATTCTGCTTAGACTTCCAAGATTTTGAACTACCACTGGCATTACTTGATGGCTTCTGGTTCTTGCATTGAAAAAGGCAGCGAGGTCCCTGTCTGCTTTCTCTTTACTGTTTTGAGGGAAACACTATGCCCAGCCCCCTTGTGTCTTCTTTTCACTAAGCTGGATAGCCCTAGCCTTTTATAAAACTTTCTGTAAAACGCATTCTGTATTTCTGATTAGTCTTGTTACTGTTCTCTACAACTTTTCCAGTTATAGTGGCTCCTTTTGAGACTAGGGCATGAGCACTGCAAGCAAGATAGAGGGTGCAGGAAAAACCTCAAATGGCCCAAATATGTTTTGTTTTTTTTTTCTTTTTAATAATTTTTAATATTGAAATTGGTTTTGATTTGACTGCTGTTAGGCACCAGGTTGATTTCTTTGTGTAGCTATCTGTTGTAGCTAAGAGATTTCTTTTAAATAGTAAGCTTAGTATGTGAAAGAAGAGTGTTTTTCTTTTGTGGATTGAGTTACATAATTTAACTCCTGCAGATGTTGCGTTTCATACCCGCAATTCCTTAAACCTTTTTTTCTTTAAAGAATGTTTGCTTTCACATTTGCCATCCTCGTGCCTTTGAGAAGTTTAAGTGAGCTGTTAAATGCTGCCATTAGTATAATAACTCTTTGATTTAACATTCAACCTGTTCAGTAATTACCAAATTGTTATTTTGTTTGTTTTACAGGAGAATATTAAAAAGTGAGCCTCCTTATCCACAAGAAATGAGTGCTCTGTCTAAGGATATAATTCAGCGGCTTTTGATGAAAGACCCAAAGAAGAGGTTAGGTTGTGGTCCCACTGATGCTGATGAAATCAAGCAGCATCCCTTTTTTGAGGTAAAGCAGACAACAAAACTCATCAGATGCCACTTACTGTACATTAGTGACTGTGAAATCCAAGACTAAGGAAGTTCTGTTGTTCTATTAACAGAATACCTTAGAGACATGTTAATTGCATGAATAATGATATTGAAGAATATCCATGTGCTTATGTTTTCGGGTTTTGTGTATATTAGAAGGGCATGATAGATTTTTAATGTTCTCTCTATGTCTAAGTTACTTGAAGCAGCCAAAAGACACACTGCTTAAACCAGAAGGCTTAGTGCAAAACACTGAAATTATATGTTGTGTTATCTTTTGCGGGGTTTTGTGTTGGTGGTTTGTTGGGGTTTTTGTTGTTTTTTTTAAAGGAAGTTTGTCACTAGCATTGTTGGTAAAATCTGAATATTGATGAAATTCACCAAAGACCTCTGTTTTCCTTGGCTTAATTAAATCTTTAATCTTGTTTAGTAAATTTTAATTCTGTTCAGATTTCAACGTATTAATATTTGCTTTCAAACAATGATGAAGATTGGATTTGAGTACATCTGTACTGTTCCATCCATTGCAGTTAAAATTGTATGTTTTCTTTGAAAAAGCTAAGTAGGTATTTATGGTGTTTCTGAAGTTAAGTAGAGTTGCACAGAGTTAAACTCGCCTTCTTCACTGTTTGGTTTGGGAGATACATCTTGTCCTTACACTATACTTTCTAATCTTAACTTCAGTTCCACTCTTATACAGTAACAGGACAGTTTTCTCCTAACTGCTACACCAGTACTTCTTCTTTCTGGCCTTGCATTTAAGAATTCAGAGCCTTATGCTCTCAGGGCTCTGGAAGCTGCCATTAGTAATTAAGCATAGAAATTGGCATTGAAAAGTTGAAGATACTGCATGCATGCACTATAGCTTGTGAAAATATAGCTGTTCTTTATTCTGAAACAGAGGAAGAAATTCAAGGGCCCTCACTAACTGTTTGGCTCATCTCCACTGTTATATTTAATTATGCAGATTTTTTTTTTTAATTGAATTCTGTCTACATACAAATAAGTATGATACTTCTTGGCTTTACCCAAGCAGATTAGTTGGGCATAATTTGAATGCTTTTCGTCTGCCTGTGGAAAATAGCAAATGGAGTTAGGATTGTATTTCTGGACAAGTCTGTCTTTCCAATATCACTTTTTGTTCAGTTTTCATTTGGTTTAAACTTACTTTCCTGGGTTTTGTTTAGAATATGAACTGGGATGATTTAGCTGCCAAAAAAATACCAGCTCCATTTAAACCAGTAATCAGAGATGAATTGGATGTCAGTAATTTTGCAGAAGAGTTTACAGAAATGGATCCGACATACTCTCCAGCAGCAACCCCTCAGACTTCAGAAAGAATATTTCAGGTATTTTAAGAACTCACGGTAATTTTATAAGAAATAATTATTGAACAGTTCCCCATGTATAACTAGCTTTTTCTTCCCTCCTACCTTGTAAGTTCTTGGAATTAACTGTAATTTCCAGTCCCATTTCCCAGGGCTTTTTGTTCAACAATTGCAAGTTGAGTGAGAAGGGTGGAAACAGTTCTACTGCAAATACAAAATTCCTTGTCTCTCCATTCCCAGCTGAATGTCCTGCATGCTGGATTAAAGTCAGTCTGTTCTTTATTGATTCTCCATTCCTTAGGAGTCTTGTCATCTTGACTCTGTCAGCCTGGGCTACCAGCTTCCACAACAGCAGTGTAGTTCACCCATTTCCACATTACGCACTAGTTGGGGTGCTCCTTTGGAAAGTGGAGGCTACCTGCACAGTTAGAAGTAGGTTTTCCAAGTTGTAGGTGTGCTCTAATTAGTAGGCTGCTGTATACAGATGAGTAACAAAGCTTTCCTTATCATCTCCTCCATGCTGTTAAAGAATGATCCCTCCTTGGACTGCACAGTCTGGATGTCAAAAGGGTAGAAACAGCTCATGTGCAGTCAACTTGGTACCAAAGCTGCAGAGGTGAACAACAGTTTGGATTGCTTTCTGTTCTCCCCCTCCTTGTGCTTTGTTGTTTTTCATTGGCTGTTTTTGAGCAGCTAATTCTTAGTGTACAGGCAGGTAGCATCGTATTTTGAGAGTTGTTAGATTTGTAGTGACTGTAACAAGCAATTTATGCTTGTCATAATATCATCTGATTGGCCTTGTGGTGGGAGTCACAGCTGTGTTACTGTTAAACTGGGCACATCATTAATATGAAGCTTATCTTGTTTAGCCATTGAAAATGCTTTGATGCTTACATGACAACGTAAAAACTATTTCATGCTGTAACTTTAAGCTGTCCTGGGAAGCTGGCTAGTTTGAAGTATGAGCCTTTATCAGTATTGCAAAACAATTGAAGCTGAGCCAGGTTGGCATTAATTACCAGAGTGCTTGTAGTATTGTTGTTTTATCTTTAACTGTGAAGAAACATATAAGTGATTGCAAGAAGATACCTGTTCATGTTGAACAGAGTAATGTCTAACCATCAGTGAAACAGTTACGGTTTCTGTTCTGTGATATGAAAACTCTGATTTCTTTTGAAACATCTTCTGAAACTCTAATGTTTCATGTGCATTTTGATAGTTACTGTGCAGCAATGTCAAGCCATACCATTTTCTGATGTTTTAATTTCATAGGGGTATTCTTTCGTTGCACCTTCTATTTTGTTTAAACGCAATGCAGCTACAGTAGATCCTCTTCAGTTTTATATGGGGGATGAACGACCTGGAACTACAACTATTGCCAGAAGTGCTATGATGAAGGTAATAATAATATCAAGAACTAAATTAATTTGGTGTACCTTAGAGCTGTGTATAACTTGCCAAGCAGCAATCACAAGCTAGGCTACAGATTACTAAATAGACACCATTCATTGATCAGTTCTCTGTAATGGCTCCTCAGATGATGCAAGCATCTAACTTGCATGTTATACAACTCAGTGGTTGAAGTTTAATGTGAAAAATGAGATGATTGTCTAGTTTTTCAGAATAGCAATAATAATAATAATATGATTCCTGATGACTCTTATTCAGCCAACCATTGTAGATATTTTTGAAAGTACTTTAATTATATCAGAATTCCTTCTATGATATATTTACCCAAAAGAGTGTATAGCTGTGTAAAGCCTTATAAGAACATATGGTATTGTGCTGTCTTCAAACGAGCACATAGTTTTGTGGATAAATGTATGTATGGCCATGTTTGATCCTGTTTGTCTGAATAATTTGTATCTTCAGCTATTGTAGTAGTAATTATTTATTTACTGATTTTGTTTGTTTAATGTAACATAAGCTTTACTCTTTGATTGTTAGAATAATGTTTATGCATTTTATTAAATAGAAGTTGATATATTTTATTAAAAAGAGAGCTCTTTTACAATTTTAAATGTAGATGAAAAATTCTCACGAAACTTTACTCTTTGTCTTTGTGCATATTAAAAGTATTCTGCCAAACTAAATACAGACAGTTTCCTAACAGGACTCTCCATTTTATCATCATTATGAACTGGATCTGAAAGAGAAACCATTGGGAGAAGGAAGTTTTTCCATTTGTCGAAAGTGCTTACACAAGAAAACTAGCCAAGAGTATGCAGTAAAAATAATTAGCAAAAGGTATAAATATTCTATAAGACAATAAAAATTCTTTCTTTGCTTACTGTCACCCATGGATTAGAATAATGTTCCCTTCATTTTTGGAAGTAGAAAAATAACTTTAAAATTATTTCCTGTTGTATAAATCTACAGAAACTTAATGTATCCTTATGACCTTTAAAAAATTCTGAGTCTTTTGAAACAAAATGTTATTCTTGTTGGGGAGGACACAAGAAGAAACCCAAAGAATACTTTTCTGGTTCCAAGTTGTATTCTACCCTTATTTCCCCTAACTGTGCTCCGAACAAAGTAGGGTATAAGACTCTTCTGTCTTTAGACTTCAGTGAACTGAACGTAGGTTTACGCTAGCACCTCTCCTAAGCAGCCCGTTTGATTGCCTACGATACTGCTTTTAGAGGGATCTGTAGTGTGGGTTGCCTCAGATCTAATTAATTGTGTGTGTGTGTGTGTGTATCAAATGAAATTAGACCGTGGAGTTGCATCTCGTTTCCTGAGTGTTCTGAAGAGAGCACCGCAATGGAGGCAGCTGGCTTGCTTTGTACATGGCCATCACCTGGTCCTCTTCCAGAACAGATCCCTCAGTTTCTGCCCAGATTAAAATTAAGCTAGGGGATTCTTTGAGAAGCCAATGGATTTTTGAGGTCATTTTGCAGTGTTCATTAGTAAATATGTCCCTAGTGTGTTGTCGAATGCTGGCAGGAAAGGGAAAGTACACATGTTCTGCTCTTGGAATGACAGGTCACAGTGGTCTCTTCTCCGAGACATTTGGCTGTACGTCTGTTTTTCCAGACTCTAGAAGGAGCTGTCCACCAAACTTAAGTGTTTCATCACAGGCTTTTTGAAAAGGACAAGCTCAAGAATAAGCAACCTAAGTGTAGGTGTCTGAGTCGCTTTTCTGAGGTCTGCTAAATTAATGGAGGCCTGCTTAAAACTGTTAGTGGAGTCTGCAGAGAGACTCGAATGACCTGGCACTAGAAGTGGGATTCAGTAACTTAAACATAGACATCTACGTAGTGCCATTTTAGCATCTGTTGGTGTCTTCTCTGTCCTCCAGTTCCCATCAGTCTTGTGACTACTACCTTTTTGTAGATGTCTTCATGGCTGATGTCATCTCCCAGGCTCTCCTATGCTTAGGCCACTGAATCCTACTCTAGGTATGTATGTTACGGTGAATTAGTTCACCCTCTAAGATGGATTAACTGGAATTTCAGTCACTATAATGAGACCTTAAATAAGTAGTATGCAGTAGACACCTGGAACGTGGAAATCTCTGCTTTGTGTCTACGCTCAAAATTTTTTCTGTGGTACTTGCAGAGCTCCCATCTCATCTTAATGTAATGGATATTTTGTTTCTGGATAACAGGGAGCAAACTGGTATTGACTTTTCCCCTAGAACTAAACTTTCAGGAATTATGTCCCTAGATGATATTACCCATGGGTTCTTTTGCTCTTTCTCCTCTATCTTGCTAGATCAGGCTAAGTGAAGGTAAGAAGTGATCTGTATTTATTTATTTTTTTTAAGGATTGCAGTCTGTGAGCAGGCTTAGAGCATGTTTGTGCAGTATTTAGGGGTAGCAGTAAACCTACACTCTGAACAGCTGGAAAAATACCAGCTTGAATAAAAACCTGTAAATAATACTGCTGTGAGGGTCACACAAATCAATCTGGCTACAAGGAAAAGGGTAATAGCGTTTCTAGCAACTTCTTTGCCTCAAAGTCAATCTTTCACTCCTACTGACCAAGTGTGCCCGGAAAGGGAATCTTACACCTAGGGAGACTTATTCATGGTCGTTGAGGTGAAAGCTCACATGAAGAGTTCCCCTGTGGTGTTGCTCTGTTAGTAGTGCTGAACCTGCCTCCAGCCAACAATTTGAGGTTTATCTGTGTGTCTGAAGACCACTGAAACAGGGGACCCCTCTTAACTTGCCTGGGTTACTGTTTTAGAACTTCCCGTTTGTTTTTCATGAGATGGTAACTGTTTATGGAAGGGAGAAGTCCATGTACAGATTTCAAAGATTCATGATACTGAACCTTTTCCATCTGTTTCCAAGGTCCACTTCCTTCTGACAGTAGTTTAGGGGGAAAGACTGTGTGAGTCAGGTTTTTTTTAATTTCTTAAGGACCTGAAGCCACTTTTCAGTTCAAACAATTTCAGCAGCAGAGATGCAGGTGAAACAGATTGGTTTACTTGTGGATTATATGAAGTCTGCAGAAAAGCAGAATTGCCTTGCACATAGTTCTCATCACAGTTCTAGTCCTAATTAGGTGGGGAGTAAAGGCAACCAAAAATTTAAGAACATGTGTGGTGAGAGAGGTTCTCTCTTGTGTTACCCATCGGGCCATTCTCTAGGTCAGTACAGGGTTAGCCTTTCTTGGAGAGAGTTTTAGCAAAAATTTTCAGGTATTTTTTGCCCAAAAGTATATCAGTGTATCTGACTAGTGAGAACAAGTGTTCTGGTCTGTGACCATTCACATAGTTTTTATAATGATCACCAAGTTCACTTTTTTTGGTTGTATATTTCAGTACTTGGAAGAGAATTCATGCCATGATTTTTGCCCTGGAGACAGTCTCCTCTTATTTCCGTTTCATATTTTTACAATGGCTTGTTTAGGCGTTTATTTGTATAAGTGAATCATCATATATAGATGATCTTACTCTTTTTCTTTTCTAGTAGAGCTTATAGTTTCCCTACCACTTTGGAAGTCCTTGTCTCCTTTAAGAATAAAAAATGATTGGGCCAAGATAAACAAAGGTGAACCAAAAAATATTTGTAGGAACAGAGGTGAAGTCAAATTTCCCTGGACTAAGGGAAAGGTTTGGTTTAGATAGAAAATTTTCTATAATATCACATCAGCTTTTGCCGTAGCAAGTTGCAATTGCATTAAAAACATTGTTTGGTTTTGGTGTGGTTTTTTTAATATCCTAAATTGCAGGGCTATGCGGAGAATTTTTCTCAGCCTACTTTGAATATGCCTTTAATTGTGTTCAAGCAATTAAAAAATAGATCTAACAGTTTGTATGTGCACTTTGTTCAATAAAATTGGTACAAAATGACTGCTCAATTTTTCTAGAATGGAAGCCAACACCCAGAGAGAAATAACAGCTCTGAAACTCTGCGAAGGACACCCGAATGTAGTGAAGTTACATGAAGTTTTTCATGACCAGGTATTTTGGAGAAACTGTAATCATCACCTGCCAAACACATTGCCATGTGTTTTCCCAAGAACTTTTAGGAGTTAAGTGTACCATAACTGTGGAGGCAACTTTTTTTGTAGGGCTTTTGTCTAGTCAGTATAGAAGATGAAGCAGAAGTTCTGCATTCAAGCCGTTTTGCAGTTACTCTAGCAAATGAAGTACGTGGAAAAATTAGTCTTGGATTCTCTTTGTGGTTCTGTCCTTGGCTGTCTTGTTAATCATCATCCAGTATATTCATGGCACAGTTTCTGTATCTGTGATACTGAGGTGCCTAACACCTTCCCCCTAGGGTTGTCATAACTTTTAAAATAGTATTTGTGAATTAATTTGGAAATCTTGCATATGAAGATTATATAGCTAGCTGGGTTTTTTTAACATATTAGTAATTCAATGGAGATAACCAAATAGCTTGGCCAAATTACTAAATGTGAAAGTAGAGCCTGTATTTGAAAATATATTAAGATCAGTTTATCTAAATACCTTAATTGTCTTTTTCCTTAATGTAATGCATACTCCACAGCATGCAATAAACCATAATTTGTTCTGAATTGGGAGCTGGCCCTGGTTTGAGGTAGGTTTTGGACCAGATGTCCTGTAGAGCTCCCTTCTAATGTAAACTACTCTGTGGTTGCAGTCTGTGATTTTGTAATGGAACATGAGGTCCTTTGCCTCTCCACCTGTGCCAGTCTGTCCTCCTTGTGCTGTTGGCACAGGACCAGGAGGGAGCTCATGTGGGGCACTTCAGAAATGAGCTGAGAGGATGCAATATCTGTACTGCAATTTTTAATGTTAAGGAAGCCTTTTTTTGCATTTGTGTACAGGATGAGTACACGTGTGTAGAACAAGACACTTTTTTTCACTTTCCTTTAAGTAAAATGAATATATCTGGGGTATCTAAAAAAAATGTTCTTCACACTGCTCTGCAACTGAATAGGCTACTCACCAGTCACCTTGGTTGCATTTTTAGTTGCTCCGGGTAGCACCCAGGTGTTACCTTTCAGATTACTTGTGCACAATATTCTGAAGACCAAAACTGATGAAATTTTTTTATTTTCACCTTTTTGCAGTTTGTCTTAATAAAAAGAAGTTCCAATTTTTAACTTGCTCTGATACCAGTCTGATCAAATTCTACATTAGTAATGGAACCATAGAATATTGGGTTACAGTCTTTTGGTGACCCAGAAGAAGTTGTCTAGAGCTAAAAAGTCTCTTTATCCTTTCCAGCTTTCCTGTCAGCTATTCCCAAGACAGAAATGTGACTACCAGACACCTTAATCTTTCTAGGACGTGTTACTGCTTTCTGTTCCGCTCTCTGCTTCTCTTCCTTGGGATATCAATACTGTGCACCTTCTGTTTCCAACTATTGCTTTCAATTCTGTTTTTTGACCTCTTCCCAGAACTTTTTTTGCTTTACTTGCAAATATTACTTTTGCTACTGTCATTCAGGGGAAGGAAAGGCTGGAAGCCATGGCATACCGACATCCATTGCCTTTTGGAGAATGCCAACTTCACTTCTCTGTTCTGAGGAGTCTGCTGGGTTTTTTAATGGCAAGACATTTGAATTGCAGTTGACTGTGTGCCAATGTTCTTATAATCAAGGAAGTCCCAGCTTATTGATTGTCTTGAAAAAAAGCAACCTTTAAAAAAATCATTACTTTTTTAATTAAAAAAACGTTCCTTAATGTTGGGGAAGATGTCTCTTGTAATTCTACTGATGCAGTAGCTTTGGCCACTGCTCTGTAGGGGGTAAAATCAGAAGTCCTAGATAATCCTTGATTTCACACTAAAGTTTCAGGGCTTTTAAAGGATATAATTAACATTAAATGGTTAGCTCCTTATGCATATTAATAGGTATGTATCCCTACATCAGAACAGACTTAAGTGGCAAAAATGTAGCTTTTTCCAGCTTTGTTAGCCTAAAAAACCAAATTTCTTCTCTCTACAAGTTTATCCATTTAGCTGGTGGCTGGTGGCATTGTGGTTTTTTTTAATTAAATGGGTGGACACAAGGAAGAATTATTCTTCAATCTCAATAAGATTGATGGGGAAAATGCATCTCAGGTGCAACTTGGTGCTTGTTTTTGGCCTTCTGAATGGCTACGAGCAGCAGTGTTACTTCTTCAAATGCTGAGAACCTGTCAGAATAGCACCTAGTTCCTGAATGAATGCTGGTTCGTAGCGTTAAATTTCTAACGTGCTCTATTTTTCTTTATTGTTTCAGCTTCACACGTTTCTAGTAATGGAATTGCTGAAGGGAGGAGAATTGCTTGAACGTATTCAGCAAAAGAAACATTTCAGTGAGACAGAAGCCAGTCATATTATGCGCAGACTTGTTTCAGCAGTGAGCCATATGCACGATGTAGGAGTAGTGCATAGAGATCTGAAGCCTGAGGTATAGTGACTCTCATATATATATGTTAAGCCAGTAAGTTATTAAATATCTGGAATGTGATGTGTCTGTTTCTCCAGCTTCTATTACAGAGATTTCCACTTCTCTATTTTTAATAAAGTGTTTTCCCTTTTACTTGGCAAGTTCTGTAGATCTTTTTCTGTTCATAGGTAAAAGTAACCATTAGGAAACATTTTTAGTTCTATAAGCAATCTATACTCTTAAGTTATTCAAAAGCATTCTTCAGCTATTTGGGGTCAGTTTTTACTAGTGTGTATTTATTGTATGAAACAGTTCATAAGCAGAGCTAGGTTGCTTGGGTACTTTGCCTGTACATTTCCACCTCTTGTTTGACCTTAATTCCCTCAGGAGGGCTTTGTTTGGATGTAACTGTGACACCCTTGTACTGTCTTCTGTTCCAGTTAAACACCAAATGAACCACAAAGTAATGCAGTGAGCTAATAAAGATCTGTGATTTGAGTTCAGTAAGTTCAGATGTTTCCCCAAAGAAACAGTTTTTAATACATATTTTTCAATCAGTACTTGTTCTGCTATTTTTATTGTGCAGCAACGTCTTGCCTTCCAGACAATTCTATTTGCTGTGGTAAGGTTGACCACTCGCTTTTTTCTGCTTCCTGGACCCAGTTTTTTCTTGGGTCTTTTTGGCAGCAAAGGGCTTGGATATGTGTTAGCTTTCTCGAGCCTGAGAGTAGTGTAGATTGATGTTAATTGATCCAGTAAAGATGATATATTGTATAGGTGATTACAGTCATCATACCTCAGGAAATAGCTACTCCTTTTGTAGTTGATGTTAAAAAATAATCCACCATTCCTATGGATGTTTCATCTTTTTGTAACATACCTTCTGGTATAAGACCAACTTAGTATTTTGCAGTCATTCCAGTTCAACAGATAAAGAAGTCTGCTAGGTGTTGGTATTAAACCATTTTTGAAAATCAATCTAAAATGTATGAGTTTGAAAGAATCTCTGTCCTGGGCTCCTGTTTTAAGTAAACAGTTAAATAGAGAGGAGCTACTGTGAAATTCTAATGTGCAAGTTGAAAAAGTCATCAGAGAAACTTTTTCTAAGAGTCACATCATCAGGGAAAGAAACCAGTAATTATTAAAAGGACAAAACCTCTTTCTCTCTTCGATTCTCGTCATTTTAGTCTTACTAGCATCTTGAATAGAAAGGCAGAGTAAAGCAGAGCTTCAGCTGCATGGTAAATTAGCCAGTCTTCAATTCTACATTATGTTTGAGAACAGAAGCCTGGGAAGCGCAGGTAATGAAGGGTTAGCAAACAGCTTGCATAATCCATGGTCTTCAAAAGTTGGACTTAACCTGCTTGTCTCCTTCCTGCTTGTTGTTTTGAAAGCTACTATTTTAGGTTCTAGCATGAACTTAGTTTGGGATGTGCAGGCTTCCCAATATAGATGTGGTTAGTGCACCTTTCTGTAAAAAGCTGTATAGGAAATTCTGTCGCTTTTCTAAGAATTCCAGTCAGATTTGTTTGATGTTCAACTTTGACATCTAATGTGCTACTGATAAATCTAGTTTTAAGGGTATGACTGGTTAAATGTAACTAAGGATGAGACTTTGTTAATTGCATGGACTGGAAGACTCTTTTGTTTAGCAGTAGTAATTAGATCACATATACTGTTCTGCGAAACTCAGGAAAAGTACTGGATAGAAAGAGAATTCATAGAAAAAAGATGATTATATTGATCACTTGTCCTTGTTGTATTAATATTTTTGCTGAAATTAGGCTTCCTTCAGATCAATTTTCCACATTTTAAAATGAAAAACTGACTTTTCTGAAAGTGCAGTAAGCTGTAACAGCAGGACAGAATGCAAAAATATTAAAATACTGTTTTGTAGCAGCTATTCTCTTTTATCCATAATAAATGCTCTCAGGTTCTCCTTATTGATTGGCTGGCAGTCTAGCAATCATTTTTTTTCTCTCATTAATGAGTTTGAAATTAAATCACTTTGTGTAAGTCATTCACCTCTGATATTACAGAGGTAGGTGGAGGGGTTATAGGATTTCTAATATTGATACTTTTTCTAGCATTCATAGATTAAACAGTTAAGGCAACAGCAAAATTATGCTCTTCTCTCAGGAGCTGAAGGGAGGAGTAGAATTAATTTATAATTTGTCTTGGCCTCAGACAGTTCTTCTAAGTTCTTCTCTTGTTTCTTTCTTGACAAATATAATTATTCAGGGCAAAAGAAGAAGCAGATTGTCTTAAATCCTCTGAACTGGTAACAACTTGTCTGTCCTCAAGTCCAAGGTTACGTTCCGATCTGTAAAGCTGGAATTCTCAGGGACTGCCATACCAATGTCTCTTTACCCTGGTGTCAGGAGTAGCTTTGAGGTTGGACTGTTGTGTGACCTTCAGCGCTTGAATGCTGTTGGTCGCAGGTCCCTTCACAAGCATCTCTGTACTGACTTTGCCATCTGTGTGAGACACCTTTTGGTCCAGTTGCTGAGCTATTGGAGCACTTTGTGCCACCATTTTATACCAAGGTGCTCCTTGTTACCACCATCCTTCACTTTCAGGTCGCTTTTTGCATTACTGTGCTCATGGCAGTGAGGCTTGGGTGTGTTACCCCTTGAGGACCAAAGACCAGTCAGTCACAGGACAAGACATGCGACAGGAGTCCCCCACACAAGAAAGCTTATCATTCACAAGAGGTCAGAAGGAAGGGGAAGCTTAAGAAAATTTACTTTTGTTTCAGGAGGAAGTCAATTCTTCGTCTCCAGAAGTGTTGATGTCCTTGCTTTTATTCTTGTCAGTGTTCCCTGAATTATTTTTCCCACTGTTCTCTGCTGCGTATCGATTTTCATTCATAATCTCAGATAGAACTGGCCTGACTTGCAGGTTTGGAGGAGGAAGATAAACACATCACGTTTTCTTACAGCCCAGAGTACCCTTATTTCTGCTTTTCCATTTTTTCCCCCCATTGTGTCCGAGTTCCCATTTCCTCTGGATAATGGGAAGTTTTCTGTAGTAATAAATGTAGGAAACAAACTATAATCAATTTTCTATCCAGTGCTGGTATTGATTTTGTCTTTGCTTTTCAGAATTTACTATTTACAGATGAAAGTGATAATTCAGAAATAAAAATAATTGATTTTGGCTTTGCTCGTTTAAAACCACCTGATAATCAGCCTCTTAAGACTCCATGTTTTACTCTTCATTATGCTGCCCCAGAGCTCTTGAATCACAATGGTTATGACGAGTCTTGTGATCTGTGGAGTTTGGGGGTCATTTTGGTAAGTGATTGAGGTTTTAACTTATTGTATGTATGTACTTTTTGTTAAAATGCAAAGGGCTTGACACAATTTCAGACATAAATTGGGTACATGATGAATTCAAGTTAGGGTAAAAATATCGCTGCAGAAATAATAGGTTTCAAAGACAGATGTTTTCCAGGGGTGAAGACTTTTTTTTCCCTAAGTAGTAAATTAAATCTAACGTTTTGGGGAATGGAAAAATTACTCGATACAGTCAGGTTTTCAGAAAGAGGTGTTCTTGTTATGAGATTCAACAGGCATCCATATCATCCTTTTACAATTTCAGTTCAGAGAAGGAATCAACCTGCATCCTGATCTACAGAAAATTAATTTCAGTGGATATAAATGGGGTAGAAATATGTTTTGTTTATAGCTTCCTGAAACATGCAAATGTTTCTTCTGACAAGGACTCCAGAGAAAGTCTTGTGTATTTTAACTTTTCCAGGGCTTTGAAGTTATGCCAGTCCAGGTTTTATTGCATAGCGCTGGTGATGCAAACAACGGCCCTTCATATTTATTAATAGAGTTGTCCATTAATATACTGTGTTTGCTAATGCTGCTTTTGGTCTCGTGACAGTACACAATGCTATCAGGACAGGTACCGTTTCAGTCTCAAGACAGAAGTCTAACGTGTACCAGTGCATTGGAAATTATGAAGAAAATTAAAAAAGGAGAATTTTCCTTTGAAGGAGAAGCTTGGAAAAATGTTTCTGAAGAGGCTAAGGAGCTAATTCGAGGTATGCATTCACACGGATTTGTGTACCTTATGTTTTTGTCTCAAAAGATAAAATTTAGAGAACCATATAATATCTGGATGCTGTCTTCAGCACCAGTGTCTAACCTGACAGAGCAGTATCTGCAGCTTGAGCTATATACTGACACCAAAATACAAACTTTTGGTTGAAGCAGACACATCAGAATGCATCACAACTAGCTTGTACACCTGCCACAGCTTCCTAATGTGCTGAGATGCTGATAGGAAGGTTATTTGGGCTAGAAGGAACTAAAGAGCTTCAGAAAGTGAACTCAAACCATATTTAAAAGCACAGTTTTACTTGTATATCATTTTTGCTCTCCTAAAAAAACTAAACAGCTTATGAGATAAATGCCTTAAAAGCTGAGCTTTTGCAGAAAATTAATTGATTACTGTATTCCTTCCTTTGGCTGTTTTTAGCTCATACCAAGACTACTTACTATATTTCTGAGCTGCTTCATTCACATTTGCCATGCTTTGGTTCCCCTTAAGCTTGTGAGCATCTAATTATGTTTTCAGTGTGAGCCAGACACCAATCTTAATTCTACTTAGATGGAGTTCTGAATTTCTGTAGAAGTAGGCTTGTAAGGAATTTTTCCACCAAAAATGTAGGGATTTCCAGGTTCAGACTGCAGTGGATTGTTCAGGGAATCTGAGGCTTACTCTCTTCAACATCGTCCTAGACAGGTTTTAAGTGAAAAAATAATTAGGTAGTTCTGAGTTTATGTGAAAAGAGATGTGAGTTATCAAACAGTTAAATATCAGTTTCTTGCTTTCAATGATTCTTCTGGAGAGGATGATAGTAGAACACCGTGTGAGCCTTATCTAGGATAAATATTGGCATACCTAGGATAAATATTGACACTAGTTACTTATCAAAGCAATGCATGAGAATTTCTTCATAAATATTTGCATTTTCTATTCAATTCAGATAAATAGCTGACAGTTTAAAAGAGCGTAATGTGTTTCTATTAGGACTTCTGACAGTGGATCCAAACAAAAGAATTAAAATGTCCAGCCTGAGGTACAATGAATGGCTTCAGGATGGCAGCCAGCTCTCGTCCAACCCTCTCATGACGCCCGATAACTTGGGCTCTTCAGGAGCTGCAGTGCACACGTATGTCAAAGCCACTTTTCATGTAAGTTCAAAGAATGTTATGTCAGGTGCTATATTTTTTAATATGTCTAGCTTTGTGGATGTTTTCTCCTAATAACAAGACGTATCTGTCCTTAAAATTCAGTGTTTGCTTAGAGTTGGATTTTTTTCTCAATACGTAACATCTCTGGAGTACGTGAAAATATGAATGATGAAGCAAGAAAAAATTTCTTGAAGATATTTATATTCATGAGGACTTGGGGACTGAGGGACAGCTGTTCATGAAAGAGCTATTAAAATACTCTGTTTCTTAGAGGAATCTATTTAAAGGTCTTCAAACTTTTATGAAAAACAGAGAAGAAGCTTTATATGTAACTTAAGTGTTTGACTTTGTCCTTAAGGTTAAAAAATTGAGGTAAAGTTTCTGGAACCTGTGTAGTTCATGCTTTTTATATCATGGATGCTTTTTTAATGGGCTTGCTTGTCTGCTGTTGTATATTTACTAAAACTATTTGAACTGTAACTGTATTATACAAACATGTTGTTGATTTTCATGACAGCTTTTACAGAGAATAAAGCAAAAGTGAACAGATTTATGCTGAAATGCTTGTGGACACGTATAAGGAAGGAGAGAAAAAGAAAGTAATTGCTATTTGGAGAGCTCCTGATAATGCAACATAATTTGGGCTGAAAGAAAAACTGTAATTTAACAGCGTCGTTTCTGAAAATATAATCTTAAATAGGTGAAGGCTTAATAAAAAAATACTTCTAAAATAAAAATAATGAGGAGGGGAAGATGCCAATTAATAATGTTATGTATTGGCTCTTACATACCTGTAAAGGCTAGTAAAGTTATTGGTACAACTACAATAGGAATTAGTAGGGCTCTGACAAGAAATTGCTGTTTATCCTGTGACTTACCATAGAATATTCATAATAACTGACAAGGCATAAAATGTCTTAAACCTCTTGAAAAGCTTAGAATTGCCTTTTATTTTTAAACAGGCCTTTAACAAGTACAAAAGGGAAGGATTTTGTCTCCAGAATGTTGACAAGGCACCTCTTGCAAAAAGAAGGAAAATGAAAAAAACCAGTACAAGCACAGAGACACGTAGCAGCTCCAGTGAAAGTTCACATTCTTCTTCCTCTCATTCTCATGGTAAAACCACACCTACAAAGACATTGCAGCCCACAAACCCTGCAGACAGCAATAACCCGGAAACCATCTTCCAGTTCTCTGACTGAAAAGTGGAGAATATCCCGTCTTGAAGATTTAAGTGGTTATAAACTTGGCAGTACCTATATTGTCTTCTCCCACCCTTCCTCCCTGTGGCTTACAGGCCGCTACAGGAATACGTCTGTTGCTTTAGAAATGTATTTCAGTCCTACCTTTTTAGCTTTGTGTTTCAGTACATTTCTTTTTAGCATTAAGTTTGGTATCACTGGATATGGTATAATACTATTATACAACCAACATTGTATTCTCTTAGAGCTAAATTCCTAGTGTGCAGCCCAGCTCCAGCTAAGGAGCTCTGCTGCTTGTGGTACAGCTTGGAAGAAGACTGTTTCTCAGTGTCAGAATCTTCCTCCCAGTTTCTTCCCCACTGTTCAAAGAAAGGAAAACTCTGTAACATACACAGAACTTTTGTATCTTCTGCCTTTACCCAGCTCTGTGAAGAATGTTTTAGAATTTGATTCGTCGTGCATGTAAAGAATCATTGGTACAATGCACCAAAGCAGTATAGTACTTTAAGACCTTTTAAATTTGTGGTTACATTCTGTCCCATTTATTTGAATTTTAAGATCAAAATGAAGCATTATGGAACTCTTATTTTGTTTTAAGAGGTAACTCCACCTACTTTGTTCTAAACAACTGAGAATACAAGTCTTAGATTTATTTTTTAAAATTTATTTATTTTTTTAAACACATCTAGGGTCTCAGAGATATCTAAGGTGAGATGTCTAGTACTGTGATACAATAACTTTTATTTTTGTTGAAGTTACTAACTTCTAAAAGATTTTACAGATTCTAAAATGTAATGCTATAAGAGAAAATTAAATTTCATATTCAATGCTTTGGAAAATGATCATGTGTTAAAATACCTATTTCAAGAATTAATTATAATTTATATTTTCTTTTTATATTTACACAATATCTTTAAAATACAAAGATTTTTTTAAAGATGCAAAAGCTCCAGTTTCAACATCTGTTATTATAGGGTCCATACAAAATATATACCAAGTTATTTGAATTTCTCATTGTGCAAATATGACAGTTTAATAGTAACTGTAAAATACTAGAATATATGTTTTATTTTTTGCACTTTATAACATCTAAAGGAGATGTTTTAGAATAAAGTGCACTCAGATGTCTCTTCCTACAAGGTGCTGAGCACTGTTTTACTGGGTTGAATGACCTGAAATCCACCATATTTGGTGGTTGTGGTCATTGTGAAGGAGAATTCTGTACTTTGCAGGAGTGAATCCCTGTATATTACCCACTGTTTTCATTCCTTACTTTAAAATGCAAAGCTCTTTCTATCTTGCTTTTACGTTGTATATAACAAATACTAGACCTGGGCACCTTGTGTAGTGTAGATGTTCAACAACTTATGCACTGGGAATACTAAAGGGAAATTATATTGAACACTGTGCTTCACAACTTGTTCACTGTGGTGTACTACAGTGAAGTATTTCCTACTGTGATAGTATAGTATGTACATAACTGTTTGGAATCATAAATGTGACTTACAGAAACATCAGCATAAACTTTTAAATCAGTATATTTTATAAATTTATGGAGAGCTCTTTTATAGCTTGTATTCTCAATGACTAGAGGTAACTTAAGTGCTAAAGGTGACTTCGGTTTTGCAAATGCTTACATGTGTAAGTTTCCACTGAAGTCAGAGAGGCTCCTGCCTAAATTTGTGTGACAGAAGACTAATTGACTAGAGGATTTTGTTAACGGCTGGCTCTATCTTACAGTAACCTTAATCCAAACCCTATGCAAAAAAAAAAAGTTATAGGAATTGTTTATATCAGTGGTTTTATTTATAGAATTGTATCAGATATCAGTATTGACAAATACAATACATCCATGTTTACAGGGATTGTGTGTATCAAAACAAGGCTTTGAAGCCCAACATGTTTGTTCTGTGTTTCTTTAATATTAATAATGGCATTCTGAGGTTTTGGAATTGCTCATGTGAAATAGTTTACTACTTTCTTGATGTGAATGTCAACAGTAATTGCAGCATTAATTTCAGGTTGATGTGAATATTGAGATTTGCACTGTTTATGTAGAAGTAGTATATTTAAAGATCAGTATATGTGCTAATAACACAACCAATTTTAAATGGCCGATGTTAAAGTATTGAAAATTAATTGTCAATGTAATATATTCAGGTTTGCTTTCTGAATGCTCTCTTTGGAAGTAATCTCAATAGTGAACATGGCTCATTTGTAAAAGAACACTTCCCCTCTCCCCAATAAACTTGCTGTAAATACAACGAACACTCCACCATTAATACTTGTTATGGAGACAGTACAAGTGATTTGGGAGATTGGAGAACAGGTTGCTTGTAAAGTTTGCACTTGGAGGAGGTCTTGGAATTTGTTGTCTTCAGGGTGAGGACAGCAAACAGCAGTTTCAGTTTTATTTAAGTGTAAGAAACTTCTGGATACCAGGTAGATTTGTAATATTGTGACCCAGCTGAAATAACTTCAAAGTCAGGAACACAGAGCAGTTGTTTCCCTGTTGAGAAATTGAAACTGTTTCCTGACAAACCGAAGAAACAAGGAAAGGAATGTTGGCATAAGATAGTAAATGCTAGAGATAATGCCTGTATTGTCAGATTTTTTTTCCACACACATTTTGAGAGACTGTTATGAGACTAAAATTATTAGAATACATCACTTGTATCCAAGACAACTTTTATAGATTAATATTTCTGTGTCCTCTTTGTGCTCTCACAGCTGTTGAATAAATAGTTGTTATTAAACAAAAATTTAAGAACAGGGTATCGCTGTTTGGGAGGGGTAAATACATGTAGTGCCACCTTGCATTTGCTCTGAACCGGTTACCCAGGGCAGCTGAAATGTTGGTGACCTCTGACTTTCTGCTGCCTCCAAGTAACAGAGCACTTGAGCAAGTGTATTGACACTAAGCTGTCTGAATTTTTAGGTTAGCATCTTTACTTAAACAGCTGCTGATACACGTAGACATTGATATGTTGAAACTTGAGTGCAAACTGGGCAGCTCAAGAGCAGGTTCGCTTCTTGTTCTGGTGTCCCTGCAGGAGACCAGTTGGTCTTGGCAGAAGAGTGTCTTAATTTGTTGTCCAGCCTGGAATTCAAGGTCACATGAAGACCACAGGCCAAGTTTTTCATACTCATACCTCTGTTCCAACTTTGAAATGTAGAAGTTAATCTTTGTTAGTACTGTAAATATTTCATATTGCCTTGGTGAAGAGATGTTAGACTGTAAATTATGTTTATACTCAGATTTAGTTTCCTTTTCAATGCTGCTATGCCTCAATCAGCTTTAATACCTAGTAGTGATATCTCTCCACTGTCAGAAATACAATGCTGTCAGCAGTGTTGTGGGCAGATTTGTTTGAAAAATCCAATTTCTTATCAGAAAAATTTAAATAGTGTGGTTTTTGATCTAATCTTCAAAGTACTCAATATTTGGTAAAGTTGTTTTCTTGTAATACTTCTAGGAGCACAAATTAGTAATTAGGAGGTACTTCTGCTAAAGGATTTAGAGAAGTAAAAAGAAAATTACCTGCTGTCCTCTGGGTTAGTGAAATTTCTACACTTCAAGGAAAAGCAGCTGAAATACTTTTTTCTTAATAGAAGGATCAGTTTACTTGGCATATGTATTGTTCACTGCTATGAAAAGAAGTGTTAAAATACTTCATTAAACAGCTTGGGGGGCAGGGGCTGTAACACAGAAGTCCAGTATTGCATCAGAATGGATTGAGGCTTCAGACTGGCTCTGCCGATGTGCTCAGCTCTTTTCCACGGCTGCTTTTCTGAACAAGGTAACAATACCTGCACAGCTGTGTTCTCGCTCTGCCGTCGGAGGGCAGAATAATTTTTGGCAGAAAATACTCGTAGAATTCTGATATACGTTTATTGGTTGTAATGAAGTGTTGCACAAGCTACTTACATTTTTGATACGTGCATGTATTATATGCATGCATGTGCATACATGCTGTATTGCATGTCTAGGTCTCAATTTAATGTGCTTTGTTTAAGAGAACTTGTATTTAAAAATGAATTCTGGAGTCACACGCAGATGGGAGGCCAGACAAGGGGGCTACCACAGAAGAGGAAGAAGGTTATGGGAAGTCAGAGGTGAGAGGCTTCTGGGAAGATGTTTTCATGGGTAAATTTCTCCCCTGGCTCTCTCTGTGTGCATATAATAGTCACTGAGACTGAACTGCAAGCTTTCTTGCCGGTTGTCCAGCACAAACACATTTTCTAACTCTGCAGGTCATTGAGTACGTGTATATCTTTATAACATTTAGGTCACACTGAAATTTTTGGGGTTTTTTTATGAATCAATCCAGGTATTTTTATTAAGTTGGTGGTCTTCATTCTTTCCCCCATAAATGACAGCCCTTATCAGCATCCAGTTTTTACATTGCAAAATATGATACTGCCTTCCTTCAGTTGAGATAGATGACAGAATATTCTGGATTGAATGAACAAAAAATAACATGGCTATTTCTGCTGTAGAGAGATAAAAGTGCTTTGTGAGTGCCTGTGAGAAACACTTTTCAGTTTGCTCCTTTGACCCACAGGGCACTGGATTCTATAAAAATAAATGCAGAGCTGTTGGCCAGCTCTCACCTGCCATCCCACATTTTTATACATCACTCATTCAGTTGATTCTGAATGTTCAGAACACCTATGTAGAAAAGAATACTTACACCGATTGCTGTGGATTGCACTAGTATCAGTTACAGAGACCAGCTGGAGCAGTTTCGTTTGTGGTGCCTGGAAGCTGCAAAACTGAGAAATGCAGGACACCTGCAATAATGTTAATGTGAAGAAACCCCATATATTTTGACAGTTCTGTGTGACAGGAATGGATATCTGCAACTGCCCGGAAAACAACTGTTAAGTGTTCAGGTAGGGGAGATGATGTGGGCTGGTCTGACTGATACTCTCTTCAGTAATAGAAAGGAATTCATACTGTTCACACATAAAATTCCTTTTAAAAATTGGCAACCAATCTCCCTGTATTCACAAAATTAATGCAGAAGTCTGCTAACTTCATTTGAAATGCCAATAATAAAGGAAAGAAAAACACAACTCCTCCAGTTGCTCAGGAACTGATAAAAAAACCTAATCAGATGAAACTGCAAACTGAATGGAAATATTTTGCAATTTTCTTAATGCAAAGATATTTGTCGACAAATCCAGCATGAAATCTTAAAATTGGCATCTCATTTATGTTCATCTGATTTTTCTTGGGCCTTTTTTTTTTGAATGTATGTAGTTGTCTTAGCATGATTGTGACCAAAGTTTTATTTTCATAAGTAGGAGAAAATCTACAGATTTAAGATTGGGCCTTGTGAATAATCAAAAGAAGTCTGCTTGGAAAGGTAACCAGGTCAAAATACAAATACATATTACTGATATTTGCTGATACAACTATATCTAATCACGTACATTTTGCCTAAATTATGGTTGTGATTTTGTGTGACACATTCAACTGTGCTAAAAAATTTTCCCCGTGTAAAGTCCTTGGAGTTTATTCAAAGTGAGAAGAGAGGAGGGAAGTTGTATTTAAAGCCAATGGTGCAAAGAAGGGACAATGCCCAAGATGTGTCTCTGTTATGCTGCCAGAGGTGACTAGGAGATGGTGTCAGCATTTTGTCTGTGGAAGCTGACTCATTAGTAACAGTACACATGCTTTGTTTCCTTTGAAATCAATATACAGTAGAGAAGAGAAACTAAATTAATTTCACAAAAGCAGCGAATACCTCAAAGCTTTTCTGGGCTGTCTCCTTAATGAGTTCTCATCCTTTAAATAAATAGCACAGGTGTACAGAACAGTTACCCTGTTGAAGCTACGCTTACTTGAGGGAACAGGATCCCACTCTAGTGATACGTTCATTGTAGAGGGATGGTAGAAATTAGAGCTCAAGGTGCTACATTCCTGCTGCTTTTAAGTTCAGGTGTTAATCCTAGTCTATTTACTGTGCATTGCCGTGTCAGTTCCATTGGTATGCAGCCATGACAGGTCACTTAGTTCAATTCTAAAGCTGTCAGATTAAAAGGAAAACTTGAGATCTACTTCAAGACCAAAGTGAGAACAGGCCTTTAATCTTAACCTACATCTGGACTGCAGAAGTGAATAAAAACTTGGCATTGGCTTTCAACCTTGACAGCCTTACTAAGAAGCTCCTGCAGCAAATTTTGATGCTTAGAGGTATCTTTACTGATCTCTTTCACCTGTAGAGAAAGAAACCTGCAAAACTGTTTCCTGTTAGAGAAAAACTTTTTAGTAAAGTCCCAGTAGGAGAGATCATCTCTAATATCTACCTTCACCTTTGAAGCTGTAAAGGGAAAAAACGAATTGGTGACAGATTCTGACAGCTGGTTACAAAGGAGCAGGCTGTGTTAATTTGCAGTAAGTGGAACAGGGTGTGCTATTACTTGTGTCATTGTGGGCAGGGAGTGGGGAGAGGGAAAAAAATGTGAAGAAGGGCGTGCTGAGTGCTTTGCCTCACCGTAATTTACAGGACATTTTGGTTGCACACCATTGCTTTTACAGAAGCAATGGTCTCCATGTTTAATTTAAAATCTTCTAGAATAAAAACCCCAGAGATTACCCTGACAACTTTTTTCCTTGGAAACTGCCACTTGCAAATGGTGAAGGTGGCATCAATGGACCTTGATTTCCTTAACTTGCTGTATGCCACTTACCAACAAATCAGAGTGACGTTTGCTTTCTGACATATATGCACTTCTCTAAAATTCTGTGCCACATCAGCAAAGTGCAAAGCCTTGTGGCAGATGTTTACCAAAATAGCAAGAGAAGTAATTGCAATGCTTTATTTTCCCTAATGCTCAGAAAATGAATGAGGATAGAGTTCTGTTGGAGCAAGTCTAGAGGAGGTTCATGAAGTTGATAAGAGGACTGGAGCACCTCTCCTATGACGGCAGGATGAGAAAGCTGGGTCCGTTCAGCCTGGAGAAGTGAAGGTTGTGTGGAGATACGTAGCAAAGGGGGACTCTTTGTCAGGAGCTGTAGTGATAGGACAGTGAGCAGTGGGTTCAAACTGAAAGAGGTGAAATATAGGCTAGATATAAGGAAGTTCTTTACTGTGAGGGTGGTGAGGCACTGGAAAAGGTTTCCCAGGGAGGTTGTGGATGTCCCAACCCTGGTAGTGCTCAAGGCCAGGTTGGATAAGGCCATGAGAAACCTGGTTTACTGGGCAGTGTCCCAGACTATGGCAAGGGGGGTTTGGGACTAGATGGTCATTAAGGCCCCTTCAAACCCTTAACATTTTATGATTCTGAACTGAACTGGAAAACACTAGAAGAGAGGATTATTTTGTAAATGCAGTGGTGGAAGAAATATAAGAAAGCTGTGTTCTAGGAGACTGCTCAGCACCTGTGAAAGATTTGTGGAAGCACATGTCAGCCAAATACTCCTGTTTCTAGAGCTGTTAAAGCCTAACTGTGCTGATTTGAAGGATAGTAAGCCTAGCCTGTTGTATCCAGTCCTGTCAGAGCCACAGGTTTATGAAAATCTTTTGTTGGGCTTCTGTCTTGGATGTATTTCCCCTTACTTGCAAGTCTTGCTAACCTCCAGGGTTCAATCAGCATTCGGCAAAACATATTCTTTAGCTGCGTTGGAATGATAACTGTAAGGAAGGTTTTGATCTTCAGCAGCCTGATTTCTTCTCCAGGCCATGGTGTTCAGAAATAGGAAGAGATTTTTTTCTTCTTGTTGTTGCCCTAAATCGTGTGGTTAACCACTGTGGTGGCTTCAAGGTTAATGCAAAACAATCTGGAGAAGTTTGTCATTATTAACATCATGTCATTATTAACATCATGTCATTATTAACATCATGTCATTATTAACATCATGTCATTATTAACATCATGTCATTATTAACATCATGTCATTATTAACAAGTCAGCCTTGGAGTCCCTTAGGAAAGGTTCTTGCCAGAGCTGTGCACGGTGCAGAGCAGCAGCGTGAATATTCCCCGTAGTGTAACTAGTGTTCTGCATGTCCATTGTTCTTCTGACTCTCAAAGCTGTGCTGGAACTCTTCTCACAGAAGGATATGAAAACAACAAAGTGGAATATCTGAATGCTAGGCAGATGATGCTTGGGTGAAGGCAGTTTTATAGGTAATAAGGAAAGAGTTTATTGGCTGTTGCATTATGTATGACTTCTGTGACAGCAGGGAGAAGTCAGGAGCTTGTTTCTGGAGGAAAATGCATGAATAGGCCTATACGTTAAAGTCCTGTGGTGTAATGCAATCAGTATGTCTAAGTAATCCTACATTCTTCTAGCATACTTTTGGATTAAGTAGGTTATGCAGGTTTTGTTTGGGCTTTTCAGGGGAGTGGTGGTGTTTGTTTTTAATTACTATTACTGAATTTTATTCCCCATATTGTATACTTAGTGAAGTTCCTTTTCTGAGCATTTTATTTATGTTAACCCAATTCTCTCTTTGATTTCTGTATACTTTCTGCTTGTCCTGAAAGGCAGTGCATGGATATTTCTGCCCAAGAAGAACTGTAGAATCAAATTACCAATATATATATAGAAAATAAAAATATGAAGGAAGGCTATGTCAGATCTGGCTGGCTGATCTGTCGTTTAGGCTTTAAAGTAGGATTAGGTCAGCAGTATGCAGGAGAAATCAGCTTTGTCCTGCAGATGGGGAACTTGATATTTTCAAGAGCCTGTACTTGGATGCAGCAGGAGCACTAAGAGGCTGAAAGCTGGCAGTTATTTCCCAGAAGCTTTGTTTGTGAACTGAGGATAGATAAAGTTCACATCCATCCCCAGCCATCTGTAGTCACAGTAACGTTATTGTTTTCTACTTTAGTTTTTATTGAGCAGCTAAAAAAGCCCATGTTCTATTCTTACCTTGTCTATGCTGATAGGTAGAATGGTCTCCTGGGTGGTGAAGTAGCCTGGAAATGATCTGTTCTGTGGTTTCAGACAAATGCTAGACCTTTTGGAGATGTCTTTGATCATGTTATTGTATTTTAAATGAACTGTGTTTCCATACGAATCTTCCCTGCAAATATCAAATTGAATTTTTCAGAGAAAAGGAGCTGTGACGTAGCGGAGTCATTTGAAGAGGAAAAAAATTGATCTCTAGAGAATCTCAGGAGACACAAGCAGAGTTTGTCTTTTGGCCAAGAGCAAGTGTTAGAGTTCTTAAAGGTTGAGTAGCGCCAGATAAAGCAAAGCCAACGTAAGAAATGTTATCCTGAGTCAAACCAATGGGACCAGAATTGCATGTAGTGCTCCAGGTGCAGACGTGCCATGGTTTACAGTGTGGCAGAATGATGCTGGCTGCCTTGTCCTCAGCAGTCTTCTTGGTGATGCCTGCTGTTTGGTAGCTGCCACTGCACAATGCAGCAAGGATTTCAGGGACGTGTCTGGGATTTCCTGCCTGGCAGTCTGTATCAAATGTAAAAATCAGTCATCTGAGGTGAAAATAACTTGTGTTTGATGAATTCACATGGCCTGAAAAACATCCAGTCTTGTTTCAGATACATCAAGACTTGAAGAATCCACTGCCTCTTTGTGGTACTTAATTATCATGATAGCTTTTAAAAAGTCAAATTTCTTATATAAATTTATTTGGCACAGATCTCAACTTTGTCTTCTTTTCCAATTTTCTCTGTTGTTACATTTGTAAATGCTGTTTCTTTACGTGATGTCTAATTTCCCAACCATGAGGCACATATTGTGTTGATTCTGCAAGTTACTAGGGCAGAGAGAGACTGGTGACTGGGCAGGTCTCTAAACCCATATTGCTGTGCAGAAAGAGCAGCTCTCACTCCTCTTACTGGGTCCACTTCTTAGTGTTTCTGACCAGTGGGAGTACAGGTCTCTTCTAATTTTTCCCAGCTCATCCTAGGAAGTCTCCTTCTCCCCTTTCTGCTAAGGACCTTGCTTTTGGAACATCATAGTATAACCTTGTATGTGAATTCCCTGGTTTTTCTGTTCGGGTCACAGCAGGCTGGGCAGACTGCATTTTACTGCTGTGCCCCACCTTCCTCTGGCACACGGGCACAATCCCAGTGTCCTCAGGATGCCCCTGGTGCTCCATGACCTGTTCGGAGCCATGTGATGACACCAAAGGGGGCCACCCTTTGTTTAGGACTTTTTTTAATGCTAATTCTGGATATGTTGTTTGGGGTTTTTTTTAAGACTTCTCTCCAGCTATTAACATCATTGAAAAATCCGTTTTAAATGCATGATTTTCATTCTTTCCAAACACAGAACAAAAATAGTTGCTGAACGCTCCTTTGTCTCTGTCACCAAGATTTTTCTTGCCTCTGGATAGTAAGGAACTGATGATGTTGCTAGAATTTTTCAGTGCCCTCGGCAACTTTCTTACCCATTTGTTGTAGTACTTACAACATACAGTATTTTCTGTTCATGTTTTAGCTACCTACAGTTTTAGAAACTTTCAGAAATTATATGTAGTTTTTGACTCCCTCTGGTGGTCTGGCAGGGGAGCTGGCAACTAGTTTAATCGCTCATATTGGCAGCAACAAGCAACATGTCTGAACATAGTATGAGCTTCTAGATGCCTCAGATTTAACCATCTTTGTTTGTCCCAGTTGCATTAAAATATCTCTGGTGTTTTTAAATAGATACAAATATTTTTATTACTACTGAGTAGCTAGAAACTTTGGGGAGAAAACAGAAGAAAAAGTGAAAATTCAAAATTTTTATTCTGTGTGACAGTCGAATTTATTTAAAGGGCCTGAACTTTGGAACTGAAGAAGAGATGTAACACTGCTGCCCTCGGTAAATTCAATGCGAGAAACACTTCATCTTCTCTTAAGTGGTCACAGAAGTGCAGTTTGAAACAGCAATTATGTGATTTATGCATAGACAGAAACTGCTCTAAGTATGATTTTAGGCAATAATGTAATGAAATCAAACAATTGTTCTACAGAGAGAAGAGCTGCCACTATTGCTTTGCTAGATAAGGAGACTATTCAGATTTACCAACTACTTATTTACCATAATCTAGTTTTCTAATTTCCTAACATGTAATAGGTATCTTATTTTTACCCTTAAGAAGTAGTTAAAAATGGTACATGGCTTATTTTTTGTTTTGAAAAGTAGGGGCCTAATTAAAGTGCAAAAGGGCACTTTATCTTTCTAAAAATACATAATTATTATTTTTAAAATCCAGAATACTATTCTGGGCACTTTTTGTATACGTAAGTCAAAAGAATAGGACAATGCCACCGAGATTCAATTTATATAGGAAGATTTCTTTTTTGACTTTAAGCTAGAGATTCAGTTACAATGTGAACCACATGCAGAATTTATCTCAGCCGTGTCTTTCAGTTTTGTTGTTGTGCAAAGATAGTGCAGAGACCGTCTTCACCTGCTTCCCTGCGAGCCTAACAGTGTGGAACAGCCTGAAATACAGCAGGAAAGACGTTTACCACGAGGGTAACACAAGGAAATACCCATCATTAGACCCTACCTTGGCTTTTCCCTGAACTTCGAAGTAGCCAAAGCATTTTTCTGATCTCCTTAAATTTTTGAACAAGACTGAAAAGTTTTACACTGGCACAATAAATGTGAGAAACAGCAACCTATAGTGTTTTTCTTGCTCTTTTGCTTCCTGTTCATTATTACATGTTAGTATAGGGTAGCCAATTAGGAGGTACCTGGTTTTTGGGGTTTTTTTGTTTGTTTTTTTTTTTGGGTTTTTTTTTTTTGGTATGTGTAAGTATATGTATTTGTGGCACAGAGGATATTTCCAGGCACTGAACTGAAAGAATATGATTTTAATACATATTGCCCTTTCACTGGCAATGCTGGTTCCCCTTTCCCATGAATGGGCTTGGAAAGGACCTCTTTTGGAGTCTGACTTTTTATCTTTTGCAGCATATTTAGTAATTAAACTTCGGATTCTGCTGATCAATATCAGTGAGTGTTAGCCCCTGTCCTTTATTAAAGACTAAGGATTAACATCAAGAGATTTCATACAATAGCAAAAAAATAAGTATTTGCCTGATGGCGCAGGCATACCTTTCATTATCAATTTTCTGTTATCTCACAAGTGCACTATAAACTGAATCACTTTGAAGACAACAAACTACAAAATCAAAGGTCCATTGTGAAGACAGCTTTTCAGGTTCCTAGGTTTTCTTGAATTGCTTTGTGGATGATTTTAACTTTGAAACAGCTGTAAGAGCTTAATGGTCTACAAAATAATGTACATTTGCAGATGTAACCATTTTATCTCTAAGAAAATAAACTCATCTAAGTACAAAACTTTGAAATGTTGAAACATTTTGATAAACCTTTTTTCACTTCTTATATGACTGTATTCCTTGCTATGGGCAGGGGTGGCAGGTTTTATAATGTGCATGTCGTCAAACTGTTAATTTCACGGGTGCTGTTCAGTTCCACTTCCCTTTAAATTGCATTTTGATACTCTCAAAAAGGAGACGAAGTGTCACTGTAGAATTCTTCTCTAACAATTTTTATGTAGTCTGTTCTGAATTTCACAGAGGTTACTGATTTCAGTAGGAATGGAGAACTCTGCAATTACCTCCTTTCACTAGCAATGTTGTACTAACTGGAAAAAGATACCAGTAAAAAAAAATTCCAGTAAAATGTTTGCTTCTGTAAGGCTTATGAGCTGTGTTCTTCACTGTAGAGAAATTAAGTCTCACATTAATGTGTTTTGGCCTGACAATTTTTGTACTTCACATTTGAGAAAATGACAGACAGTAGTAGGAGTGGATTATGATTGCTTTAAAATACCAATAGTATTTGAATTGCATCCCTCATCACTTGCAATAGAATGCATTTAACATCTCAATAGATGTTAAAACATTGATTTTTGAAAGATAAAAATTTGTGCTGAGGAGCCCATGGGAACAGGCTCCAGGCATGGAGAGATGAGCCCACGTTCAAGCAGGTTTGTTGGCATGACTTGTGACCCTGTGTGGGACCCAAGCTGGAGCAGTCTGTTTTTGAAGGATTGCATCCCATGGAAAGGACTGACACCGGAGAAGTTTGTGAAGAACTGTAGCCCATGGGAAGGACTTGCACCAGAGAAGTTCATGGAGAACTGTCTGCCATGGGAGGGACCCCACAGTGGAGCAGGGGAAGGACTCCTTTCCCTGAGCAGTGGCAGAAACAACCTGTGAGGAACTGACTGCATCCCACATTTCTGTCTCCGTGCACCTCTGGTGAGCCCAGGAAGAAGGAAACGATGGAAGAAAGGTGGGGTTTTTTTAAAGATTTGTTTTATTTCTCATGATCCTGCTCTGATTTAGATTGCTAATAAATTCAATTAATATTCCCAAATCAAGTCTGTTTTGCCCATGACAGTAAAAGTGAGTGATCTCTCCCTGTCCTTAACTCATGAACTTTTCATTATGTTTTCTCTCCCCTGTCCGCTTGCAGAGAGGAGCGACAGAGTGGCTTTTGTGGGTACCTGACATCCAGCCAAGGTCAAACCACCACGGGGTGTAGCCTTGTACTGAGAGTTCCTGTTCACAGCAAGCTCATGAAATGGCACTGAACAATCCAGTAGTTCTCTTACTTACAGTAGTTCTTGGGGGGATTGGAGTGGAGTGAAGGTATAAGGCAAAATGGTTGACCAGTACATCTTAGTTACTTTTCCTGCATCTTAACTTACTCGGTTTCTGGAAAGGATGGACTCTCTCTATATTTGCCAGCCAGCTGCCTCCCCTTACAAGCAGACTATTTCCAGCTAAGTACACGTGTGCTTCAGTCTGCCCCACCAGTTGGATAAATAGGCCATTTCCAGAAAACAACACTTTGTTTAAGGTTGAAAAAATAAGGGACATTTGACAAAATATGTAGGATAATACTTCTTTTCTCTATCCCTTTTATGCTATTCATTCCAGATCCATTATTATATTCCATTATGGGTCATCTACAATGGAATCCCCTCAGAGCAGTCTTAGGTATATGGAAGTTTCATTAATGGTAAAGCAGATTTTATAAAGAGTTCCAATGCATTTCAAAATGTACTAATTCCTTTTGCATAGATGTCTCACTTCATAAATAGTAGCTATTGAGATAATAAGCCTGATGAACTGTTATGTAAATATTTTAATACTATTCTTTTGCTGGTAGCTTTTACTGAAATGATATGATCAGTGCTAACAAAATGTGTTAAAATTGTTGTGAATAAATATGAGTAATCTTCATAAGCAAATCAGCTCTTTTCAAGGGTTGAAATTTTAGTTTTCATAGTCTTATGTGTGAAAGAACTAGTAGTTACCATATCAAACGTTTTGAATTATCGTTATTTTCCTGCCTCATTTTTACATTGTCTTATCTCTCCAGTAAAACACCATATTATAATCAGTTTAATGTTCTCTGGATCTTCTGAAACCACATGTAAGCAAAAAATGTTTTATCGCATATTTCTCCTTTTGGACACGTTACATTACTAAATCCTCTTTCCAATCCTGCAGTACTCCATTGTATTTTTAAACACTGTAATGTTCTGCTACCATTTCTATTTCACTTTTAAAATCTGAAGAATACTTTGAGATGGGACTGTAACCTGAAAGTGCTGTGACTTGACAAAAGGGCAGCTTAAAATACCTGTGTTTTGTGCTATTATGCTTTCAGTAGAACTGGGAATGAAAAGTTAATTAGTTGAAACACTGAAAAAGACACCTGGTATTTGTCTTAGAGTTGCAATACCTGTGATGGTCTAAGGATGATAGAAGCAAAAGAAGATCTGTGGGGAGGGGATATTTATTATGTTGAGTGTACAGCTGGGGAACACACTAACGAGCTTTTAGTTGGATAAGCCTGGCTCCTTCCTGATCAGTTAGTGATTCGATGGAAATTGTTGATCTTTAATAAGATGCATCCTGTTTCTGATGTTTCAGTGGATGATCAGAACCAAACAGAACTTCAGAAAGCACCTGTCCCTACTACATGTGACACATACGTACAGAAAATTGCTCAGAAATTCTGTTACCTGAACGACTCTACCAATGCCCATAGGTAAGGCCACGTTTACATTTAACAGATTATTTACAGAACAGCACATAAAAGTGACTTGTGATAGCACTGATCCACAACAGTTTGAAGATTCACAGTGTTTGGGGAATAAGATAAGTTGTTCTTAACAGTCATGAAACAATGACTGACCTGTCTCAGGCTGGTAATGTTACATTTGCCCAAATCTGACTTCTGAGTTTGTGAACTTGACATTTCTGAAGACTAGCATGTGTTCAATCCAGAGGAGTGCAGTGCACGTGGGAGCAAAAAGAGCATCCAGCCTGTCTTTTGAATCTTCAAATCTCCAAATTATCATCATCATCTGTGACAGTAATTCTCAGAAACTCAACCACTGACTTCTCATTTCTGCAGGTGGAAAGAATTAATAGCACAAGTCTGCACTGTGACCCAAGGAGGCAGAGCAAGACATTTGAATTATTTGAATTTATGTTTTGTCTAATTACACCGTATCTCTGCAAAACCTGTTCTTTCCGTCAGTGGGCCATATCCTTATTTTGTGAGACGCAAATAGCCATGTGTGAGATTTTTTCTCCAGTGCAGTCGGTCTCTTTTGCTACTCTGTCAGTGAAAAGCAGTCTTGACTGCATTTTACAAGGTCTGTGTAAGTTTGTGGAACTGGTGGGTTGTGTACGTACCGTGTAGCGTTTGGTAAAGGTACACAGTCCCACTGGAATTGTTTCAGCTAGTATTTTTGTTCCACCCAAATGCTGGAAATGCATTTGTTTTCAAAACGTAGGGTGTTACCTGTGTAGAGTGTGGATCCCTCGGCTGAGGAGCAGGGGAGTGCGGGCCTGGGCTCTGCGGTGGTGTGGGGCTCTGTGTGGGGAACAGTGTGGGACACGGGACAGGGGCTGGGATACGATGTGGAACCCTCCTTAGTGTCGGGACCGTGTGGGACAGGGTGTGGGGCCCGCGGGCCGCATGCACGGAGAGGTACGGGGAGAAGGCCGTGGGAGGGACCGAGACCCCCAGCGCGGGTGTCCGGGCGGGGGCAGAGGCGGCCGGACCGGGCCCGGGCTGGTTTGGCGCTGTTCTGTGGAAGGGGAGCGTGTATCGGGCGGGCCGGCCCGCGGTCCCCGTCCCAAGGCTGCAATCAGCCGGACGGGCCGTGCCCCGCTGTGCCGCCGCGTTCCGAAAGGGCTGGGCAGGCCCGCTCCCCGCCTGCGTGTCCGTGCTCCGCGGGCNNNNCGGGCGGAGGGCCCTGCGGGCGCTCCGGGGCTCCTGGCGGCGCTGCCCCCGGCAGCCGCACTCGCCGACAGCGTGCAGAGAGCCCTGCGTGCCCTTCTGCGCCGCCGGGGGCTGCGCTGCGGCGTGCGAAGGCTTCGTCCTTGCCCGTAAAAGCGTACCTCGGCTATGCAGTGCGGCTCCGTTTGTTTGCTTGCAAAAGCTACGAACGGTTTGCTAGGTCTCTCGTTTCTTATATCGCAGAATCCTAAGTGTTTTTCTGGAGGAGGTGAAAAGCAGTGCTTGGTTCCGAGGCGTGGAAGTGCCTGATGAGCCCGGGGGCCGCAGGGAAGTTTTCTTGGCCGCGGCCGCCCCATTGTGCGTGTGGGGGGAGGCAGGGGATGGTGCCGGGGATGGTGCCGGGCCCGGCGCGGGGCTGAGTTAGCGGAGAGGGCGAGGAGCGAGGCTGACACCGGTGGGGTTTGGTGGGAGGGCTGCGGTAGCTTTGCACCTTTAGGCTGGGAAGGAAACTGCGTGATGCAGGCCTACAGAAACACAAGTAAAAGAGGAAAAGCCTGGCTCAAAGAAGAGAGAGAGAGAGAGAATTTAAGAATGAATGGCTGGGTAGTAGATAACCTTACGTACACTGGCATTAAGAACAACTGGGTGGTGATCCTGACAGTGGTGTTATGCTAACTAAAAATAAACATGAGTGAAAAGGTGGAAGGTATTATGTTTAGTTTCAGGACATGCATCGTTGAGTGACAGACTGTGAAATAGGTAGAGATCGCTTCAAGCAAAACAAATGGGTTTTGGCTGTCTAGTTGGGAAGCATGATCTTCATAGTTTTAAGATGTACTAGGATATTTCAGACAGGTAGGGAGAGCTAGGCAGGAAATGTTGCTAACAATTCAACTTGAATTTCTCCAACCTGTGTATTTTTTACCTAACTGAAGCATATCAGAGAAGATTATGCAATCTGCATAAATTCACACTTCAGTGATTTTCCTATTAAGGCATCTTCCAGATTCTGTACCAGTCAAAATGCAAATTATTGAACTATTTCCTGGTCTTTAAAACATGGGAAAGTATAATATGTAGATTTTATCTCTTATTGACAGCACATGAATGATTAAATCAATGTCATGGCTTCCTAGACTAGCTAGCTGATAACATCAACAGTGAGTAAGCTAAGTGATTGCACTGGACTCTTCTGTAGTGGAGTAACACAGGAAGAGAGTAATTTATTTGATGAAATACCTTCACCTGCTGTTGAGAGTGTCTAAAACTGGAAGCTTGTGTTCTAAATCCTGGTGTAGCTAACAGGTTGCGGGTCAAGGTTATCAGCTGGTAAGACTGCAAAGGAAAGGCAATGTCTCTCTTCTATCTGTGAAGAGAGATGTGAACTGAAAGGTGCTCTGATGTGTACCCCTGTTGTTAGTACACCTGAAACAATCAGCTGAAGAAAAAGTACTCTGAACTTTGCTGCATCTTTCTGTAGTAATGTTCAGTTCTACAAATTAATTTGGCCATGGATAACAAAAGGTCTGTTTTTTGGCTGAATGTGTAACAATATGTCATAGGAATGATTTAAAAGTTTGACAGGGGTGGAGGAAGGGAAAAGGATCTTCCTTCTGTCCATATATTGGTGTGTATGGAATTGACTTAAACTCTTTAATGCTGGAGCATTTTGACTGAGATTATCAGCGTTGCTAGGAGTAGCCTTTATTGCTCTTTGAACATAGTTGGGAAGGAATCCCTTGGGAAAGCCCTCTTGTAATTTCTTCAGTCTTGCACTATTGCAAAAGAATAGATTGTTACTTTACTAGTACTTAATTGTGCTTCCTCTTTGGAATTGGGGATTAGAGAATTTGACAAAAGATTTTCGTGGTCCAGATTATTATTTGGGCTGTCTTGCATTGATACAGAATTTCCTATTAGCAAGTTCCCATCTCTTGAAGCTCTCAACCCAAATTATATGCCGAAAGAAATAGCAATGACAGCTCCCAGGATGAAGGACTAAGTGAATGCAGAAAGCAGTAGTATATACTTCTGAAGAAATGCAGCACTTGAGAGGTGCAGTATTTTGAGTGGACTTGATTATTGTGTTGTTTATTCTGTTTAGTTCTGCTGAGGGATCCTATCTGCTCCTTCATAGAAGTAGGAATCTGTGTAAAACCTGGCAGGGGATCAAATCTAAATGACAGTTTATATAGGATTTTGGATGCACAAAAATGCCACTAGAACAAATTTCTGGATGGATTGCATTTGAAAGGCTTTGTGAGCTTGCTGAGCTTTAAAGAGAAGAGAAATATTGATAGACTGGTCACTGCCTTTGCTATTCTGTAATTGTAACAATTTGGATCACAGGAAGTGTGTGCTCTGTGTCAAGCTTGTGACTTGCATTGCTTTTCACAAAAGATAGATAGATGCATACATACGTACATACATAGATGAAAGAAGGGTCTTTAGCTCATTTGTTAGGCACTTAGCCAGTTTGTTTTACATTTCCCTGCTTCAGAACCAGGACTCAGCAGCAGTAATGAGATTCATGTCATGTAACGCAAATCTGGGTTTGAGCTCTTGCTTCATCAGCATTCCTGTGAAAGATTGGGTCAAAACTGTTATGTGCCAGGTGGTGAGTTAGCACATGCCCACCCAGCTCCTCAGTCTCTCCCCTTCCTTAGTGGGGCAGGAGCAGAAAATGGGATAAGATTTGTAACTTCAAATAAAGACAGGGAGAGCACGTGCTAATTATTATTCTTGACAAAACGGGATTGATTTAGGGTAAATGAATTTAATTTACTGCCATTTAAAATAAAGTCAGATACTAAAACCGATGTAAATGTAACACACTTCCTCCCCCTTTCCCAGGCTGAACCTCACTCCTGTGCTCCAGACTTCTGTGGCCCTCCCCATATGGTGCAGGGGGCAAAGGGGCTCCAGTTGGTGTGAGGTGGCTTCTTTCTGCCTCTCCTTCCTTCTCATGTTTTGACTCTACTCTGGCATGGGCTCCCTACTGACAGCAGTCCTTCAGCAAAAAAGAATCTCCTTTGGCACATGCTCTCTGTGTGCCACCGTTCCTTCAGGGCATATCCACCTGCTCTGGCTTGGGTCCTCCCTGGCACCTCCCTTGGACTCCTCCTTTGGCACTGCGGAGCACCTCCTCCTTTGACCTTGGTGTTGTGTTTCTCACTCCTTTTGTTCTGTTTGGTGGCACTTTCTGCCTTTTCCTAAAGACACTTTCTCAGAGATGCTGACAGCTTTGCTGAGGGGCTCAGCTGTATCTTGCTGTGGTTCTGTTGGAGCTAGCTGTGCCTGGGACAGGACACCGCCATGCCTTTTCCCACAGGAGGTACTCCTGTAGCTTCTCCACTGCCAGCACCTTGCTGTTTATACCCAGTGTAGCAGGTTTTTCAAAAATTGGCAGCTGGCATAGAAATCACCATGCTGCCCTGACGGTCCCTACATGTGGTCCTTGGCTAGTCTGTAGGCTCTTTGGTTGCAACCTCAAATTGCCAGAAATAGCAATAGCTGCTTAGAGCAGCTTTCCCTAATGAAACTTGGTGAGTGTTCCTAGCTGGTTTAACTAACATTTTTAGGTTCTGTTGTGGTTTCAGCTAGGGTAGAGTTAATTTCTTTTTACTAGCTGTTGCAGTGCTGTGTTTTGGATTCAGAATGAGAGTGCTGTTGATAACACACTCATGTTTTGGTTTTTTGCTAAGTCGTGTTTATCCTAAGTCAAGGACTTTTTTCTTGTCTCATGCTCCACCAGTGAGGAGGCAGACGAAAGAAACTGGGAGGAAGCAGAGCTGGGACAGGTGACCTAACCTGATGAAAGGGTCATTCCATAGAATGTCATACACAGTATATAAACTGGGGGAAGTTGCCTGGAACGGGGCCTGATCTGAGTTTGGGAAGGGGAGTCTGGCATCAGTCAACCGGTGGTGGGCAATTGCATTGTGCATCACTTGTTTTTCCCTTTTCGTTATTGTTATTATTATAATTTGCCATGATCACTGTATTTTACTGTATTTTCAAGTAATAGACTCTTCTTACCTCAACATACAAGTTTTACTTTGATTCTACTTCCCATTCCACAGTGGTGAAGGGGAGAAAGGGAGTGTTGAGCGAGCAGCTGTGTGTTGCTTAATTTCCAGCTGGGCTTGAACCATGACAGTCCTAAGAAAATGATCTGAAGAAATTTTGCTTGTTTGTTGAAGTTTGTCAAACATTACAAAGGAACAGCATGGGGGTGAAGCATGGTTGTGAGAGTTAGGGAAAGCTTTGAGGACAAAATTGCTTGCTCACAAAATATTAGAGGAGGTAAAATAGTAAATGTTGAATAGCTGAAATTAATGAGAATGTATTTTAAAATGTGCCCAGAATTGAGAAACATTCATTATAGGATTCTTTTATATTGTAAGCTGGTCTGAATGGGCTGCTTTAATAAAGGCCTTAATCTGTAGAAGAACCATGTACAACTTTGTCTAGGAAAGCTTGGTTGGCATCAAAAACACAGTTACATATGAAATGCAGCATTTCATAAGAGACAGATTTTCTCCAAGATCACAGTTCAGTGTAGCAGTCCCCAAAATAACTAGTGATGACTGCAGCACTTTGATGCTAATGATCACATATAATTGAAAGTCCTTTCTTGTATTTTTAAGAGATCTTTAAAGTTGCTCTTCTCAAATATTGAAAATAAGACTTAATTTTTTTTCAGTAAATTTATCATAGCATGTTGGTCATACAGACAATTCATGTATTTTATTGAAGTGTTCGGAATTTTGTGGATTGTATTTTGAAGCCTCTCTGCCACAGTTTTAATTAAAGTATCCTGTGGCTCATAGCTCTAGGAATTGGGATTCTCATGGTGTTTGGAATTTTGTGGTATTTGAATGATTATTTGGGAAGCTAACAATCACTTTGCAAAGCCAATTGCAAGTTAGGTATTTTTGATGAAACAGTAGCGTCTCAAAGGAAGCGGCTACAATGGACTTCAGTATGAAGGTTGTGTCTGCCCCGGGCATTTTCAGGACATCAGCGTTCTCATGTTTTCTTTCCTTCCTTTGGGAACACAGTGAGGAAATCTGAGGCTGGTTCAGTAGCAAGCTAAATGGCTAAAGTAAAGGATCCATGAATTTCCATGGGTGTTTCCGGCCATTCATTGTTGCTGCAATCGGAACATGACCTTGTTCGGGTTCCGTGAGATGTATGGCTCTGTCTGGAAAAGCACTGTGGAGGCAGATTTTCATAGTTTAAACGAGGTAGAATGATGTCATTCTGTAGAAACCTTAGCCAGTGTGAAATACTGCATTGCTGTGAGAAGAGAATGTATGCCCAGGAAGTTCATGGACCTGTATGCTCCCGAGAGCAGTGTGACATTGCCATGAAAATGGAACTTTACCTACAAGCTTGCTGATGGAAATACACCAGCATTGGAAGACACTGCTTTCTTACCAAGTGAATTTTTGCTATCCCATTTTTGTTTGGTTGGTTTTGCATGTGATCTCTTCTCTGTCTTTCCTCTCAACACCTTGTTGCTTTAATTTCCTATTATACCTTTCCTCACAATTAGCCTGGCAGAATAAGGGAACAGAGGGGAGTTAGGAGCAGAGTAGCAGACCCAAAGGATCATGAATTATTTTACATGTCTAATTTTGTCACCTTCTGTGCTGCTTCCTTATCTTAATATAAGTGGGACATAAAAATAGAAACATCTTAGCAGTTTTCATCCGTTTCACTGCCTTGTGAAATACAAGACCTCAAATGTATGGTTAAAGCTTATCCTCAGAGTAAATAAGGGATTTCTAAACCTCTTAGGACTCATGCCCTACTTAGAAGGTGTTTACCAAATTTTTGGGGGTTTTTATGCATATGGTTTGTAGTGCAATTTATATATGCAAAGCTTTCCTAAGAGATCTTTGCAGACCATGTGACATGCCTTTTTGCATGTCCACAAAAGTGGAAATGAAGCACCCTCTTAATTTGTTTTCCTCCTCTTGTATTTGTTATCATATTTACAGAACAGGTTTACTAAGGACAAACATTTTTCTGAATGAAGACCAAAGACTGTGACAGTACTAAGATGTGTTGCCTTATTTTTGACTGACAGCTTTGTTTCTTCTGATAGCCAGGAGTGTTTTAACAGTATAAGTGATGAAGTAGGTCTGCTGCTTGTATTCCAACTGACCTGTCATCTGGAATAGAAAATACGAGCGTAGTCAGTATGATTTCACAAGTAACCAAGCTGGTCTAACACCTTGCTCCTGTTGTGTGAAGGAGGTCCTTTTCTCCCTGCCTTTACTCAAGCTGCTGCTTCTCTATGCACTTTCTCCTGGTTATGTATTCCTGGCCTCTCCCTTGTGTTGATGAACACCAGGGAATTCCTGTGCTGGGCCGGCAGAAAACCCTGTGCTTCTTGTTCTGGGTTCAGTATCTGCTGGCTTGCTGAGCTGATTTGCCTCCTGCAGGGGTCTGAATAGTTTAACAGCTGGTGGAAAATGAACAGTGGCAGCAACCAGTGAAGGGAAACGGCAAGGGAAACTTTATTCTCCCACTGTGAGAAAGCATGTAGTTGGTTTGAGTAGAGCGAGCTAACTACTTTTCATATTTGGAGCTTATAACTGCTTACATTTATAAGAATTCTTCCATATATCATGAATGGAATTATTTTAGACATCTCATATATTAATGTTGGGTTGGTTGAAGTTTTGCTTTGTTTAAAAGTTACAAGAAGAAATAGTAACCAGATTTATCAGTGAACAAATACTGGTATAAGTCTGTATTATAGCTCCTCTAGGTTCCTTTAACCTAACTTCAAGGGTTAAAGGTTAGCATTAACTTTTCAATAAAGAAACAAGTTCATTAACGTAAACTCAGGATCATTGATACCACTTTTGTTTGAGTTTGATTTTCAGGGTAGTAAAGGGGACAGAAGGTCCTTACACATACAAGCTGTGGGCCATTCTCTATCCCTGCCAAATCTGGGCTGTTCCTCCTCCTCTCAAATCTGTCTGGTAAATAAAAAAAAAATATTTAGAATTTGATTGTTAAATTCTATGCAGTTTTCCCTGCACGTTTTAAATTGTGATGTGATAAAGAGTAACTGAAGACAGTAACTTTGTCAAAAGTGAAGTGGCAGGATGCTGAGATCTAAATTGGAGGGAGTGAGATGTCAGGCTAATAGTGTGATGTGGGTAGCAAGGTTGGAGAGCTTTTGATCTCTGCTCCAGGCTGTGGAGGGAGAGTGCTGAGTTTGGACATTTCTCTGGTGTCAGCACATGTGTGGCAGAATGCACCGTGGCAGGTTTTAGTAGCTGCTCTGATCAGTGATGTTATCAGTTGCTCTCTTGCTTCAGGAAGTGTTGCGTGAGTTTCTGCAAGTTCACACCCAGTGATGACCTGTGTGTGATTGGGATGATTCCACTCAAAATGTGTATGCATAAACAGAAATCCTTTACTATAATCTCATATTAGCTGGAGTTATAAATTGTGCTTCGTTCACAAAAAGTGGGTGGGAAATCCCTTTTGTCTGTAGATGAATCTTGAATGCAGCTCACCTGAGCCAAATAACTTGGTTTATCGCCATAAAACTTCTGCAAAGACAACCAAGATACGGAAAACACCAACAGCTTCCAGGCCCTCCCATATTTTTCTGCACTTAATTATGTGAATAAGTTGTTCCTTATCTTTTAAATGTGCCTTATCTCAAACTCAGATTTTCCTGGCCTCATCTTCCAGCCACACTCCTGTTTTTCTTTTTATCATTTAATTACCAGTCTCTTTACTCTAATGGAAAGAAATGCTGTATATTAGTCAAGGCTCTAATGGGATTGCTTTAGAGCTGGTTTTAAGGAAAGGCAGAAGTCAGGGATCTTTTGATTTTAGAACACCTGGTGGACTTAAAACAAAAAAACCAAAACCAACCCATTCTCCCCCAAAACCCAGCCAAAACTTCCCCAAAACACCAACCAACAAAGTTGCAAAAAGATGCTGTCTTAACATTGGTGATTAGGTACCTGAGAAAATCATCTCTGAGAATGACAGATATAGGGTACTGCCTTTCAAGAATTTACTTGAGTTTTCCCAAGTCAACCTGGAGAGGAAGGAGGAGGAGATTGGAAATGGAAGAGGACTTCAAGGTCTTATCTTTTGGCTCATCTGTGTGCTTTCATCTGAACTTTGGGTCATCCCATAGATGAAAAATGTCCCTCCTCTGATCTGGCAATTAATCAGTGATTTCCCTTTTTGTCAACCATTTTCTTTACCTTTTTGGGGAGAACAGAAGTTGGATTCCATTGTCATCGTCTTTCAAACGGCTCCCCAGGAAGTGGTCACAGCACCAAGCCTGACAGAGTTCAAGAAGTGTTTGGATGATACTCTCAGGCACAGGGTGTGACTCTTGGGGATGGTCCTGTGCAGGGCTAGGAGTTGGACTGTGATCCTTGTGGGTCCCTTCCAACTTGGCATACTCTGATTCTGTGAAATTTGCACTGTGCTGCAGTGTAGCTGTTTGGTACAGAATGGGCAAGAACCACTGTCCCCATGACATGGCTTGGCTTTCCCTTCCATCTAAATAGTCTCTAATATTTTGTTGTTGTTAGTAGCAACAGGAAAACTGGTTTGTCCTTTGAGAAATAATTCATAGCAATAAGCAAGATTGGAAAGAATTCTTAGCTGTCACAGCATGTGCTTTTCCTGTTCTCCAAGTCACTCTTTGATCTTTATAACCTAAACAAACATAAATGGGAAGAAGCTAGATTCTGATCATTCTTCCTCAGTGTGGTTACTAGAATGTTTCCAGTTAAACACTCAAAGAAGATGGTGATCCTTTTCCCCCCCACTTTTTGCTTCCTGGTCTTGGGTATGACATACGTTCTTATTTCGTGGTTTTACATTGCATTTGACTGAATGGGCCAGGTTTGATTCAATATTCTAGATGATACATTTTGACTGTCCTGTCTTGATTATTTACTGTTCTGATGGTCTTAACATTTCACAATATTTGGGACCTTGAATATTAACCCCCAACATTAATATAATTCAAAACAGTTACTGCAGTTTTCTGTTCTTCTTAACATGTGCTGTCATAAAATAAATTTCCGTAATAGAGGTACTTTGAAAGTAAATTTGCTTATGCATGAATAGTTTGGAAAGCCTATAATATTTTTCTTCAAAGCAAGTTTTGGCTGTCAAGCAGGAAGATTGTGTAGATACTGCGTAGCTGCACAGTAAAAAGGTGCCACGCCATCTGTGTACTTAAGAAGCAGAGGAGTGAATGAATGACTGTGTATAATTAAAGGTGTTGGAAGTAGAGTTAAATTTCTTTCAACAGCTGACTCTGTATTTTCTGCTTCTGGTTCTACATGTGTATCATCTGCATCAGTCTTCAGCCTTTCTGCCAGTAGTGCCTCCTGGTCTGCACGTGTTCTCTAGAGACTCTTCTGATGTCCCCAGAGACCTGGCTGGACCAGATCCTGGACAGCCTGCTCTAGCTGATCTTGCCTGGAGCGGAGTTGTTGGACTACACGATCTCCAGAGGTCCCTTCCAACCTCAGTAATCCTGTGATGCTGTGAATTCTTGGTACTTAGTAGTTACTGATAGAATCATGACACCTGTATATCCATATATCATTTTTCTTGTCTTTAATGTAAACCTTGTAGAAATCTAAGATTAGTTTTAGCCTTCATTTTAGTTGAAGTAACTTCTGGTCAGAATTACTGAATGCTGAGCACAGAGTTGAATGAGTACTTGGAGCCTTCTGCTGATATTCCTCTTCAAGCCAATGCTCTTTTTCACTGTTACATGCATTGTGACCAAAGCAAATGTCTTTAAGTGTATGAGCAACTTGTTCCTGGGTTAAAAATGTGTGTTTTATGCGTCTTCTGCCAGTTGAATGCCAAATCAGTTCTGGATCCAAGATTTCTAGATCCTCCTCTGAAAGAAGGCTCTATTTCAAAATGGCCTTCTTAATGAATGTTCTGTCTGATACTGTAAGACTTTTTTTCAGCTTTTTTTGCAAAAATTGTGCTTTAAATTTTTTATCTGGGTACTGTGTGTAGCAGTTGACCCCTTTGGGATCCTTCTTGCTGCATCCCACTCCTTAATAAAATTCCTTAGTTTGTTTTTTTTTATATTTAGACATGATGATATTCCAACATATTATAGGAACTCTGAGAAAAAATTAATTTCGAATTATTGCAACATGCAGCTTTTCATGTACTCTGAGCCTTCAGTTTTACCTTTAGAGAGAGTAAGAGTTTTGGGAATTGGGTGGGGATAGTTTTCTTTCTCACTCCCAAGCTAGTTTTCCTCTGGGAGGGTTTGAAGCACCAGAAGAGAAATTACAAGGCAAGTCTCAATTTGCTGGAATTCTGCACATCAATGTACGGTCCCACTGGGATACTGGAAATCTCATACTTGCCCTTTTTACCCCATGGCTCTTTCCTGATTGTTCAATTTATTTTTTTATTATTATCTTTAGTCCTAAGTTAAGACTTGAGTTTCTTATTTCTTTTTCTTTCTGGAATCCAATACTGAGCAGGGGAAGCAGCATTGTCTTCTTTTCTTACAACTCCATGCTTCATCTAATCCATCTCACCTCTTCCAGTATCTTCATTTGAAACTGATGATAACCATAATCTTTAGACTTCAGTGCATTTGGACAATTGTGCTTTTTAAGAGTCTGAAGTATGTTACCTGACATACTGCAGGTTCAGGTGGAGAGTGGGTGAAGCAATACAACATGTGATATAACGTGCTTTTAGGTTAATCTGCTTGCTTACAAGGAAAGATTAAAATTCATTTGTTTACAGATTCGGTAGCTAGGTTGTTTTATATTTCTGTACATCCCATTCAGATGCAGATCCTCAGGGCTTGAGTCTGAGGTTGAGCCTCTTTGCTTAAATCATTGTAGTAGGAGATTTCATCCTAATTCTGCACTTCTTTCTTGCAGCTGTGTAATTCAGAAGAAAGTGACATGAAATACTAAAAGTATTTCTTTTAATTGATGCCATTTGGCGTATAAGGAAGAAACAGTGGTTTCCTGTATACACTTTCTTGCTTTAGATGTTGAGCTGTGAAGGAAGGCTCCAGAACATGTTAGCCCAGAATTCGGTGTGTTCTTGCCAGTGTACCACAGCAGCGTGGCATGGATGTTTCATTGCAGAGAAACATCTGGTGCAGAGACCTGGTACCAGGAGCAGGGTTGTTGATGGTTGTTGCCATAGCAGTGATAAGCAGCTGTGCTATCCAGGAGGTGTGTTTGCATTGCACCTTTCAAGTATTTCCCTGTGATGTTAAAAATACGCTGAAAAAATTATCAGGCCCTTTAAAAAAATTGCTTTTTCTGCATTAGTATTAGGAACACTTGAGAAACCACATAGGTGGTAGGCACGATCTAGACAAACTTCAGTGTTTTGCCTTGTTTTCATCTGAGATTGTTGAGCCACCACAGGAGAAGCAGTACTTTCACAAAGCAGTTCTTTGGTGCCTCATGGAGTAACAGGGAGCAAGCAGGTTCATTGGTTCTGTTGAGGCCGCATCATCATTCACTGTGAACATATCTTGGTGTACTCTGGAGCTGACTGAAGTTTTAAAGTCACCTCTTGGAGAGGGACTCTTAAGGCAAGAGGCAGAGCTCCTAATCTGTATTCAGCTAGGCTTTTTGTTTTGTTTTTAGCTCTATGCAGTGTTGCCATTCTTTCCTTCCTCTCTTCCCTTCTCTCTAAACTTACTTTTAGAAAGGAATTTAGAGCTAGATAATCCTTTCACCTAGCCTGCTAATAACCCCCTGGTTCTTCAGCAAGTGCCGGGGGGTTGTGGTAGCATTCATCAGAAAAATGATTATTTTGCATTTTAGCATGTGATTCAGTGGATGATTCAAGATGGACCATGGCTTTAAACTAATAGTAATAAGTATTCTTCATCATTCTTGACCCAGGATAAATTAAGATTAATCCTTTATTTTAATTCTGATTTTCCGTGAGCAGCTGCTTCAGATCCTGATCATACGGTAAAGAATTTGCTTCGAAAAAGAGATGTTACAAATAAAGGTTTTCTTTTCTTCTGAAGCATCTATTTAGACTTACTGAAAGAACACTAGACTTCAAGATATCAACTTTACACAGTTTAATTCTGTCTCTATCAAGAGTCTCATAGAAGAATGTAATCTAGTTCACTCATACCGTGCTGGAAGGAAAAGAAAAGCAATTTCTTCTCAAACAATACTTACATTATTTCAGGATGTCTTAAGGAATAGCTATAACTGCTGAACAACTCTGCTAGAGCTATAGTTTCCTGAATGGTTTCCATCAGAAATAAATGTCCACATGATTGGAATTTTGTTATAAGCACCATTGAGTCTTGGTCTTACTGGCACAGAATGGTTGGCACACCTCAAGCCAATGCTTTGTTATTCAAGTACTTCTCAGTAATAAGTTGGTTTAAAAGTTTGTTGCCAGTGTCTAGCCCTGACTGACTGACTTAGCAGATGAGTGACTCAGTAAATAAGAAAATTCTGCTTTGCAGTGGCTTTTATGGTTTGCAGTCTGTGACCTGTTGTCTTCAGGTGTTAGCCCCCAGCAGCTGTGCGAGTGCAGCCTCTCTGATGAAAGCCAGTCTGACAGTAACTCTTGTGGTGCTGTGTCTCATGACCTGCAGCAGTGATGATACAGGGAGACGATGAGTTGTGCTGTGTAGGGATGACCTAGAAGAACAGCTTTTGTTTTGATGCTTGGTTGGATCTGTGTGTAAGTTGCAGCTGCTGTTTTTCCTCTCCCACCTTTCCTCGAGGGGAGGGGTGTGGAGCACATGTTGCTGCACTGTGACTGTCTCTGGCTAGTGTATAGATCCTTACCTTCTCTAACTTGCATCAGTGATGGGAACAATATATCTGGGTGCTATAGACTACTTTGATTCTCATTTAAGGTGTCTGGATAGTTTCAGAGTATGTGCCAGCTTGACCTTAACGCTTTGTTCTTGCTTGTGTACTGTCTTTAGAGAAAACATTGTATTTTTTGCAGTCATCATCAGAGAGAAGAAACTTACCTTAGGGTGAAAGGGGAGAGTGGGAGAGGGAAGAGAGAGAACAAATTAATTTTCAAGAGGTAGCTTCCTGTTTCTCTCCTCTTACTTTCCCCAGCATGAAAAAAATGTGCTGTGTACAAAGAGGAATAATCTTACAAACTTTCTGCAGAGTGCTATATCTGCGTCTCTCCCTATCTGGCTCTATTGTGGCACCAGAAATGAGTGACAATTGGGTCTTCTAAAGCTGGCCTTCCTCTTTGCGTGGTGCACCTGGAATGGCTGCACTTTGCTCTTGCATGTGCCAGTGCTGTTGTTTGGTTATAGGTAAAGTGATTATTTCCCCCTTTACTAATAGGTATTATTTCAGCACTTGTGAATTCTCATGCCTCAGGGCATGCATTTTCACACCTAGCAGTGCAAGGTTTATTTTCTTTAACTTTAGTGTCTGACCTGTTCTTCAGCTAATCTGGTGCAAGAAACTGGAACTGGTTGTTTAACGTGCTTCCTTGACAATTGTGCACTTTGTACAAACAGAACATACGTGGCAGCTGGTGCACAGTCTAGCTGCTTTTACCTGTCTCTCCATAAAGACAATCTACAGTGTTTAACTTGACTAAAGAAGCGCTTGTTACAGGAGTGAGGACCAGAAGAATTTTTGAGACCTGCTTGAAGGAATGCGTATGAGAGGGAAGGGCACATGTGATACTTTCTTCTTTGGCACTTTTCAAGTTCTGCTGTTTGAATGTTGAAGAATGTCATTGATAGACCTCACTCCATCTTAAAAGCCTTGATGGTATTTCAGCTCTTGAACCAAAGCACTTGTCTTAGAGTGTCATTTGGTTTCATTGCTGTGTTTGATGTTCATGTTTCCTCAGCCTTCTTTGGAAACGGAGCTTGCTCAGCAAAGCGTTAAACTGAATAAATAGAAAGAGGAATGTTACTTGTTAGATGAAATACTTTGGTTTTGATGAGTGCAGATCAGAGAGGAAATATTAGCTCACACATCCCATATAACTTAGAGTAACCAGTTTGACATATTTTCACCCTATTTTAAGTCACCACTTAGCTTTAAAAATACAATTAGCAAAATTAATCGTCATTGTTCTCCTGAATGGAACATTATCATGCTGACGTCAAGGATTATTTTCAAGGTCCACTCCTATTTTTTAATTGCCTTTTTAAAGAGGTTCATAAAAAAAAATTGTGTACTCAGAACACATGCGCTAGAATCTTCTGAATATTTTTGGTAAAATAACTGTCTTGAAAGGACCTCTCAGTGACATTCATTGCAAGGCAAATAATTGTATACAGTGAACTGAAGTACAGTTTTGTAAGTTTGGAGTGGGCTTCTGATCTCTGAGAGCCTTTCACACAACACATGTTAAACCCCTTGCAGCATACCAATCTGCCTTGCATTGGTGTACAAAACTAGCTGTCTCTTCTGTGCATGCAGTTTAAACTCTTTGATTTCCAGAGAGAAGGAATAGTTGCAGAAAGTGCAGCCCTACGGAATGTTGTGCTAAAGCTGTCTTTGAGAAGGGTAATGTTGTTCGTAATATCTGAGTTTCCTATGTGTTTATAATAATACTGTGTCTGTGGTAATGAAATGTGGTATATGGAGTAAATGTGTAACAAAGGAGCTTTGGGCTGAAATACCATGTGTAGATTTGGTGAGTTGAAGTTCTTGTTTAGTTTGTAGCTTGAAACTGGAGCTACACAAGTTGTTGATTTTTATCAATTATGATAAGATTTCTGTTTGAAGGATAAGAAAGAATAAGCGGAAAATAGACTGCCAGAAAATAGATGCTGTCTTTAAAAATGAAAAAAAAATCATTTTATCATATTACTTTTCTTGAGAAATTTGCTGTTTGTGCAAGTGACAATTGTCTGTACCATTTGTGCTTTTTAGTATATGTATCAGTGCTTGCATAAAATACATTGGTATTGATGGAAAATAACTCCATTTGATGGAAAAGTCTCCTGAAATGAAGTGTTACGCCCGGACAGAGGACTGCAGTGTTGTGCAAAGGGGCACATGCAGGTGTCTCATAGCCAGCTGGGTTGTGTCAGTCTGAAAGAGCTGGCCAGTGTCATTGCATGGACACTGTCATGTGTTTAAAGGTCCGGGTGACTGGGGTGATTCTTGGTGACTGGAAAAAGGCACATAGGGCCATTTGCAAGAAGGTCAAGAAGGAGGGTCCACAGACTGCAGATTGATCACCTAACCTTAGGCCCTGAGAAGATTAAGAAGTATGTCCTGGAAACTGGTTGAAAGGATAAGGTGGTGATTGGGATCACTCGACATGGGCTTATCAAGGACAAACCAACCAGCTATGGACAAAAACTGCAACAATGGAAATGTTGAGTGGATAACAAAAAATTTTCACAGTGATAACAGTCAAGTGTTGTACAAGGTTGTCTCAAAACTGTGTATGATCCTGTACCTTTCCTAATGTTGAAGTATGTTTTTTACTTCTTTTCATTCACCTAGTATATTGAAATATCTTTTATATTTAATTTTTGCTGAAAAGACTTTGATAAAAGAGTAGCAAAACTAGTTTGTGTAAATTGCTTCAAAAATTCATGGAATTATCACTGTGAATGTGTGGGAACAAATTGGGCCTTTCTCTACTTTTGTTTCATCAGAGAATTTAAAACTTCGGGTGTAATGTATTAGAATAAACTTCAAATGAGAGGAGCTTTGAGACCCTGTGAAATTAAAAATGCAATTGCACAATTTGCAGATGAGTAGTGTGGTCCCGGATGATTAACTGGATGCAGTAAAAGGGGATGTTTCTAACTGGCTCTCCTGCCATTCTTCAGAGGGCAAAGTGTACCTGTTTGCCTTTGGCCAACCTCAACACAGTCTGCAGGCAGGGTCTGAGCCTTCCAGAGTCCAGGCCCATGGCTGGGGTGGGAGGTAGTCTGGCATTTCTGGTTTGGGCTCTTTCCTACGGCCATTCAGCTGCCCATGACTGTTGGAGGTGGTGGCTGCTGCTGCTACAAGGTAGTGGAGCAATGGACAAGGGGTTTCAAAGCCTAATGCTGGTCCCTCCAGGTGCTTATGCTGCTGAGAGCATCTACTGCCCCTTTCCCTGCCTTTTGCTGTACTCTGATATAACGTGTGTGTGAAACTCACGTTGTAGCAAAGAATTTATCTTGTTTTCTAAACATGGGAAAGACTCTACAAGCCATATGAAACCATAAATGTGCTCAGCCCTGATAGACTCACTTGTTTCCTGCTGCAGCTGACAGCGAGTTTCTTGTGCGCGACCAAAATACTTCTTCCTTACTGTAAAACATTCTCATTCTAGTTCAGTTCAGAAATGCTACATTTTCAGAGTGCAAGGAGGTTAGCCAGCCTTCAATGCACTATACCCTAAGTTGTATCTAAAATACTATAGTGTACAAGATTTGAGCCTTTATATTTTCAGAAGTTCTCTTATTTGTTTTATTAAACTGTGCATCAGATGTTTCAGGTGAAAAGATTTCAGTCAAACTTTGTAAACTGATCAACTTCATTTTGAAGGGATGTACACGTTGTGTGATGGACTTACTGATGCTTGCCAGTGCCATTTGCCATACGGGCATTTAATAGGCAAATAAAAGCATGTTTTTGGTTGGCAGCTGGTAAAGTAATAAGGTTTCTTTGTTATACCATAGCTATATATTAAATGGTAGTAGCAGTATTTTTTTAACTGGGAATTGTATAAGTTTAGTATGTGTTTGAAAGATGCTATTGTCATGGTTTTTTCAAGTGTCTCTAAAGCAATGTGCACCAGGGAGATAAAAAAATCAAGCCGGGGGTTTGTTTTCCCCTTCCTTATATTTCAAGGAACCAGCGTATTTGGCTAAGATGTATCCAAGTCGTATCTAGAGCCCCAAGGATATATTGAGCAGAAGGTCCACAGTTTAGGAAAACAAAACCCTTGTGAAGAGGCATAAAGATGCTCTTAAGAGAAGATGCATGTAGAAAGTGATGCTTCAGATTGTTCGGTGGTGTCTGATCCGAGGATGAGATGAGTATATCTGAAGTATCGGAAGAAGCTTTGGTGGTCTTGTTTTGGTGGCCTTTGGGAATGGAACTGTTACTACAAATTTAAATTGATAAATTTGACAACTATGATGGAATGAAAGTTAATCAGGCTGCTAATCAGGCTGCATCTATGGTGTGATTTGTCTTCATCAGAATACTGAAAACTTTTCCTTCCGCAATAGTGCTCAAACAGTAAAACAGGAGTGAATGGTAATTGAGAACAAATAAATGTTGAGCTTACCGTGGATATCTCTGCCAACACAACACATAATGGAAAAATAAGTACTCCCTTGATGCTTTTGCTGTTTGTCTGGTCTCTTAAACCTTCTCTTGAAGAAACTGTGGTTTAAGAATCAGCGGTTAGCTGGAAGTTTTAAGGAAAAAAAAGTTCTAGGTTTTAGTCTTTCTGCTTAGTAGGACACATTACAGGACAGTACTGGTCCTTATAGCTTACAGTAGAATGGCATTGTACTGAAATTTGTTAAATGATCATGCATTACACTTCCTGAAATATATATATTTCCTTAGGGAAAGCTTTTCCTCTGCAGTAACACTGACTGCTGCATGCCCTGGTCTTTCTGTCCTTTTCCTTAACCTCTAGTGATGGTGCTAAAGGTGGTGAGTGCTTTTCTGACTGTTAACTTTTTGCCTTTCTTTTTTTTTAAAATCTATTTTATTTATTGTTATTACATATTTGGGTTATTCAGACATTGTTTTGCAAGACATGACTGGGTTGTTTCGAAACCAAGATAGTGAGGTAATAGTTTTTATAGCACTCCTCTCAATAGAGGAAGAACTTAGCACATTTCAGTAAAATAAGTTTAGTGGCCCTGGGTAAAGTAGAGGATGACCAGTTTCTTGAGCTTCAGCAAATGTGCTGGGTACAGGTTTGCTGAGCAGGCTGGTATTGTGTTCTACCTTCAGGTCTGAGAAGTGGTGGTAAGCCCTGGGAAACGGGGAGAGTGGTGAGAAATGGACTTTTATACTGAAGCCTTGGGGTGGCTGGAGCCTTAGTGAGGTCTGATTGAGATCTACAGACAAGACATGGATGGTGACCATAAACATCACGAGAGACATGTAACTTCAAACATATAAATTAATCCAATATCAGTATTCGTATTTGAAACTGGTTTTTTGGTAAAGTGAGTGTCAGAAGTCTATCTTGCCATGTTCAGAAAGCTACATAAAGCTTTGGAATCAAGTGCTGCTTTTAAAGGAGGAAGGTGAGAATGCTGACTTCAGATTAGTGTTCTAATTCTTTGTGTATTAGAACACAGAAGACTTGCTTCTACAGTGCATCAAGCAGGGAAAAGGTAAATTGAAAAGTAAAACAAAGTGCCACATGACTTGTGAGAAACCTGAATACTTTGTGCTGTGTTTGTTTTGGTTAGTTTCTCTTTAAAATTCAGTCAATGGCTGTCTCCACTGAAATGTTAGTGAAATAAAATGATTTCTAATACTTCCTGTGTTTGGTTTTATTTACAGATGACATGGCAGAGCTTCTTCTTGGGGAGTCCAAACTAGAACAATTTTTGAAGGAAAACACTCTTAAACAGAGTAGTAGTCCACGGGGCCCCCAGCCAAAGCTGACTGAGGTCAGGAAACACCTCACAGCAGCTCTTGATAGGGGAAATCTAAAGGTATGTAAGTCAGCCTGAGCAAGAGTTAGAAAAGTTGAAATTGGAGTATTGAGGAGAGGTTCCTTAAATTATATTTGCAGGTGCAGAAAGTGAGGCTAATATCTGAGAGCATTTTCAGTCAGAACTTTTTGATGTTCTTAACCATTCCGACCCTTGTTTGACTTAACTGTTGTAGCTGCTACATCAGCTTATCTCTTCTATACTCAACGTCCGTCTCTTGAGAGATTAAAAGAAGCTTATTTTACAGCCATCTATAACATTTTGTTTAATGTGTCTGGGAGTTTTAATTTCCCTTCCTTTTCCTTCTTTATTTGTCCATTAATCCTTTTTTCAAGATGTTTATTCTGCCCTGATAGTTTGAAATTTTGTGAATTAAACATGTAGACCATGGAACATATGTCATTAAGCTTTGATGCTATGTTATTTTCAACTGTGCTTGTGATGTTATAAAAAAAGTCATCGGAGGAGTTGTAATGATAGGCTGCCTTTAAATAGTTTTATCACCTGGTAAAGCTGGTTTCTGACCGAGAGGTATTTCTGGTGCTCTTGTAAATAAGTATGTGAATATGTAAAATGACTGGTAATGCTTTTCAGTAGCTCGGTGGAATGAGATTTTGTAGATTCCCCCGTACTTCAAGCCTCTCAAATATTACAGGAGACAGAAATTTGTTTGTTTGTTGCTCTGTTAGAAGAAATATTCTGAGAGAATATATACAGAAAACAGACCTAATAATTATGAGAAGGAATTCGGTGTGTTTTCCCAGGGAAAACCCTTTCTTATTTCTCTTCTTTCTAGCCAGAATTCCTACAGGAAGCTAACCTACTTATGGCCAAATTAAACTATGTGGAAGGTGATTACAAAGAAGCTCTGAACACGTATGCCAGAGTTGGCGTTGATGACTTGCAGCTCACTGCAGTGCCACCGTACAGGCTACGGATGATTGCAGAAGCATATTCTACAAAAGGTAAGATTGAGCTTTCCACTATCATCATGTTCAGTTAGTGCTTTAAAAGTTACTTTCTATCTTGTCCGAAGTTGAAGAATTTTTTAGTGTGAATATCAGCAGCACAGGAGTGGAGTACCATATTTGTAGCTGAAATAAGAGGATGGCTTAGATCCTTTAAATTATTCAGTTTGTGCTACGTTGACAAGATATTTAACTCAATTAATATCCTGACTGTGCTGTCACCTGATCAAATTTTTAGTGTGTTTGTATTTAAAAGTCCTTCCATATTATAAATGTCACAGTAACTGTGGTTAGATACTAAAAGCATTATCACTGTTGCTGAAAGTTAATAGTTAGAAAAAGTAGTGCAGTTTTGTGGTTGCTGTGGGCAGAATGGAGAACCTTAATTCACTGTGATGCCTTTTACTGGATGTTAAAATACTCAGTATAAGCTGGGTTGCATAACTAAATTGCCACTTAATTGAGAAAAGTAGTAATAACATGCTAACTGACTTAAAGCAATGCATGACTTGGAAGTTTTATTTCTGAAATTTTCTTATATGAATATAGTTTTTAAAAACACCCACAGAAGTGAAGTTAATTAAAAAGTATTTTCTTTTTTACTAGTATAGTATAATTGTAATGCTGGCCTTGAGTCTTAAGGTGGCAGTGCCACTTCAGTTTAGAAATTTGTAGTAGACTTTCAGCTGGGTCAGTGTGTTGAGGAAAGTGGCAGTTTGTATGCCATAGGTTTATTAGAATTCGCTGAGCTAAATGTTTGCTTGGTCTGCTGTATTTAAGCTTGGGTTGGGTTGCATATGTACCTTTTGTTACGGCAAGAGGAGTGTCAAAGGAGGCAAACCATTTGTAAGAACTTCAGTAGCATTAACTGACAACTGATCAAGGTTTGTTTCTAATGTTAGTCTTGGAAGAGAGTGACTGTTTTCCACCAACACAGTCCTCTAGTAAACGTTAGACAAGCATGAATCATGCTCTGTAGAGATGTCAAGTGATACTGAACTAGCTGATAGCTGAGACAAAAGGATGCTTCATGAGTCTGATCACTGTTTAGATTGAAGTGGGAAGGGAGTATATGGGGAGTTCTTATATATGATGTAAATCTGCCCAGTTTTCTCACACTGCATCTCTGTGGGCTTTTGGGCAATGTCTGGTTTGAGGACACTTCCACTCAGCTTTGTGGATTTGGACTGAGTTGTTTTGTTTTTTAAGTCCGTGAGGATGCCTGTTGAATTTGTTGTGTTCTTCCCATGAAAATCCAGTCTTGGACTTGGTCAACTTCAAGTACCTAAATGTGCTTACATCTCCAAGGAATCCCAGGAATTTAACTGAATCTTTCCCCGGAGCTCAACTCTTCATTTTATGTGACCTCATAAGGATATAAGATGGTTGAAACATAGTGGCATAAATTTTGTAGAAAAGATTAGTATTATTAATTTTACTTAATTTAAACATAATGTATTCAGAAATAGTAAAATATATATCTTTTCTACTCTGGAATGTTTTGTAGCTTCAGATTTAAAAAGAAAGAAAAAAAAAAGAAGAAAACCAGCATATCTTCTTTCTAGATGTGTGGTTTTTTTCCTTCTGATTTCAAATTTCCTTCTTAAAACATTGAAATCTGTCATATGAAGCCTGATCGATCTTGACTGGGTTTTGTTAGCATGGTCACTTTTACTGGGTGACTTGCTACCTGAGCAAACTGAGCAAACTATTGCTATTACTAAAACTGGAGGTTTGTTGGTTCTTTGTTCATGTTCAGAAACGTGACCAGGTTGTTCACAGCCCCATCCAACCCGGCCTTGAACACTTCCAGGGGTGGGGCATCCACAACTTCTCTGGGCAACCTGTTGCAGCTGCTCACCACCCTCACAGCAGAGAATTTCTTCTCGATATCTCACATAAACCCACCTCCTTTCAATTTAAAGCCATTCCCCCTTGTCCTGCCCCTACATACCCTTGTAAGAAGTCCCTCTCCAGCTTTCTTACAGTCCTGTTTAGGTACTGGAAGGTGCTCTAAGGTCTCCCTGGTTCCTTCACTCCTCCAGGCCGAGCAACTCCACCTCTCTCAGAAGATCAATACATTTTAACTTCCCTTATTCCCATGGTAGAAGATTGCAAGAATATAGTCTTTTGTGTGTTCTAGAATGAGGTGGTAATCACAGGGCAGTCTGAAATTTGGTATTCTAAGTCTAGACAAGTTTAGAGTACTAACAGCTAAATAGCATATATTTCTACCCAGTAGTGTAGATTTATTTCTCACTCTTCCCTCTTCCCACTAGATTTTCTTCTTTCTCCTTGTAAGAGTGGACTATAAACTTTACAGTCTGAATTCACAGTCTCTTCAGAGGTGATTGGGGTTTGTAGCTATTACCCAACTAAATACAAGTTATTCGTACGGGGATTTTATGTTTCACGGGGATTTGTATTCCTTCTTGTAAGTTCAAGGCTAACTGGATTATATAAAGATAAACCTCTTCAGAGTATGTAGATTTTATTTCTTTGGCAGTCATAGCACCATGTCACTAAGCAGTGAGGACTGTTTGTGCTGGCCCAGCTGCAGTGTGTGATGCTGCAACCTGCAGAGGCAGTGAGAGATACCCGCTCAAATTGCCCCATTTCGCTCCAGTTCCAATGGATTTGCAGTCTGGTATGCGACTGCATAGTGGTCCAGTACTGATGTTCTTACCACTGATAAAAGCATAGGGCGGATAACTAATGGTAGTTTTTAATTGCCTTAAAAATTTTTGTCCTTGTTTAAGGTAGGGCCACCTCCAGTTGCTTACCTTCTCACTCTGAGGTTTCATTCTGTAACCTCAGACGTGATAGATTGAGTGGGATGCTTGAGTTGACATTTCTTCTATAATTGTTACAGGGTGCTTAAATAAGCATGTTGCACTGTAACCCTTGGCAGTTCCATAGCTCACAACAAGCCTTTGGTAATGACCTGCTTTCCATGTCTCATCTTGCTCTTGCACGAGGAACATAAAAACTGTGTCTTTGTTGTTCACAGCAAAGAAGGATTTTGCATGTATGGATGCAGTGAAGGGCAACAACATGGGTTCAGGGTCAGGTTCAAGCTAAATTTTGCTGGAGTTGTATCTACTGGTGGCTAGAAAGAAGAGGAATAGCAGTGATGGGGAGTAAAAGTGGAATTGCAACATGGACAGGGAACTAAGATCCTAGAGACATGCTCAGCCTTTGGGGAGGTGTGCGTGTTTATGTATGTGTGTGTCTATATAAGTGCACATATATAAATATGTGTTCGTGTGTATTTATGTTGTTAGAAAGTAAGATGTGACAAATATCCAGAGAGGGAAATTCTGCTTCTTCAGACTTTCCAGAGTTCAGTGTGCATGCATTACCCATCAGGGTTGTTTGTATACCTCACTGCAAAATGTTTGTTAAATTACAGTAGTAATTTAAGTAAGCTTTACGCAAATCTTCATTACAATAGTCTAGAAATCTAGTGTCATTTCTCCCCTGCAATCTTCAGCTTGAAATAACTGTTATTAAACCAAAGAACTAAAGCCATCTACTGCCTGTGGTGCAATCACAAAGGGGGTTCTCAAATTTTTTGTTACATGAATGAGTTAAATGCACTTATATCTTTAAAAGAATGCTTTTAATTCTCTATGCTGCTTATAGCTTTAGTGGAGGGCAGCATATTTAGAAGACTATATGTGAGAAGAGGCATAATATGGAATGAGAGTAAGTCAAGCTAAGAATTCAAAGACTCGTAAACCTAGCAAGGAAGATTGTTATTATTTTATTGGAAATGTGTAAGTAGAGAAATGCTTCTTCACATCTTCCAGAGAAAGTTTCTCAGTAGATTTGTCAAAATGCGACATTGTAAAATTACCTTGGAAATATTTTCTATTTCCTTTACATGTGGCTCTTTGCCAGCCTGTGATGCATGGGGGATCAGAGGGTCTCAGTGCCTGAGCAGGGCTGGAAAGTGGTTTCTGTCTGTTGTTCCTCCTAGAGAAAGTATTGTAGTGTAATTCCGATATTTTCCTCCCTTTCTTCACCGTTTCATCAAATTCACAGGTTAAAAATGGAGTTGTAGTAGAGAATAATTTTTTTAGGTAGTTAACTTCATTGACTAGCATACTTTTTTGACCTTACACTGATTTCGCGTGTGTGTGTGCCCATAGAATACAGTTCTGATTAGACCTAGTGATTTCTTTACTTTAAGACAAGAGCTAATTTTGATGCTGTGCTAATGAGTAATGGCTCCGTATGGGTACGTAGAAGGTGTTGTGTGGGATAGAGTATTAGTAAAATCATAGGTTTTATATTAAATACGTAATTTTCAAAGATTCAAAGCCTTACTTGAAGACATTCAGTGGGACATCTTAAAAATACAGTACAAAACATAAATTGAAAAGATGGAGCTTTTCCAATCAAGGGGCCACTTGTCATTTGCAAAAACACGAGAATACTTTTTTGGATCTGCTGGTTAGCTTTTCCCCCATCTGCTTGTAAATTCATTTGACACAAAAGCAGAGGAGAAGCATCCAATAAAACAATTTGCTGTAGCGAAATGCTTGTGGTTGGAGGTGTCAGCTTATTTCAAGAGGGTGCGATGAGGGAGAGAAAAATAGGCAGAGAAGGATGACGTTGCTGAGCAAATGGGCAGGTTTGCATGACTGTGTTGTTCCAAAGTGTTAGCCTGAGGGCAGGTGTGTGATCATTGCTGGAGCTGGCTCCCCGAAGCTGTTGCCTGTTGGTCACAGGAGCACGTCATACCTTTAGTATGGAGTTGTAAGGAGCAGTACAGAAAGAAACCAGATTTTTTTTCTTCTGCCACAAATATAACTTACTAGAGGTGTGTTATGCAGCTCGAGCAAAGTTAAGAAATGAGGCTGGGCAGGGGGAGGAGAAAGGAAGGGCAGTCTTGAGATTGTGGTGGAAGTCTTGTCTCAAAGTAAAATGTAGAGGGATTTTGCACATTTCTGGCTGTTTTATATGCTTGATATTTGAGTATCTGTGTAGGAAGGACTGCCTTCTGATAGATAGGGAAGGTTCCCTTCTTCAAGAGGTTAATTTTGTCTCTAGGATCTGTTTGTTTTCTTTCTTCACTAGATCAGTTTAATGGCAATGCTCAATTCTGAGACTGAGGAAGAAGTTGAATTCATGAAGAGTTGAAATAAGACAAGTTACAAATACATAAAGAAGTAATTAAAGAGTGCATTTGTCTGAATTTTTTTCATGTTAAGCTTGTGTAGCTAGCTCCAACTTTTCCTACTTCCCTTTTTTACTAGACCAATCAGAAAAAAAGTTCTTTGTATGCTGTTACCATACAGAAGCATATATTTAGAATCCATTTTAATAATGACTGAAGGTAAAATTCCCCTAGGGATATGGCCTCTGGGAACAAGACAATTAAGTTTCTGCAAGTTTTCAGAATAAGGTAATATACTGGAAAGCACACATAGGCATTATTCAAATATTATACATGGCAGTATCTCCTATGTTTCTAAGCAAGTTTGTTTGCTTATGGAAGCAGAGATGAGATGCATTCGCAGTGGGATATTGAGGTGTTAATTTGGGGAGGTGCAACTGGACAGAAACTCTTAAACAGCAAGTTTTTATTTAACTAGGAAATAAGCTTATTGAAATTTTACATAACATAATTCTGATACTGCTGTGTAAGTCAAAAGACATAATTAAAAATACGAATTAGTAATACTTGGCATTACAAATTGGTGACCCTTGGTAAAATGCTTATAAGAGGAACATAGCAATTTACACGTCTGACATTTCCTAAAATCTGCAACCTTGTAAACTTGATTTTAGTAAAGAAAATGTGTTTATAATTAATATAGTGTATGGATTAGTAGACTAGTCCAGGTAGCTGTCAAGATGGCCATGTTGTATTGCAGTAACGAGTATGTGAGGGATTTGTCTGTAAGTTAGACTGTGACATTACAGTCTTAGGGCTGCAGGCTGTTTTACATCTCATTGCCTGTTTGAATAGCTGGGTTTGCATTTAGATGATGTATGTTGAGAAAGGTGAGACTGTCTTTACTGGTGCTGACCCATATTCAAATTTAATGTTGCATTTACCAAGTTAAATGATTGGCTATTAATTAGTTCTGTTTACAGAAACATGGAAATACTCGTTAGGTTCAGTGGAAGTGTTGGGTGCATGTGAATTGCTGCTTTGCAGTTAGGAAAAGTTGCTGCACTTGGCTTTAATCATATACGATTGTAATGGGATCTTGTGCACTGCTAGCCTGTGTCAGCAGACACCAAGCAGCTCTTCGTGGAAGAATGCTAAATGAAAGCTGGTTTAGTAATTATGCTGGGGATCTCTGACCTCATTAGGCAATGAGTCAAGGACTGGGCTTGGGTTCCCTCCTCGTGTCTTGCTGTGCAAATGTTGCAGGCTGTCAGCAAGCAGTTTGCACACCACAGCTGGGAACCCTGTGCCCGTGGTTGTGGCTCCTGTTCTCCTGCAGCAGGGACTGGGGGGGAACCCAGGCGTTTGTGCCCCTTTCCTCAGTGCTGTTTTTAGCTCTGGTATTTGAAACACAAACACTGAATGAAAATGATATGCTTCTTATTAAAACAGAGTTCTTTAGAACTTGGGTAGTTTGATCATGTCTTATTCTTAGTTTCTTCCAAATCTTTACAATTTCTTAAGAATCCTTCCTTTGGCAAAGTGAGGAGAGGAAAAAAAATGTTGGGCACAAATTAAAAGTTAGCATTTCTGGCCTTTTTTTTCCCCATGCCACAGGAGGACTGGGTATCAGGGTGGAGTCTGGTCTTCTTCATCAGAGGTGCTTGTAGGACCAATCCTGACAGTCTATAGCGAAGTTGTAAATTCTGTAGTTAAACCATCTTGTTTCTCCTGAGCGAACAGCTTTCTTGATGTCCACTCTCTGTACTGGTGTGCAGCAGTTCTGCTTTGGGCAGTGTTCACCAGAGAGATATTCACTCATTCCAGGATCTGCAACAATTATCAGTCCTTTCATCAGCTTTTATCTCTTGCTTGAACTTTTTCAGCCCCTCTGCCTTAAGATGCTGGTCTGTCAAAGGGCTGTACTGCAGCAAGAATTGTCTGGCAAATGGTTATTGAGAAACAAATGTGTGTGTGAAAAAGACTGATCTCTTCTGTTTAAATGATACTGTAAAAGTCTGTTTTATATGAAAATACAAAGTTTAGAATTCATTATATTTAGACGAAAAGTGTGACCAATTGTTCCACAACAGTTATCTCAGAAAATAGTAAAAGAAATCCCAAAATATTGTTATGGTCTTGTTGACTGCTTGGAGGAATAAATAGGTATTCAGAAAAGGAGGTGATTATTTCTGGGGTTTTTTTCTTTTCTCTTTTTGACTTTGTGAAACTTCAAGACACTTGGAAGCACTAGCGTAACTGTGGCATTAGAAAAGCTGTGCTAGTGTAATGACAATTGCAGTATGAACATGTGTGACAAAATGCTGTGTTCAGCTCCGGAAAGTTTTGCTTATGTTGCTCTGGCTTTCATCTAGATTGGAATTTAATTCTCTGTAAGTAGTCTGTGTTTAAAAGAGTGGCTGGCCAGAGGGACTTCCCTGAAATTCAAGTATGCTGGAAGAAGGGGATATTGACGTTTTTCCTGATGCCTTTGCTGGAAAGCAAACGTATGAAACTACCATCGAGGAGGAGATTCTGCATTCTGACAGTTGTTGGAGACTTTTCTCCCCCAAGTCTTGGCATAATGGGATGGGCAATACAAGGTACTTAAAATATCAGAGAAATTAATTGTTTATGTTTCTTTAGGTTGTCTATAGCAATAGGCAATTCCTACTATGAGAGTGCATCTGCAGTAACTATGAAAGAGGTGGTTTATTATAAATATATTTGCCTATTCTCTATTCTTTTTCTCTTTTCCTTTATAATAATTACTTTGCAAATACCAGTAGGGAATTGAATAGGGGGAGAAAAAATGCTTTGCTTTCTAAAAAAGTTCTCTGCAAGCAAGTCACAATCTTTGATTGAGGACTTCTAGAAAGAAGTCCTTCCCTTCAGTGAAATTAGCAGGATTTGTTCTAAGTTCAGAAATAAACTGTGGGAGTTCCTTGACAGCAGTAACTCAGATTGTTCCAGTTTCTCTTTTAAAATTACTAATAAATGTTTGCCATAGTCTATATAATTGTTTGTTCTAAATATATAAGCTAAACATAAAGTTTCTTTAAAAGGAGATGAAAGGGGTTTTTGTGTGTACAGCATTTGGAACACTTGGCAGCTTTGCGTATCATATGGGGAAGACTAAGTGCTGTGTACTCAAATACACTCGGATTTTAGATGTCCGTGTAAGGAAAACAGGAAGCAAACCCAGAAATCTTTATCTATTGATATAACTCTCTCTTGAAAAAAACATGTTTGTTGACTTAAGTATAAAATAGTACTTCACTGTTTTTCCTCTGTCCTTTGGCGTGCCTGCTGGAAACAGTAGATAAACCATGTGATCCATTATTATTTGTGGTCTCTGAAATTTATACAGACAAGGTATCTGGTGGGTAGCATGAATAATCCTCGCATACACAGTGCTATAAATGTGCTAGGCCTTAGCTTTGTGGTTTTGTTGTGCTTTTTAAGTGATCTCAGAGATGGTCTGTGTGGCAAGAGCACTTAGTAAAGATCTGAACTGTGCTGTGGATTCCCTTTTGACATTAGAGTAGTTGTTGATTTACTCTGTATGCTGAAATGGGAGTGTTAATTGGTTTTCTGCAGAACTTTTTACAGAAGACTGGGTTGTTTGTTTCTTCGTTTGGGGTTTTTGTACATAAAAATGGTTGATTAGCTGCTTCTGTGGGGACTTCTTAAATATAGTTCGTTTGTTACTTCTTGTTACTGAGGCATCCTCTTTTTCAGGTTTGTGCATCTGTGGTGGTAGGGCCAGCCTGGTCCTGTGTTTGTGAAAAATGAAATAGTTTACTTGGCATAACCTCGGTCACCGATTTGAGACCATAGACACGAGAATGCCACTTGGAATAAGTGATTGAATTGTCTAGTATTTGATTTCTCAATATTTTACAAAATATGGGTAGTTTATGAAGTTTTTGAAAATGTAAAGAAAACCTTTGCAAGTTATCCTATAATTTAAATATCGGGAATATTCTTTTTTTGTCCAAACGCTGTTTGTTGCCCTTCCGCTCTTTTGACAAGCAATTTTGGAGTTACCTTGCAAAACATACAAGCTTAGCTAGTATGGGCTCGTATTCATTTCACTGCTTCTCACTTGCTTTTCCCTCAGGAGTCATCTTGCTTGATGTCAGGACTAGATATGTGTGAGAGAAGTGTCCTCCCAAGTTAAAACAGATCCAGTTTGTTGGAAGCTTTTATTTGAAGGCTGTTTTAACTGAAAGGGCTTGAACTTAAGTAATGAATATCAAAGTCAACTTGTGATACCAATTGTCATGATATTGTTGGATGCAGAATAAAAATAATGAGGGCTAGATAAAGCAATAGCTATGACCTTTACAACAAATGCAATAATATTTTGTTGCAGTAGCATGTTAATTTTGTTACATTTCATCTGTATTTATGAAAAAAATTAAATGAGTGGTCTGGAGTGACTTGAATTTTAACCTGTTACAGAAATCATAATCTATTCAGAATTCTTCATCCAGTTAATAAGTTTTCATACTTAATACAGCATTGAATTGCAATTTTATCATGTGTCATCAAAACAAATACAGTGTGCAAACCATTCTGTTTAAGTGGTCATTTCAGGATAGCTTGCCAAATAAACTTGCTACTCCAAAGCATTTCATGTTTAAAATATACATACTTTTCTGGGTTGTAATAAAAATACCAGAAAAATCATAGTGAATATGAATTATGTGGCAGAGTTTTTTCTGAGAAATAGTATTCTGTACTTCATTAAAGAACATTTAGAATTTGTACTTCCCTGCTTCATTATTTAAAATTTATGGCAGAGCACTGTGGTATTTTCATATCTTAAAGAAAATTCTCAGCTAAAATAAGAGTATATCCCTATGGTGCATTTTTCAGATTTAAAAGATTATAGTTGTGACCATAAAATGTAAAAATAGAAAGAATGAATCTGAGTCAAATCTACAAATAGTCAGTTGAGTCAATATGCTTCACGTAGGGGGTGATACCTTGGGGCATTGGCTGCTGGTGTCCTGGGAAAGGAGTGGAGAGGAGCGATCTGCTCACCAGCTCCCTGGTGCTTTCCCTCATTTAATGTTCTATTGCAGCTCATTTGTTGTATTCCATGGTCACCTCTGAGTTTGAAGGTGTTTGTGTAGGACACTGCAAACTTTCTATCCAATATCAACCTTACATTTAGATCTTATCAGAGGGTCTGGTCAAGCCTACTGCAGTAGTAGGATAACTGACTTTTCTGTAGTGTAATCTTGCTTTTTTTGGATCTTTCACTTACTGGTACTTGAAAGAACCTCTTAGATATTTATGATTTGATTGAAAGATTGAAAAAGGAAAAAAGCAGATTAGCATTAGCTACTCTAGAATATGCACAAATATATTACATTTTTAGAGGTATGTTAGGTGAAAACCATGATGTGTCAGAAAAATCCAGTGTCTGTTGGACTCAGGTTTTGCAGTTTTTTAAGAGACAGACTCCTTGTGTATTTGCCATGCTTTAATGATGTGTGGGTTTTTGAAAAGTATATTGGATGTTATTTTTTTCTTTAGCAGAGGGATTAGTACTGGAGTCAGGATTCTGTCTTAATGGATGTATAGCTAGCAAACAGAGCTGTAGGTTATATGTTGTTTGTACTGCTAAAAGCGTGGATTGGAGGGTGAAGGTAGCCAACAAACTCTGATACAGACTTAAGGCATCCTCTCAGGCAGAGATCTGGTTTGATGGGTTTTTATACAAATGACTTATACTTTTACAGAGCAGTATTGAAACTTAAAAGATGTTCTAAAATAATCTGGAGGCCACAGATATTGCATAGTTTTCAGTTTATCAATAAATAAACTCCAGATTGCATGTCTGTGTCTTCCCGAGTTGGGTTTTTCTTTTGTAATTGCAGTGGAACATACTGTCCCCACCTTTCAGTACTGATTGGCAGAAATCCAACTGTTCTCCAAACTGCATTTGTACTACCTGGCATTCTACAGACTTCTGTGCAATACATAACTGTGTTTTGTAGTTGGTTTTCGTTTTCAGTTTCTCCAGCAATGGAGTCTCAAAACTTTCAGCGATTAATTGAAAATACCGCTGTTTGAATTGTGGATTATATTAATGAGGGAGCAGTTGAAGGCGCTTTAGGATGAGCATTTACGCTGACAAGCTGGAAGAATGACCTGAAATAAAGCCCTTAACATGTGGAAAGTGCTACTTCAAATGCAATTCATTATTCAAATAAATAAAAGATGAGGTGGTTGGTTTGCAGAATATGAACTGTTGATCCATTGCAGATCATAAACAGAAGACAATTTTTACTAATATGTAAGCGAAAACACTGAAGTTCTGCTGATTTTAAATACTTTTTTTTAAAAAATATCCTTTATGAAAGCCAGAAAGTCTTTAATCTTCTCTGCTCAGTGCTGTTGAGGCCTCAAGTGGAGCCGTGTATCCAGTTTTGGCACAGTGAGTCAAGATAGAGGTAACCAGTTGGAGAGTGTCGAGAGGAGATAAAAATTAGTAGCTGTTAAGGAAGCATAAAGAAAGAAATGAGTGAGAATTGGCATTCTTTGTTGCAAGTATGTCTCTCTAGATGAACATTGAAAAAATGTTGTGTAAAGAACAGAATAATCTCTCTTTGAGGATGAATGGAAGTAATTAGAGAGGAAGATCTAGACATGGGGAAAAACTACCAGTTGTGAGAACAGTTGAGCTCTGTGATAATTTGCATGTGAAAGGCAAGGCATCCCTATTGTCAGAAGCTTTTAAGAACAGGTGAGAGAAGTGTCAGGGATTGGTTGGTTCTTTGGTCAGATAAATGGATTGATATTCTCGAGGTCCTTTCCAGCTCTTTAATTATCTTGAAAATAACTCTAATAGAAGTGACTTGTGTAGGATATATTAGTAAAAGTTGTAAGGGTTTTGTTTGAGACAAGCAAAGATTATTTTTTTTCCTTCAAAGCACCACATAATGTATTTGTCAGGTAAGTCCTGAGCAGAAAAGACTCACATGACCTTGATGAGAGTGAGCTACCTCTTCTAAATTTAAATACAAAAATTGCACCTCCTAACACCTTGGTTTTTTAAAATATGTTTGTTTTTATAGATGCTTTTGCCTTGTACAGTACCTAAATTAAAATTACCTTGAGTCACTGTGCCTTGGTTTCTGTGGTCATTGTGGAAAAGTGAAGGCGTATTCAGTAATGTAGAACGGGTATAGAAGGACACTAGGTACTTTTGTGGTCGATATTCATAATGCCTTTTACATCAGAGTTGCTTTATAAAAATAATGCTTCTTGATTTATAATTATTAAATGTTATTTATATATTAGTGTCTGTATCAGGAGACCATACTTTGATTTCCTTTATTTCTTCCCCTGACTAAAGGGGCTTAGCCTGGACCATGTTTTAGGTATAATATTATGTGACATTAGCTTTTAACGCTTCATTTGAGTTTTTATTTTTTTTGCCTCACAGGTCTCTGTCTTGAGAAGTTGCCAATTTCTTCCTCAGCTAGCAATCTCCATGTGGACCGTGAACAGGAGATCGTTACATGCTACGAGAAGGCTGGGGATATTGCTCTCCTGTACCTGCAGGAGATAGAAAGGGTAAGCTGGGGTGATTTTCTGAACTGAAGAATTGCATGACTCATCTCTCCCTGATGTGGTGTTACCAACATCCTGGTAACTCAGCAGAAGGGTGTCTGATGTTTCTTTTCGTAGAACTTCAATGCGTACCTACAGCTGGACAGTAAATTAGTGTGCCTTCGTGGATGTCTGGTAGCTGTCCTTCTGACAGTTCTGTCGTTCTGACCTCTTGGAAGACAGTGCTCATAGTCATGACTGCACCTAAATTCTCTTTTATAAACCACTTGAAGGTAAAAGTCTGACCTAACATTGTACCTGTCAGCAGGTACAATGAGGTATCAGTGTGGTGTCCAGAACAGTAACTGAAAGTGTGTTTCCTTCAGTTAATAGGCACAATCCTAGGGCAATGGAAAAGTCATCAGATATGATAGCCAGATAAACATATGATTTTAAAATAGAGGTGAACTTCAGATACATCTTAATACTTCTATAAATTGAGTCAGGACAACGTTCTTGGATTTGATAGCACATTTGTCATTTTATCTCGTTAGTGCATTCCTTACCATATGTGTGTATATGGAGCTACAGTTACTGTCAAAGTCCAAGGTATCAGATACGTAGGAGGCTTGGTTTGTATTGGTGAAAGCTGTTATATCTGAGCTTCCTAATGTTAGACAAAATATAACCTCTGGACAGTTCTGCACGTTATTAGGCAATTTTCTGCACCCCCCTCCCTTTTATAAATTATGGGTTATGAGTTATGGAAAGTTAAACTTAGACCCTTCATTTGGTGAGAGCATAACGTTCATGATTTAAATGCTTCAGGCTTTATCTGAGTTTAAAGGGATACATTGGCTCTTTTATTTCCTCCTCTTGTTTTCATTGGCGCCGTTAACCTTGTCTTCTGTTTACTACCACTTAGTAGAAACCCTTTAAGTGTTAAGTAGTTTTTTTAAAGAGAAGAAAATTTGTGGTACCCTTATTTCTAGAAGTTACACATTACTGCTTTTTATTTAGGCTTAGAGATATGTTTGATAAAACACAATACACTTGGGGCTCTGTTCTTTGAGACCTATTGCTTACAAGCCTCAGGCCTGTCACTTGACAGCTCTCTCTGAAGGGGCTATAGGACACAGTTAGGGTCATGAAGACAAAGGAAACGGGAGAGTAAACTTCCATGTGATGGGGGAAGCAAGTAATTCATAGTGCTTTTAAAATATGTAGAGGTTTTTATTTTCTGAGGGGTTTTGTTTTGTTATTGTCTTTTAGTGGCTGATTGAATGTGCAGTGAATACGAAGCTGATAGCTCTCCATTTTGACAGCTTTTTTAATGCTGATGTGATACAATTGAGTTACTTCTACCTTGTTTTTTGGAAGTCTCTCTGGAGATAGCTTTTAATCTTACTGCTTTCTGCAACAGTCTTTTTTAACTTATTAGGAGTTTTGGATTTTTGAGTACTATCACCTGCTGCTAACTGAATAAGACTGGAGATATGGTTTTTGATATTCTTCTCTTTTGTATAACATTCTTCACAAAAAAATCTGAAAAAGTGTAATAAAATTTTTCTTGGCAGTATTTCTGCTTGGTGAATAAGTTACGTGTAAGGGTTTAGCCAGGAGGGAAAAGGGTGACAATAGAGGTAAGGATAGAAATAGTCTACTAGCCACCACCTAAAAATGGCAAAGATTTCCCCAACATTAAGTATTAGCCTCTGTGTGAAAGTACACAAAACTTGATTTTTAGGTCTTTTTCTAAACACAATTTTCCCTTTTTCTTTTGTTCTATTAGGTAATTAATGCCAATATACAAAACAGAAGCCCTAAGCCAGGGCCCGCTGCACATGAACAAGAACTTGGTTTTTTCCTTGAAACAGGACTTCAGAGAGCACATGTTTTATATTTCAAGAATGGGTGAGATTTGATTCTTCTCTTATTGTGTTTGGTGGTTTTTTTAGGTTTTGTATTTGTGATTTAACTGGCCATCATAATTTTTAGCAGTTGTGGATTCCGTAATAACAAGGTCTCCTATGAATAAAGTAGTAACATTTTGATTGAAATAGTAAGGCTGCTCATATTTTATTTATTTGCATGTTGTAAAATTGTTTACTCAAAATATATTAAGCAGAAAGCATTTTATAATCTAATTTACTAAATGTAAGAACATAAAATATCTGAAGCTTTGACTATTTGAAATATATTATCAAAGGCTGTTAGAAAGTGATTGACAACATATTAAAACTCTTGATTTTTATAATTTTGATTTTGTAATTTTTTTCCAAATCTCTTCAGTTATGACTTATTTTAACATTATGCTGCAGGATAAATGTGCATGAAGATCAACAGTATGTATATGAATATACAATCTCCATTGTACCTGCTCTGTAGATCCCTTTAGATTCTGCAGGGAGTTCCTTTATAATTTATTTTAAATAACGCTTTCGTTAAAAGCCTAAAAATAAATTCAGTTACCACACAAAATGAGAAACGGAGTACAACTCTCCATTTTTAAGAACTTCTAAACTTGGCACAAATGGTTTTTAAGTACATTTCTGACATTTGTTGAAATCACATAGTTTAAAAATTTTGTGATGGGGCTTCTTATTCTCTTAGGAAAATGTGGTTTTATTGAAATATTGGAACTCTTGATGGTACTGTTTTGTACCAAAAATGTTCTTTGTAATACATAAACTAGAGATGAATAAAATCATGCAGTGTCTGTAAAGAGTTCGAGATTTTAAAGTACTGATGGTGGGGTGAAGAAAGGCTATCCAGGCTTTCAAATTGTTCAGGGCTTTCAGCATGGAAATGATCACTAAGCTTTTGAAATATCATTCTTAAAGTAATGAAGTAGTGCTGCAATAACACGTGATCTGAGAGTTACACTTTAGTTCTGTTTTCATAATTCAATTGCAGGAGGAATGGAATGTTCTGAAAGCTAATTTTTTGCATCTACCAGAGCTAAAAATAAGATCTCTGTTTATATGCGTGCACAAAAAAAAAATAAAATATACATATTGAAAAAATCCCTCTGGCAATCATGGTTAAGATTAAGCTAAAAATTCCACAGTTTGAAGAATTTTGATGGAAGGCCAGGAATGGAAATGGTGCATTTAATCGGACATGTTGTGCGTGAAAGCAATCAGGAGTAGACATAGCGGTTTGTGATTAATGAGGAAAACAAAAAACAACTGCACAAGAAACGCGTGCAGTTGGTTGCTGTGGAACATCCAGCCCATAGGGGTGTTTTTCCTAGACCTTAACCAGTTGGTCTGGTGTGAACTTTCAGAGGTGATTGTATTCCATGAGCATTTTAATCCTTCACAGTGGAGTTGTTGGTGATCTTGTTAACTCCTGCATAAGCACAGAGCCTTTTTTGCAGTCTTTGGTTACAGTGATCTCTTGCAGTTTAGAAGCTAATCACACAGTGTATATAAAGGCTTTAATTTTTTCTTCCAGTTTCATTGGTCAGTGGTACTTTTTAGGGGGGATGAGGAAGCAACATGTTAGGAAAAATAGCTCCGTGGCAATCATTATTTTACATGTTCCTGCCATTATATCCTTTAGTTTCCTTCCTTAATTCAGAGCCAATCACAATTCTTTCAGTCTTTCCTAATACAGTCATTGTTCCAGGCTGCTTGTTATGTTGCTGCTTTTAGGGATCCCTTCTTTATTTTTTTAGTTTTTAACTTGGATTTACCAGAACTGGAGAGAACTTTAAATATATTTTTCTAATAGGGACAAATTTAATTTATAGCCTGCTTTTCAACATATCTGTTTTAAAGATGTTTTGGTTTGTTTCCAAATGTGTCATCTCTCCTGGCATTAGATTTATAGATTTGAGATCTTTCCATTAAGCTTTGCAACATACTTCAATTTTGAATTTAATCTAATGTTGTAAAGATTATATGAACATTTTCAAGGAGAGGAAATCTAGACATCTTTAATATAGGTAGTTTAGAAACGGAAATATTTCTTTTAAATAAACTGATTTTTTGCAGCTGAAGCTGGAGATGTTAAAAGGCCAGGAGGAGACAGGGTATCGCTAGAATTTTGACTGCTTAAAAGTCAGTTCAAATCTTACCCTGTTAGCAGCGTAGTGGCTGTAGTGCTTTATGCATTAGAGCATCATTAAGGATCTGAGCACATGTTTATGGATCTTTTGCTGGTTTTTTGGACTTCAGTTGCGCTCCAGTGAGTACTAATAAATCTCTCTCAGAATCTGCTGGAGGATTTAATTTGTCTGAAGTCCTTTTGTTATGGAGTGGGCTTTTGGTTTTGTTGCAGTCACTTGGCTAATCAATGCTTTTAATTACATTTCTCCCAATAGACATGGAATCATCATTTTTGTGCGTGTGTGTCAGTTACAAACTAGAAATGAAAATAAGACAGCTTTTATTACTAGCTGGAAGACCGTAGTTTCAGCTGTAACATTGGAATATTGCTGCCTGCCCAGAAAGCTGGTTGACCCACTTCAAATTTCTCCTTTGTTCACTAACTGTACAGAGATTTTCTTTTCAGTCAAGTAATTAAGTTTTTGTAGAGGATTAAATGGTTGTCTTTCAGGTATGCATTTTCTTGTAGGAAAAACTAGGAAGTGTTTGAAGTTTAACTTAGCCTTTCTGCTAAGTGGTGGTATTTTGAAAAGACATGGAAATGCAATTAGTTAAAAAAAGAAAAAAGAAGTGGAAATATTTTGAACCAGAAGAGTGTTACTTTAGTGCTCTGCTAGGATGCCAAACTGAAATTAATGGTTTCTTCGGAAGTGTACATAATTTCATTAAAGAATCAAACTACATGCCTGTTTTTCACTTGGGAGATGAGGAACTTTTCAGCTTGGAAATGAGAAACAAAGAAGTTCAGGAAGCTGTTCTAAAACTTAAAGTAGGGTTTGTGTGTTTTTTAAAAAACATTTTGAACTATGTAACTTTACATGTCCTTTGGGCTGATTACATAGCTTTGTAATTTCATATTGAAGGAGCTCAAAGTCCTGATGTTTTTCCCAGAAAACCTAGGAGCACAGGAACTTTGACATTAGCATTTAGCATAGCTATTTTCAAGTAGAACGCCCTTGAGGGAGAAAGGACAGTCGTTTATGTACCCAGTGATTCTTCTATCCTAGTATTTATTTTGTGTTCATGTTAAGAGATTTTCTTGTTTATGGTTTTTATTTTTGAGGTAGCAATATTCACAAATACACTGTAAGTGTGTGCTCTTAAAGCAAAATTGCATTCTGTTTGGCCATCCTGTGAAAACCAGACCTACCTGGCTTTCAGGGCTATTTTTTGTGGCTTCTCCTTTGTTTCAAACCCTCTCTGAGGATATTGCTGTGTCAGAGTGCGGGATCCAGATTGCAGTTTGGTCTAGTCTCCGTCATGCTGAATCAAAGCCTGGGGAGCTTGGAGCAGACCTGTGCTCCTCATGGTGCCATTGCCTGTGCTGGCACACCTGCAGCGAAGCAAGACCTTCCCAGTTTTCTCCAGGAAGTTGTTTCACACAGACTGGTTTTTTCTCAATAGAAAATTAACCTTGGGGAAAAAAAAAAAAAAGAAAAAATCAACCAATTTTTCTGCATGTGGTTTGCATGATTGGTTTGTATGGACTTACAGAATGTTTGGCAAGCGCAACAAAAAGCTTTGCTGAGAGTTTGCCTTGTCTATGTAGAGTTTCTTTTATCTATTTTTATTTTTTCACTATAGCATATAAGAGAAATAGCATAGAAATACAGCTCTCATGCTAATTAGTGAGGAACAGTGGGTGGAAGGCAATCCATGAATGGTTCTGTTCCACATCTGTACCTATACAGTGCTCACAGCCAGCAATTTTACAGCGAAGAAATCCATTAGAGAAGGATTTATGACAAAAATGCACATATATGATCAGCTCTCTACTGTATTGGAATACAGTGCTGGTTACCCAGCACTCTCTAAATCTCTTGAGATCTTGTTGCGTATCCTACATCAGTCTCAAAATGAGCTGGTGATTAAAGTAAAGAACAGAAAGTAAGATGAAATTCAAGAACATTGAAATCCTACAAGGTACCACATTCTTTGTGTGATATCAGTGCTGCATTGGAAAGCAAACAAAATTACATCTGTTGCAGTTTTCAAAACATCTTTGTTCTGCATGTACCTGCTTTCATGTTTTGTGTGGTTAGGAAGCCAAGGCGAGAATATATTCAGGATGGCAACAAAAATCACTGTTTTGTGGTTGCTAACAAAAATAAGTTTTCAGAGGATACTTTGATATCTGTGACATCAGAATGTGAGAGGAAATTATTATTCTCTCAGATATTCAGATAAAATAATCCCTCATGAATGCTTTCTCTTTCAATCCTTATTGTATGTTTATTGCTCAGAATTGTGTCTTAACTTCGAGTTTCAAATAAGATTGCATTGTGAAATTATAGATAGAAAACCTGGCAGTTTTACGTGGAAGACTAAGGTAGATATAAAAATGAAGGAATTGCTTTTATTCAAAGTAATCTCAAATAACTTTCGTAATAATTCGTTACACAAAGAACAGTGAAAGAGTAATGTTGGTATCTGAACTGATGTTCAAGATTGATAATTTTAATAATATGTAGTCAGAATTCTGACTCTAGCTCATTTTTTCCAAGGCAATACTTTGTATTTTTTAGCCCCTGTACTGCATGTCTTGCTGACAGTGGTTGTGGCTTGTGTTTGCAAGAGTCAAATTCAAGGTTTTGGTTTTGTGTTGAGTTGTGATGGCTAGTAAACAAAATGGTCTTGGATCCTCAGACTGGGGAGGGAATATTTAGTGCACTTCCCCTGCTCTCCCCAGACTGCTTGCTTTACTGCTGTACTTAGTGCTCGTGGTTTTCTGTTTGCTTCTCTGGTTTTGATGTTGTTCTGAAGAACACTTCTTCACATGCCGGGTATCACATGGCATGGCTATACCAGAAGGTTTCCCTTTTTTTGTTTTGCCTTTTCTTCTTTTTGTCCCTTCCCTTGCAAGGGATACAGATTGTAAGATCCGTAAGGCACAGATTCATAAGGTCACATAGGTTGAAAGGGACTTGGTGTGGCCATCGGAGCCAAACCCCTGCTCGGAACACAGCCAGTGTAGGGCAACTTGCTCAGGGTCTTGGCCAGTTTTTCTGTGTGTCATGAAAGATGGAGTTTCAAATTCTGATGAAGTTTGGGGCTTGGGTGTTTCATGAAAAAATACTCATGAGGTAGATCACCTGAATGTGAGCTGTGGTAGCCTTCAGTGAGTATTTTTACTTTGTTTCTGCTAATGCTGATTCTTTCTCTAAAGGACAGTTGTTGTGCCTGGATGATAGTTATTTTCACCAAGAGAAAGATTTTGTTCTGTGATTGTAGCATTTGGCCATTTCTACCAATGCCTTGGTATTAGTTTAACGTGGAGCTTTTCAGTATTTCGAGTTACTGGTTACTCATTACATCGGTTCTTCTTTCATATTGAAATTATGTTTTTGAACTGATTAATAATGATGAAAGATGCCAGTTTTAACTGCAAACATCTTGATTGACCCTGTTAACTTCAAAAGGAGGAAATTAGTAGGTAGGGAACTCATTGGTCCTAGATTTCTTTATGGTAGTAGTAGAAAGTAATTGCTAGCCCTTAAGTTTGCCAAGGGAGGTGCATGTATTTTGGTCACAGTGATAGAGGGAACTGGCTTCTGGAAGAATTCATAGACTAATTATGTAGAGAACTTTTATTCAAAAGGTATTTTTGCAAAGAGTTACCCAATTACTCTATTTGGCTCTTCAACACTGTCCACTTAAGCTATGGGTGTTTGAAAACTCATGAATTCTTTCAAAACTTCCACTATTCAAATTATTTCCTTGCCATGGGCCAAACCATTTACAAAGTTGTTTCTGATTTTTTAAGATAAAAACCAGTATTAGACTGACCATGGTGAGTATTCACTGCTGTGAATGCCTTGGAGATGTAATACGTGTTACAGAAATGCTGGCCACCAGTTGGAGTTGGAAAGGCAGACAAGCTTTGCTTTTATGTTTTCAGGTGAACGCTGGTCGCCTCCCTTTCCCGTTCTCCCCTCCTGATTTCCACCTTCTTTGCTTTTAAAACGTGTAACTGCCAGGATAACACGTCCCACAGCTGGTTTACTGAGGGGTGCTGTAATTTTCTTTCTTTTTTTTTTTTTTCTTTCTTCTTGCAGGCATTTTGGCATGTGTACTGAATAGTTTTGTCGGGGTTTGGTACACTCTTATTTGCCTCCCGAGTTCCCCTTCCAATGATGGCCTGTGTTTTTCTGAAGTCCCGTGTGATACACTGTATTTTAAGCATGGGAAGGTGAAAGGAACACTGCCTTCTCTGGGTGTATGGTATTGTCCTTGCCAATTTTATTTTTCTCCTGTGCATAGGCCTAGTGTGGATGTATAAGTAATTTTGACAAAGTCTCGTGCCTATCTGTTTACCAAATCCCCACCTTTCTGCAGTATTTTCTTTCTGGGTATTTTAAAACAGAGTTTCTGTGGAAACAAGCAGCTCCTCAGAGATTACGTTCAAACAGATGCGTGTCTGGTAAGCAACTCAGCAGTGAAATAATCTCATTTACTTCACTGTGATATTTTAGGGCTATTGGCAGGATGTTTTATGGAGATGGTCTTATGTTCTACTTCCTGAAACAAATGTTGCTCTAAGCCCCCTGACTTAGGAATGTGGCATGAATTCTTATCTGCAGTGCATGAAAGCAGAATGTGTATTAAAAGAGTGGTTACTAGTAAATATTCTGATGATATGTTTTGAAGTATTTGCACAGACTTTTCATTCCAGGAAGCATTGTCCCAGTTTGTGAGTCCCAGCTCACAGTTTGTGTGTTGTATATTGTATGAATTTGGAGTGTTTTGACTCTTTACCTGCCTTTCCCCAACTGTGTGTTCAATAACATTGAACACTGGTTCATAATTAATTTGAGGAATATAAGCATAAAAGACAGCTTGCTGAGCATTTTCAGAATTGCTAATGTCTGCAAAAGAGGAAAACAAATCTTGTCCTCCATTCTACTTTGTTGTACTGTAACAGTCTGATAGCAAATAGAAGAGTTAGCAAGAAAAGGACAAAGCTCTTACTAGTCACACTGATGAATAAATGGCACACAAAGAAGTTAAAGTAGTGGAAAACTGTGCGTGTTCTTCCCCTTTAACATCTCTAGCTAACCACAAGCTGTGACTTCAAAATTAAAGATCTGTTCTTTGGTGTTACCACTGGAAGGCTGAACCACACACAGTACTTGGGGTTTCACCTTGTTTGCTGTTGCTGATTAAATATTTGGCCAGTGGCTTCACATGAGCTCTTTGGGATCTATCAAATGTTACACTTCTTTTGATGCGTCCCAGATGTTTTGTTGCTGCATAAAATCTTGCATCTTATCAGAGTATACGTCCTTCCTGGTTTCTGCTGCTCATTTCTGACCTGCAAACCTTTAAGACAGGTTGTAGAACTATGCCCACCTTGGTCACTCTGCTGAAGTCTTCCATGCTTTTATCATGCTTGATAGTAAACCGAATGGCCTCCTAGTCTTCAGCTTGGTATTCTGAACAGAATCACTGTAGGTGCTTCACATTTTCCCTTCTATTTCTCTCAGAGTTTTTATATTTTCTTTTAAGTATAGATAAAATAATTCTAGAAAGTTTGTGACAATGCACAGCGACTGATGCATAATAAAATATTAAATATTTACCAGAATAAATTCTACTTACTTTATTTCCTCTGGTAACTTACTCCCTTTTTAAAGCTTTCTGGCATGGGAGCGCTTTTCTTGCAAATTGAAGTATGGGCCTTTTTCTGTTGTTCCTCATTTTCTTTGGCACCTTCTTAATCTACCCCGTTTTTTCTCTGACTAGATGTCCGCTTAAAACAAGAAACTGACAAAATAATAGGAGGTAGAGGACAAGATTTCTAATGCACTCTGTCTCCAGTAACTGGAGAAGTCCTTTGGTGAATCCCATCTTTGTGCCTTAATAGTTGAATCTGGTACTTAGTACACAGACACATATATATATATATATATATATGTGTGTCTATAGGGACTGATGTATATACACACTTAGATTGGAGAACAGCCTGAGGAGCAGCTGAGGTGGTGGTGTCAAGAGAAGTAAAATGGTTATTGTCCTGGCACTGTAAAGTGAAATTACCTGCTCTCATCTTCCCTATACCCACACGCCTAGCATGCATTTTTCCTGTTTGCCTTTTGCTGGTTCAGGGACTCATTTGGTTCTTCTGTGGAGTCTTTTCGTTCTCCAAACCAGCAAAAAACAAAGAACAAACAAATCATAGCCTTCTGTGATAGTAGTGAGAAGAATTGATGCACTGGAAGGTGTGATAATGGCTGGTGTGGCTGTCAGAAAAGAGATGGCACTGTACAAGTGAGAGTGGGAAAGTACCAAGAAGGAAGAGTGGTGGGAAAAGGGAACACTAAGAGATGAGAATGGGGAGGATAAGATCTTCCTCTTTAGGCAGTGAACTATTTAGCAGACTAACTACCAGTGAAACTGCAGTCTAGGCAGCGAGTGTTTTAATTTTGAATGCATGAGTGTGAGAATTGCTGCTTGATTGGACTGTTTCAAATACTTAGGCTTGTGTAACTCTAATGGCACACTGAAGATGATTCATTTATAAGCCCAAATGTCAGTGAAGAACTTTCAAGCGTCAAGCAGACAGGAACTTCTATAGTGAATTTGAGATACATGGGATTTTTCTTTCTGCATGAGTTAGAAATGGATAAAATGAGAAGTGTGTCACAATGATTTTTTTTAATTTTTTTTTTAAAGTAGGCTTAGAAAAAATCAGTGTAGATTCTGGCAGGAAATTAGGGATTTTCTGCGTTTTATTGAGAAAGTGATTTTCGGTGGTAATTAATGTTTAGTGGAAATCATGTAATATTGTTATCAAATATTTTCATTATTCTAAACAGAAATATGGTTAGAAATTTTCAAAGGAGCATAAAAGTTTATCTTGTATCAGAATAATTAGGTTCTAACATGAATTGTTGGGGTTTAGGATGCAAATATGTAGACACAAGGATGCAAATGCACCCTAAGGGCATCAATCTGTATAGACTTTCAATAGGTCTTGGTTCTCAGGCTAACTGGCACAGTGCTACTGAAAGAGTCAAGGAAGATTTAAAGAAGCAAACATTCTAACTGTATGACCGAGGAAGGTGCAATTCCGATGGGAGGCAGTCATATAAACACATGTATGTAACTAGCAGTGTCCGTCTGTGGGCTGTCTTTGTCTTGTCTGAAATGAGTGAAAACGTGTCAGCTCTGAGCGCGTGTTAACGTTCAAATTCCTTGTCTCAAGAAAGGAGGCGATCTCAAAGTCCTTTACAGACACTGTGGAACTCTGTTTTCCAAGTTAATGTGCCCTTTTGCTCTGGCATTCACTCAGCACGGTGGAACTGCAAACATGAAGGCACATGGTAGTGGAAGGCAGGTCCAAGCTGTGTGTCCTAGGCTAGGCAGGGAGAGCACCTGCTGGGACAGCCGCCACTTCTCCCCAGTTACAAACTGCTAACAAATACACGAAATGTACTTGGCTAAAAGCAGCGCGGTGTGGAGATCTGCCATAGTCTTCATGGTATATTTTGCTTCATTTCTTGCCCCTCAAAGCATTTAACTCAATTTTGGGCTGATTGAGAGTGTAGCTTTGAAGTGTGTTTTTTAGTATATTCCACTTAGAAGATGCTTGACAAACGTGTATTGTGTTTGTGTTGACTTGTGCCGTGGATCAGTGTTAAATGCTTTATGAAGCAAAAACTCTGTGTTTTAACTGCCTTTTTTTCTTGTACAATCTTACTGCTTTTTCCATGATCCGGTAGAACTTCAGTCACAAATTTCAGTCCCTTGCAGATGCTTATAAAAATGTAATAGACAACTAATAACAACCTTTCAGGAAGTTTTTAAGGGCTTCTGAAAGTTGCGTATTTTTCATAAAGTATTTTTTTTAATTTTTCTTGTAACACATCAGAAGATGGAAAAAAATGCCAGTTCCTAAGATTTCATAAAGTTACTGTGGTTTGAAGTTCTACTACATACTATATGTTTCATCAGCACTGGGAAAATAAAGTTTCAAGATGATAAGTTCTTGCTCATAACTTTTTTGACAACTTTGCAGGGAACATTTCAGGTTTTTGGCAAGTCTGGGGTTTTTGGTGGTTTTGTTTTGGTTTTTTTTAAATCTTGTTTTGAGGACACATCTGTCACTTTGCAGTACAGTGTTTCAGAGAGAACTCCATTCGTGGGAAATATGCACTTAGAGCAGAGGACCTAAAGCTGGGATTCCAGTGGTCTGGTGTTGGCTCTACAAAATATTTGACATGTGGTTTTGCTGAATGATACATATTTTGGCTTTCCAAATGTGCTGAACATGTCAGACTTCCAATGAGTTTGGGGGATTTCTTAAAATTTGGGCTACAGACTTTCTGTGCTTCATTAGTATATGTAGTTGGTGTATTATACATTAGCTATTGAGGCCTGTCTGTGTGAAATGTATAAATCAATATAATCTTCCACGCAGTTGTTTCCATGCTACATATTTACACAAGATGGATTTTCTTTAGTACAAACTAACTGGTCACTCTGTGGTCCAGCTCTGCTTTAGCTTTTTACAAACCATTATTATTTCTTGTGTGACTGGTGTTTGGCCAGCTGGTGGCCTACTCTGACGTAACTTTCAACCTGTTCATACAGCTTTTGTTATTTGAAAATGCTAGTTCTTTTTAAATGATCCTTTATATAAAAGTATTTTAGAAGGTGAACTCGTGCTAATGCAAGATGATGTCTGTGCTAGTGAAAAATGTGCTGAAGACTAAAGTTTCTGAAATACAGTAATAATTCATTATGTAAAACAGAACACATCAGCTGTCATGTAATCTGAAGAGTAAAATAAATGAGTAGGTCTCTAGGTAAAGAAATAGGAGTTCTACAGTTTTATAGTAAGATCTCTTGCATCAACATTGGTTTCAGGTATTCTGCAACTGAATTTAAAGAAAGTATCTGTATAAAAATGCTGGCTTTTTTTGAATTTGAGTTGCAATTCAGAAGATCAATATTTTAAATATATTTATAAATAAAGACAGAGTAAGGAAGGCAATTTCAACATCAAACTTATAGTGTAGTGCAGTAGCACTTTTACCTGCAGAAACTTTACACAATATGTAATATTTCTTTTCTCTTTTGAGCCTGTCTTAGGTAAATGTCGTGCAGCTTGCACATGACATCATAGCAATGGTTTAACACAAAATACGCTTTTGATTAAATGATTTTGTTTTGTAACTAATCTTCAAATAGTGAAATGGCTGTCCTGTGTTTTGTTCTGAGGTGGCAGAACTCAGTTGTTCAGCTCAGCAAAAAGCCAACCCAGTCCTTCTCTGGGTCAAAGACAAACGGTATTAATATAAAATAAAATATTCCCAACTGCTTTTATGTGCAATAAAAACCACACAACTGATCTAGAGATGAGGAAAAAGATAAAACTGTAAGACCATTCAATATAATTATTGTTTGATAAGAAAGTTCAGCTCTGCTAAAATTATTCATATGAATGATGCCTCTGAGGGTCTTGAATCTCTGCAAAAGCTGTTTAGGCAGCAGTAGTGGAAGAAGCATAGACGAACAAACTTGACTTGCAGAAGCCACACCAAAAGCCAGCTTGAGTCAAGAACAGAACACTGATCCCCCAGTCCTCATCTGGCCACACAGTGGGCCTTGACGTGTTTGTGCTGTCTCCCTTCTGAAAAGGAGCTCAAAATTTTACGTCACTTTCACTGGGGACTACAAGATTTACTCCTTTTTTATCTCCCTATTTTAAGTGTCAAGAGGCAGCTAAAATGAATTTTTCCCCCCAAAGTTTATAGTTTGAAGCCTAATGTAAATGAAAATTAAAAACTGTTGTAGTAGTGAGACCAGCTTCAGTTTTTTTCTCTTTTTGAGGTGGCTGCTTCTTACTCTTTTCCTTGCTTTTGCTTGAGCCATCTACTGATCATGAAAGTGTTTATTTTTTTCAATAAACTGTCAGCGAATGTTGTTATAGTAATGAGTAACGGGGTTCCCAGATGAATATCTGTATACATGTATGTATGTATCTATCTTCCTATCTATCTCACAGAAAGGCAATGAGGCTATGCAGGGGAAAAAAAAAGATAGCATGGATTTGAACAATTTTATCAAATAATATATTAAGGTGTTACTACATCCAAGTTGGAATACTGTCAAATTCTATGTTTATATACAGGAACTTGACGAGAGGAGTTGGTAGATTTAGAGAGTTACTAAGAGCTGTGGAAACAAGAACTACACAAAACCTGCGAATGGTAAGTTGTAGTAAACCACGTTCCTATGGCAGCCTCTGAAGTTTGGTAGGCAGGTAAAGCATAAATACGTGGAGTGGATGAGTTAGAGATGAACAGACAGATCCATAGCATATTGAAGAGGATCTGTTATCCTCCAGTTCATAAGGTTGCATTTCCTGGCTTAAGTGGATGCAGCCTCAGTCAGCACACAGACTGTAACTGTCTGTGGTGGGTTCTCTGGCTTCCAGATGCCCACCCAGCTGCCCTTGGACTCACCATCCTTAACGTGATGGGAAGGAAATAAGCTAGAAAAGCTTGGAGGTCAAGGTAGAGACAGTGTGCTTGCTTGACAATTACTGTCACAGGCAAAGGAGACTCTTCTTGGGGGACAGGAACTTAATTTATTGTCAGTTAAGAGAGAGTGGGATGGTGAGAAACAAAGACAAAAACTAAAACACCTTCCTCCCACCCCGTTTTCCCAGGTTCAACTTCAGTCCTTGACTCCTGACTCTTCTACCTCTTCTCCCTCCCTTCCCATTCCCTGAGTGGTGCATGGGGGGTGGAGGGTTGTGGTGAGTTCCTCTCTGCTGCTCCTTACTCTTCACACTTTTCCCATGCTCCAGCATGGGGTCCCTCCATTGGGCTACAGTTCCTTCAAGGAATATCACCCTGCTCCAGCACGGGGTCTTTCACCTTTTAAATATCAGTATGCCTGGTTTTTTAGATGTAAAGTAACAGAAAATATATTTTACACAATTAATTATCATTAGAAAAAAATATGAGCATTTTTTAAGAGTTTGTGTTCAGCATTTCTAAGGAAAATATTGATCTTTCACTTCCGCAGACGATAGCAAGGCAACTCGCGGAAATTTTGTTACGAGGTATGTGTGAACAGAGTTATTGGAATCCACTGGAAGATCCTCCTCACCAATCACCCCTGGATGATCCACTTCGAAAAGGTTCAAATACTAAGAATTATGCACTCAGTAGAAGACCACGTGTATACACTGGAGAAAAGTATGGCTGAGTTTATACCTCTTTTGTTTCTCTAATTGCAGCTGCTACCCAATGTACTGGGTAATTTAGTTTATATTTGTCAAAATGTAGAAGGAATTTGGCAATATGAATGGGAATATTTCTCATTCTGTGTGTGTGTGTTTATGTATATGTATATATATATATATATATACACACACATATATATATATATTCCCTGAAGAGAACTAGGGAATGCACATGCTTCTCCAAGCAGAAGTTTGCACTGTGTACATGAGACCTTTGGTTCTCAATTGTAAAGTTTTTTTTTATTGTTCTATCTCGATGTATATGGTAGAGTCAATATCTTTATTACACCTGGGATGGAAAACATGAACTGAGTGGCAAATCAGAGACTGCACATTTTAAAAGTTGTGTGCTTTTAATCATCTTAGGTTAGTTTTGGCACTTCTTTGTGATGCCACCTTTTTGTTGAGTTTTAATCTTTCATCGATTCAGATAAGTGATATGTTATGGATCCTTTTTTTGTGGTATATCTCATGGTGAATTCTCGAGTAGCTTTGGTGTGTATTTCTTCCTTCTTGAAAATGTAACTTTTTTTTTTCCAAACCAGTTACCATTAGAGTTAGTATTAAATGTAGCTAGCCGGTTCCTTGAGTTAGAAATTTTTCTTAAAAGTTAATAGCTCTGATCCCCAGATACTCCTTCCAACCTCAGTTATTCTGTAATTTTGTGAAATCGTCGTGTTCTGGGAATATCTTTTGAGAATACCGTTGCCTGGGAAATTTTTGACTGTTTCAAAGAAATTATTATTATTGTTGTTACTGTTTTTTATTTATATTGTTGTCCAGCTGGATTAAAAGCCAGGCATTGTGGATTTTGTAATTTCAGTTTTGTGTGACTACCTCTAGAATGTGAAGTCATTTAAAGCAGCCTATTGATCTTTAGGAAAAGATGCAGGCATGGAATTGAGCAATCAATTTGCTGAAACAACTACTGTGTTTCCCTGCAAGTATGTACTTAACAAACTGTATGTGCAGGCAGCCTTTTTAGTAAAAAGGAAATACCTATTTTTGTGAATACACCTTGATCATTACACTTAAAAAGTGTGCATTTATTACCCAAACATGAGGAAATCCCTTTTATGCAGGATCATGTATTTTTTTATTCAAACTACTTGGTATCACACAGTAAATCCTCAAGAACAGTCTGTTCCTCTCTTACAATATAGATGTCTTACTAGTTAATATGAAAGCTTTTTTCCTTTAAGTGACCTTGTTGTCACCTCTTGTGCAAAAGAGTCTGCTTCTCTGGCAGATTGATTAGAGAAGTCCTACCTTAAACAATGGAGAGTTGGTTTGAGTATTCACAGTACCTTCATATCGTAACATGAATGCCTGCAGTGTGACACTGTTCTGAGTTGTTCAGCTGTATTTATTGCAGCTTTCCATTAATGAATACTTTACACAGCAGCAGGCCCACATAATTATGGTGCCTTTATTACTATCAGCAGAACGGCCTTTATCTTCAAAGACTTCAGGCAATTCTCCTTCCTTGATCCAGAATACTTACATCAGGTTTCTTGTGCTCAGTCTTTGAAACTTAAGTTCTCCATTCTTAACTCATCCCCCACAGCAACATGCCTCCTGGCAGAAGTGGTGCTTTGTTCACTTTAATTTTCTTGTTCGTGGGACGTGCAGGTGAGGAGTTCCACAATTCCTACAGAGCACGTAATTAAGTCCTTTTCTTTTGCCGTGTCAAATTGGCTCATACTGGGTCATAGAAAACATGTCTAGCCAAGTATCTCATCTCCAGTACAATTGAAAGGAAGCACTGAAGGCTGAATAGCAAGACAGATACGTAGGAAACTTCTTCCTAAGTATTCTTCTGACCACCAGCTCTGAGTTGGCAATGCACTGTTTTTTTCTAAATACGTTGCCTGATAAATTAAGTAACTGCACTGTGTTCTTTTGAGGGTCATGAATGTGATTTGGCTAATAGCATTTATGAATTTTTTAGATCTCTGTTACTGCCTCTTCAGTTGTCTTTAACCAGTTCTTCAACTGAGGATAAATTCCATGGTTTGTCTTTGATTGATAGCCATTTCTTGCTTCTAGTTGCCTCTTTTGCTCCTCCCTGTTACTCTGAAATTACTTGTGTCTGCATCTGTCAGGAGACACAAAAGGTGTCTGAGTTCAGTCAACTGAACTGAGCTTTTTGCTTAGACAGGTCACAGAAATTTCTCAGTAATTTCTTCATGGAGAGGATCTTCGCTATTTGAGACAAACATCAACCTATTTTCAAAAATATGCTCTAAAATTGTAGGAGAAAATAATGTTTGCTTTTGTTTTGGTGACTTTTTAGTAGTTCTCTTTGGGACAACTTCCCTTTTTTCTCTGATAAAGTAATTTCTCCAGCAGCTCTTTCCAATCATGGTTCTGCTTCCTGAGAGCCATTGTCTGTCAGTCAGGTTAAATCTTCTTTCAGGTTGTTAAATTCTGCAGAAAAGACTGGATAAATGAGGAGCTCCCTGATGCTTCCTCATCACCCCTCAATTCTTGTCCTGAGTGGTTCTTATTCACAAGTAACTGTGTTTTGAAATTTCTTGGTTATGTAAAAATAAAAATGTCTTCTAAAATTTAGAATACTCTTAAAATCTGGCAAGCGGTTTCATTGATTGAAAAATAAAAATACAACAACAAAACAACTGCCCTTGGGTCTTAGCTGTTGTATATTACCACAGTATGTCCACTATGTTGCTTTCAAACTGTCTGGAGTTCAGATGTCTTTTAGTTTCCATTTCCTTTCAGGCATTTAATTACTGCTTATATTTGTAGTGCTTAAAAAAATCAAAAAATTAAAAGATGTTTTCATGTCGGACAAGTTTTTTTTCCCATTTGTAATGTATCGTAGTTTAAACACCCCTGGGACTATAGGAATTGTTTATTAACAACAACAAATTATTTTCTATATCTAAACAGGCAATTGTGAAACTAATGGTCTGAATTCACAGGAAATACTACTTGTGCTTATTCAGAAATAGTTTAGAGGAAGAAATCTGAAGAGATGAAGCACAGTTACTGATTTGGGGTTTTTTTTCTGTGTATGTGAGAAAGGATGAATGAATTCCTACCAGTCATGTACCCAAAGCAGATTACTGTTGTCTGTCCCGCATCTTAGAAGAGTAATCAGAAAGCATCCAGTGTTGAGAGAAAGCAGTAAAGTTTGGAGACTAGTCCTATACAAACCTTCAGTGTTAAGTTATAAGGAAGTGTACTTTATTAAAAACAAATAATTTAACTGCTTAGAAGTAACAGTGGTTATGTCAGGTGGGTGGAGATTGTCATGTCTCTATTTAAAAATAATCACAGCTATTGAATGCATCGGGAAAAGAATTCTCAAGCATATCTGAGGAAAGACTAATAGAAGTATTTCTCCACATATCATCTAAAATCTAAAGATTTTTTTGTGAGAGTTTGCCAACCTTTGAATCAGTGATGTAGATTTAGATCAGATAAATTAGGTACCAGAGGCTAGTGAAAGTATGGGTTTATTTTTTACAGTTGTCAAATTATGTTCAATTTTGGGATATTTGAATGTGTTCAACTCTGACAGCTGTGGTAGTTTTGTTCTTTTACTGTGGTTGGCCAACTTTTCTGAAATGCAAATTTAGAGCGTTGCAAAGAAATGCCTTTTAACCGATTGATTTTTCTATGCAAGCTGTTTTCTGTTTGCTTTTCTGGAAACTTGCCAGTTTTTATAATATATGTGTATGAACTACTCCTAAAAGTAATGTGTTCTGCTTAAATAATTAAATTCTTGTTTTGAACAGCATCTTCTGTCCTCAAGAAAATACAGAAGAAGCCTTACTGTTACTGCTTATTAGTGAATCTATGGTAGGTAAAATGAGTGAATGTGCATGTACTATATGTGTGTGTGTTTTGCTTGTTTGTTTTTTTTTTTTAATGAAAATAGAACTTTTTTTTTTTTTTTTACTTTTGCCATACCTTGCTTTGCCTTGTCTTTCATTTTCTGTTAGGAAAGCGGGCAGTTACTTCTGACATTCAGGCTTGTGTTCCTGAGCCAGCAAGACCAGGTCTGCAGGTGTTATGGAGTGGCTGCACCTTGCCTCCTCCTAGCCAGGGGCAATTGATCAAGCCAGGTCTTTCATTTGGCACCACTGTTACACCCAGCTGCTTGCTATTCAGACAGACTCAAAATAGTTATTTTTGTTGTAAAAAGCAAATCAAAGACTACTAGATGAGCATAATAAATGTCGTCAAAAAGTACTTTCCACTGTGCATAAAACTTCAGTCATTCTGATTTGCAAATGATTTTTAATGAGACTGACATTCAGTCTTTGCTGCTGGATTATTTTTTAAAATGTCCTCATTTCCTCAGTAAGTGATTCCTTTCAGTGGCCTACTTGTGCCCTTTATCAACCTTCCATACATTCCTCTAGTATGATATTAGTAGTCATCCATCAACTGCCACATACTGGCATTCTCATACCATGTCAGTTTTATGTTCTCCGATCAAATTAAATGAAAAGCTGGAGCTGGAGCTTTTGCTGTTCTTTTAACCAGAGGTGTGAAACCTCTACAGTCTCAGGCATTGTGCAGTCTGCACAACAGTGAGATGTAGTATTTTATGTTCAAAAGGTGATTCAAATGCTTCCATGCTTTGGCATAATTCCTGGTTTGCTGCAGTTAAATAGGATCAGAACATTGTAGTAAACATTGTCCTAGTTGAACTCTTTTGAAACAGCACATATTTATATTGTAGTGCTAACTACCTTCCTCCTTCCTAGTGATCTGCCTTGCAGTATTCATAACAGAATCTCAAAATTCTGTCAAGATTTTTATTCTCAGAATACAGAAAAATAGGCTGAACAAACATTTCCACATATCATATGTTGGTCTTATTGAGGCATGTTCTTAGCACTGAGAGGTGCCTCTGTAACGTGCCTGAGCAGCTCGTGGAGATGGACCAAGTTGTGATGTGAACTATGCTCATGGTGTGAAGTGGAAGCAGTCCAGTTCCACAAGATCTGACTACTGACTGCTGTGTTTGCGTCTGGAGGTCCTTGCATATCATCATTAAGAAGCCAAAAACCAAATTTAAAGTACTGCCTTGTTAAGTTTCATTTCAGGTTACTTACAGCTCTTCCTTTGTGAATTAGATCTGCCTAATTATATCAAGTGCTGTCACTGTAGAGTGCATGCCCTTAGCAAGCTTTCGATTTTTTTTTTTTTTTGTAATTATTGCAGGTTATCTCAGGCAAAAAAGTTTGTTTCAAGGGAGTATATAATCTTTGACATGATCGACTTACTTTGGCTCAGTCTTTTGTTCAAATTAGTTTCAGAAGGGGGAAAGGGGAAGATTGAGCATAAAAATATTCATCATTACAAACTTACCTGTCTGAGAATTGGGACCTGTTATTTCAGCTTCAGTGCGTGTTAACTTTCTACCTTCTACTGTTTTCTAATTATAAAGAAAATGGTTGTTCAAATATGTAAGATATCTTTAATAATTGCAAGACATCCTCCTCTGTAGTAGTGCTTTGGGATTGTTAGCCAATTTTTCACCAGAAGTGCTAGTTCACAGCTTGTTCTGTGCTTGCAAGGAATTGAGTCAACTAGTGATTAAATGTGAAGCTAAAAAGAAGTTCTTGATGTTGACTAAATATTTATGTAGTGTAGAAAGGAGAAGCCAAAGACTTCTTGATCAAAAGAAAGCAAAATGTCGGTTCTTGGGAATGAGTGTGGGGGTGTGTGTTTTCAAACCAAACTGCATTATTCAGTTGATAATTCCTGAAATGTCTGATCGTTTTATTCTCCATGTATCTCTTTGAAAAATTTTCAGTATCTAATTATTCTGATTTTAAAGATTTATTGAGGATGTTCAGAGCTTAAAATGTTATCCTGTTAAAGCAAGAAAACATGTATTATCCCTTATTATATGTCATTCCTTGCATCTGAAAAAGGGGGAGATAAGCTGCATAGTGTATTTAAGTAAAGGTATTAAAAATAATTTTAAAAAAAGGTAATTAAAAATAAAGGTAGTTACTTGAGTGAAAAATATCTTGAATTACAGTGGCTGACTTTGTTTCTTTCTTTGTGGTGTGTTTGAGGCTAACCGTGATGCTGTACTGAGCAGAATACCTGAGCACAAAAATGATCGTATCATCAGTTTGCAAAGTGCATCTGTAGTCTACGATCTGCTTACCATAGCCTTGGGAAGAAGAGGCCAGTATGAAATGCTCTCAGAGGTTTGTCGATGATATTCAGCTGTGTCGTCATTGCCATCTTCTGTTAGTCATGTTAGTTGTGGTAGTTAAGAAGGGCTAAACAAATACAGGACACTGTCATTCTGACTACTCTGTTAACAGCAGGTGATTTCCACCCCAAAATGCTTCCTGTCTAAATTTATACAAGTGACTTGAGGTGCTTGCACACAGAAGTGGTGTGGAAGGTGTGGTAAATGTCTAATGCCACGGAAATTCACATGGCTTTTAGGTGGGGATGCATGGATCTGCTTAAACGGGTACACATTAAATGCAGGCAGCAAGAAGGAATGGCCAAAAATCAAGGCTGTTGTGGATATGAAAATGATAGATATAATTACTTAGAAAAAGAATTTGTGATATTTTATTTCAGAAGAAAACTTTCTTTTACACCTCTGAGTGTTTGGGGTGATCAGTAGTCCTCATAGTTTATAAAATGGTTTTGAAGTTAATAAATGGGAAATGTATTACTTTTTCAGGTCTGTGGGAAAGAGCAGATCTTCCTGCTACTCAAACAGTGCTCACCCAGAAGCAGGGTACTGTTGCTGACCACAGTTGTTGGCATCCAGAAAGAATGCTTCAGCATATGTGCTAGGAAGGCATATCCAGGGATTGATTTGCTGGGAAATGGTTTCTGTCTACTGTAATGGAGGATTTTTATTGAGATAAAAATAAAAAAAAAAGTGCTTCAGTTCTTCTCTGATGTATGTTGATAGTCACCCATTAATTTGCATCTCCTGTGATGTTAAGCTCTCAGTTTGGATATTCTTAAAGTATTTCATAGCTGCAAGTTGCGATATGAGTCAGTTTTAATCAGTACAATGGAAGGTATTTCACAAATCAAAGGAGTACAAAAGCTCATACAGGACTGCAACCCTACAACAGAATCCAATTAGGAGTATTTCCATTTACTTGCCACTACAGACACTATCACCTTCATGTAGTTTTAGGTGGCTGCACCAAATCCGCAAGAGATGACCCTCCATATATTTCAGGCTAGAACTTCTGGAAGGATAGACATCAGAAAGTATTGTAAAAAAACCCCAAACCTGATAACTCTGATTTCTTTTTTCCTCAAGCAACTGGCAACCTTTCCGTTTTATATAGTAGCCTAGCAACCAGGGAGGCGTAGAGCAGCCCCTGGGTTCCAGTTCTGATTCTTTTAGTTTGTCTGGTGTCATAATGGCTTCATGCTGGAGGTTATTGTTATGAATTTTTTGTGGTTTTTAGAATGTAAAACAACCATTGTATGTATGGGAACATCACAGGTTCCTGGGATTTCTCCACTGTCTCCTTTGAGACGCTTCGGGTAGTATTTATGTCACAATAGATGCTAATTCTTGCTTGAAGTTCTTCATACCTTTCTTCGGAGAGAGGGTTTTTGGCTTTATCAGGAAAGCTGGAGGTGTCTCTGTTCTTAGCCATGTGTCTTGGAGTCCAGGACATTACCCTGAGGGATAGGAAGAAAGTCTTACAATCCCTTCACATGGATAAAAGCACAGAGCTTGCTTCCCTCACTGCTTGTGTGATTGGTTTGGCCCCTGTAGCTGACAAATGAGTACTACTGCCTGTTCCTTTTCCTTCTGTGTTTTGAGCACAGTTGAATGTTCTGAGTAGTGGATGATGCTTTAACTCAGCTTAGATCTTTGATTTCAGTGCCTTTTAGGAGTTCCTTGAGCTGGTGGCGATCTCGGTTACAGACAAAAGCCAAACCACAAGTATATGGAAAATAAGAGACTCCGTGTTTGAGCAGGTGCTTAGTCGAGGGTTTTTAGCCGTGGCCTTAGGCTTTGACTCATACACACATGTCCCTGCACACGTAACTGCCTGTTTTGTCATCTTACAAAGAAAAGAGAAATCCCCTAACTTGTCACATTTCTTACTGAATGAAGCCATGTAAATCGAACTCAAAGTCAAGGAAAAAGAATGTTCGATCATTATGATGTAAAACTCAAACCTTTTTGAATAATCTACAGTTGTGTCCCCTGTCCCTATAACTGCAAAATGATGAAACCTTAAAGTATCAACTCAAAATGTGTATTTTTCTGATTGCGAACAAGTACCTCTATTTAATTAATGCAAGTGCATACATGTATCCATATGTAAAAATGGGAGAAGAAAGTATGATTAAGCAGTCTGAAAAGCTAGAAACATATCTTGACTTTTAAGTTTCCAGGTGCTGGTTTTTTGTGTGAATCTCAGATTATATGGCTGCTGTAGGTCAGAATTCTGGAAGAAGTTCTGAAATTACTTAGATCATATGTCAAGCACTGGTATCAAAACTGGTAGAGTTGTATTTAAAAGTGTATTTGAAAAGATATGCCTGAATTAATTCTCCTTCATTTGAAGACACTTGATTTAGTACCACAGCTGTACTAACTGAAGGGTAAGAGAGAGGGATTTAGCAACTTTTGTCTTCTTAATAATTGAAGAAAGTGTTCTTAAATAACAATTTTCCCCCCATAATTAGTGTTTAGAAAGAGCCATGAAGTTTGCGTTTGAGGAGTTCCATCTCTGGTATCAATTCGCATTGTCCTTGATGGCGGCAGGAAAAGTAAGTCTGAATTTTTTGTTGTAATTCTTGTATGGATAGTGTTTGATAACAATATTTGGCAGTTCCATAATTCCATCTGTAGTGTTTTTGAAGATAATTCCAATGCTTAAATCACCTAAGAACACTGTACTCCTGAATTTATGCCTAGTGCTGTACAAAGAATGTTGTCAATGCAATAGTTTCTAACTTCAGAAGACTGAAAGGTGATGGTAACAACTGTCTTGCCAACAAACTTAGGATAACCCGATTGAATGGAAGTAGTGAATTATACCAGATCCTATTATACATTAAAACCTGCTTAAATGTGGTTTTGATTAATGAATTTTATACTTAGGTTCAAATTAACGCTGATTCATGGTGCTCTTGCTTTTTTTTTTCCCTTTGGAAATTTCTGACTCTTCTGTAATATTGCTGTCTTTGAGACTACAGTCTGTGCAACTGATGGGTATTTTTAAAATTTTATATAACCTAGGAACTCATCAGATACAACCTCTATTTTCAGTTATTTTTGCTTTTCCCTGTCATGTTGCAGAAAATAAATCACATTCATTGTGAAATGCAAACAACTAATTTTCTAAAAGATCGGTCTCAATGGGGGTGATTTGCTTTTTTTCAGTAAAGGGGAAAGAAATGTGTTTTCCTTAGAAAATATTTTAGCAGGACATTGGTTCTGAAGAAGTTTGATTCTTCTTCCAGTTATCTATATACTTCTAAACAAATAAATTATTAAAAAAAAAGGAGGAGCAGTGCCAGTCTGTCTTATATCAGAGCTATTCTAAAGTGCTGTTGTAACTCCCAAAGAACACCACAACACTGCCTGTTCTGAGATCTGTGTCCTGCTCCTTCTCTTTCGTTTGCTTGGCTCAAATGCTCTGAGGTTACAGGCCTGGCAAAGTGTTAAATGCATCTCAAACGTTTCCTGAATGGTGTATCACTGGAATTACATTCCTGACGAATGCTTCTCTGGGGACGCTTAATGATAGTTTGTAGGGGTTAAATCACAAAAGCATTGCCTAAAGTCTTTTGTTTCACTGGCATGAGGAGCTGTGACAAATTGTCAGCAAAATGTGTCATACTGTCTCCTTCACATGGGAAAAATAAAGTAAATGATAAAAATGTTTCACAGATAGAAGATTCCTATTTATGCTTTTAGTAATTTCAATGGAAAATGTTTTTAACAGTCTGCTCGAGCTGTTAAAGTCTTGAAGGAATGTATACGTTTGAAACCAGATGATGCAACTATTCCACTCCTTGCTGCAAAGCTCTGTATGGGATCTCTCCACTGGGTAAGCTTTGCCACTCTGTCTTTTCAGCAAGAGTTGTGCTAAAATCTTGGTCTAGGGATGTGGCAAGTACTTCTGCACAATGACTGCATGCACTTGGACATCTCTAAAAACACAGCACAGATGTGTATATGACATGTCCATCCCTGTTCGAATGGCTGATTTGTAATATTTGACAGGAACAGTTTTGTTTATCAAGGTAGCATATTTTGATCCTGATCTAAAACATAGCTTAAAATGCATAGAAATTGAAACGTTGTTGAAAGACAGATTGTAAATGCAACTTAGACTTCTGTTTTCTCTGTGCAAGAGGAAAATAACTTTCTGGAAGATAATGAGACAAATCTCTTATAATCAAGAGGCCATTCTGGTGATACCATGTTTGCAGGTAGCTGGTGTTTATGGATTCTTAGTAGGGACAGTGTCTTTTGATAAAGTATCACTTGAGTTGTATTTCAGATAACCATGAAATTGGTGTATCTGTACAAAAAGCATTAAGGTGATCGAACACTGTCATGTGGTTTTCAAGATACAGGTGTAATTTTTAGAAGAATAAGTGTATTTTAAAAAGGAGGAAAAGGTCAAAATCAGAAACTGAGAAAACAGAGTAGTAGCAGAAACACGACTTTGTTGAGACTGAAAAAATTACAGTCTTAATTAGGGTAAATCCTACTTCTGTAAATTGTTCCCTATGGATTGAATCCATATGAAGTTGCTTATTGTACTTAGCATTTACATTTACTGGAATGGATTCAAATGTTATTTTTTTTCTTTCTGGATTAGATAGTGTGCTAGGATGGGTGTGTAGTTAAACCTTGATTTTTTGCATGTTTCTCTGTTTATGAGTTTGCATAATACAGTATTTGAAACAGAGTTCTGCGTGGATATATTTTTTTCTACAGGGTTGGAGCCATAGTTCTTGTAATTGATTTTCCTAAAAAAGTGGTTCATGGGCCAAGAACTCTTCTTTATAAAATGCAGAAATGGTAGTTGGCATATCCCTTTTTTGAATTTGAAAAAAAAAAGGAGGGGGCATGAAAAAGAAAGAAAAAAAAACCAAAAAAAAGGCAAAAACACAGTAAGTGTGTTATGTGGCTGTTTCTCTCAACCGTAAGAATGAGTGTTTCAGCTTAAAATCTGTGTTCTTTCCTCAGTATTTAGCAGGAAAACTGAGTCTAATGAAAAATGAAATGGTCCTTAAAAGCAGTCATGGCTGAGATTTTAACAGGCTCAGTGTGCATAATATACACTCTGTGCATTCTTCACAGTATAATGTAAGATTTAGCTCGTTTTAGACTTACATGGATGTTTTGCAATGTTTTCAGTTGGAAGAAGCTGAAAGATTTGCCAAGACAGTTGTTGATCTTGGGGACAAAACATCAGAGTTCAAAGCAAAAGGCTACTTGGCACTGGGATTGACCTACAGTCTGCAGGCTACTGATGGTAAGATAAGAATAAACATTCACATTTGGAAAGTCCCATGTTGCCTAAAAAAGGATACCTAGCAGCATGCTAGACATAAAATTAAAGCTTCTGTATGCAACCATTTTTTCAATCAACGTATTAAAGCTCCTTCACTTAGTGTGTGGAATGGAATCTCTTCATCGTTCATATCACTGATTAAATATATCCTTTTTAGCATCTTTGCGAGGGATGCAAGAGGTCTTGCAGAGAAAGGCTCTTCTTGCATTTCAGAGGTGAGTGGGTGTTGATCTTTTTGTTTTGTTCTGCTACGTGTAGTGAAAAGCTTGTATTATGTGTTAAAAAGAGAGACTTGTTAAAAAGAGAGACTTGTAAAAAAGATCCTGTCATGACAACTTCACCTCTGGGAGTCTCCCTTCCTGAGTACAGAATGTATTTCTTTAGCATTTATTTCCATCATCTTCTGTCAGAATTACCTAAATTGATTCCTAAGGGTTTCCTTTCATTTCATTTTAAAGACATTCGTGTTGCTCTCTAGTCTAAAATATTGCTCCAATATTCTGTTGTGACCTAGAAGGAAAAGTCATGTGATGTAAGGTTTCAAGCCATGGTTCGGTGGGATGGTGTTTCTGAGGAGCTGGCCGCTGATCAGCTCATACAGCAGGCTTTTGCAGTTCTCTCTGTGGAGGCAGAGCAGTAACTGAGGCCCTGCTGCTGTGAGTGAGGGGCGAACTGCAGGTAGCAAGGTGGAGAGTTAGGGGTAAATTAAAAATTCCTGTCTGGAGATGCAACAGTGTAGACAGTGACACTGCAAGCGCCTTGTCTTCCAAGTGCCTTACCTGGAGGCAGTGCCATTGGGCATGACAGGAGTTTGTTCTCAAGGGTTTGACAATGAACAGATGGATGAGAACTTTCTACCCTAATTACAGAAGAAACAAATCTTGATGGAAAAGCTGGCAAAAATGCTGCGGCATCTAAATATGTCTCCTTTCTGCCTATATACCCTTGAAAACCCTTCTTTGCTGAGATAGGCCTAAATGCAGGGAAAGAGATTTGTGCATCAATGTGAAAATGAAGCCCCATCCAACCTAGCCTTGAACACTTCAGGATGGGGCATCCACAGTTTCTCTGGACAATCTGTTCCAGTGGCTCACCACCCTCATAATGAAGAATTTCATCCTAATACCTAATGTAAACCTGCCCTCTTTCGGTTTGAAGCCATTCCCCCTTGTCCTGTCCATACATGTAAAAAGCTCCTCTTCAGCTCTCCTGTAGACCCCTTTACATAGTGGCATGTGCTATAATGTCTCCCATGAGCCTTCTCTTGGCCAGGCCAAGCAGCCCCAACTCTCTCAGCCCATCGCCACAGGAAAGGTGCTCCAGCCTTATGGTTATTTTTTTGTGGCTGCCCTCTGGACTTGGTCCAGCAGGTTCACATCCTCCTTATTTTGGGGGCCCCAGACCTGGATGCAGAATTCCATGTGTGGTCTCATGAGAGGAGAGTAGAGGGGAAGAATCACTTCCCTTGACCTGGCGGTCACACTTCTTTTGATGCAGCCCAGCATACAGTTGGCTTTCTGGGCTGAGTGGGCACATTGATAGGTCATGTCAGTATTCAGCTTCTTATCACTGGGACATTACTCTTTCACACTCTATTCAAATGTTGGTGCTTGGTTGTGTGTTATGTTCTCTTTCACCCAGGAACCTTTATGTTTCATTCTTTACAGATGAACAATTAAATCTCTGGGTGGCTTCTTAGCTGTTCAGTTTCAGAGACTTGCTAGTGAATTGAAAATATATCCAGCATCTCTCCAGTGAGCCATTGCAGGTGTCTTTTAGGCTGTATAGGCTGAGTGGAACTTCAGTTTTGTAGCGATATGGAGCTTTGAAATATTTGTGCTCGCTAGCAGAATGTAAATTTATACACAGAAAGTCTTGGGAATAGGAGGATTAATGGCATCAGCTTTCAATTGATACAACAGTGTTTTGTATTTTTAAGTGCACATTCCAGTGACGTTAACTTACATAGTCATCCTTTCAGCTGTCCTTTTTCAGAATAAACTTATACATACACTTCTAATTAAATTGCCTTTCAAAGGTTTTATGTGTATGCAGGGTGTATGTTTTGAAATTCCTAGTGAATTGCTAATATTGCTGTTAGTGATACTGCTCATATGAGTGTCTTGGACTCCACACAGAATCTTAAGAGAATGGTGTGGTCCTTGAAAATAACAGAGTTTTGGCATCTCAAAAATCCCAGAGCTACCTTCTAAGAAAATGGAAAAAAGTATGTTTTAAAGGGGATCGTTATGCATGTTAACTTATTTCTCCACTTGTGCTCATAGAGAGACGTATCTGATAGATCATGTATACTGGAAATACACTCCAATGTGGTTGATAATGTTGCTGGTTCCTTGCTTTGATAACATAAGTATAGGTTGGTACTGAAAATTGGTTACCACAGAGGGTATGTTACGGTCATCCTGCTAGAGTTGTGCCCACTTGCTCTTCCCACATCTGAAAAATAAATGTTTTCCAGGAGACAGAAGTTGAAATTCTCCATTTGTCTCCTACACAGTTTATAAAGCGAGCAGCCTGTACTGGACTCAGTATTTTGATGTGCCAATTTTAAATATACTTTTTTTGTGGATTTTTTTAATCACTTACTTTGAGGACCAATTCCTGAAGGAACAGAAGTCCTGAAGAAATACAGTTCTGTTTTGGACCCTTGTCTGAGACAGATTTCAAGACTTACCAGGTTGTGATAGTGGCCAGTGAAGAAGGTGCTTGTTACTGTCTTCACACAGTACTGTGTGGGTGTGTGTTTGACTATCTTTTTTTTTAAATTTTGGAAGACTTTCAGTATTTTTGCTGTGGTTGGTGTGAACTGAAGTTTCACAGAACTCACTAAATGGTAGAAAGATAGTAACAGCTTTATTCTTTCACTATCTGAAGCCTGGGTGACTGAACAAGTACTCTCTAATTTAAAATCTCTTGTTCTCGCTTAGTATTGCTTAATTGATGAACTTAAATTTTAAAAAAGACTAGTCCTGGACAGGCTTTGCCTGTGCCTCTAATCTCGAATTTAGAGGTGACGTTACCAAATATGAAACTGTCCCTTAATAACTTAAAACTACTTTGAAGCGTGCTGGATGTAGTTGCTAAACAGAGCTTTGGGCTTGGGAAGACAGAAATGCCCAGGTCAGAAGCAGAAGGTTCTCTTTGTGGTTGTAATGGTTTGAAGGTCGATTTTGTTACTTCCTCCCAATCAAGACGACTTATTAGATGTTCCAAAGATGACCATTATGCATCCTGTTTCTAAATAAGCATCCTAAAAACGATGCAACAAATGTAAATAAAAAAATAGTTCCAGACTTGCTGCCCAGTACTTACTACACATCATTTTGGGGTACAGCCATTATTTTTGTTTTGTTCTTATGCTCAAACGTCTCCCTGTTAAAAAGCAGAAAGATTGTATTACAGGGGAAAATAGTAGAGTGTATTACAAGAACAACTTCTGCAGGATAACAAAATAAATAAGACTCAGAGTGTGCATTTGACCAAAACATTAACAACAAGAAAACAAATAAAACTTTTTAAAAAGGTGGAAAAAGATGAATCATTTTGTATTTTTAAGATTCAAACTGAAATTATATGAGTTCTACTAAAAAGTATTTTTTAGTATCCCAAAGTGCTTCCTTTAAATCGAGGATGATTGAGAAGAATCACTGGAATGAGCACCACTTCTGTCAAAATGCGAGCATATGGGTAGTGAAGAGATCTGAATATGAATAAATGAATATATATGCTTTTGTGGGTATGTCTGACCTGTCTGAACAGGAGAAATATTCACTGGGGTTTTTGTTTTGTTTCTTTGTCTTTAAGGGCTCACAGTTTGTCTCCAACCGATCATCTGGCAGCATTTTACTTGGCACTGCAGCTTGCCATATCCAGACAGGTTAGTTTCATTTTAAAAGTGCAGCATCATGCCATCATGTGCAGATTAGAATTTGTATCTGTTGATGGATATAGATGAAGACTTCTTCAATAAAAAGCTGATTTTCCTTGTGCATGTGCATGTGTAAGGGGGAAAACCCTGAAATGCTCTCTCCAAACACCTTCTGTCTTACCAATTTTTCTGGAGTTCTTCCTGTATTTCCAGCTCAAGGATCATGGATAAGACATAAGTAATTCCACTTACTTCAGCATTCATGTTGCTGCATAGAAAGAAAAAAAAAGTCAATTTTTGCCATGTTTTTACCTATCGGGTGTAATCTCTGCTCAGATCCTGGAGAGTGGAACTCGAATCTAGTCTTGACAGATGATCTTGACAGTGCTTAAATCTTGAGTATCTGCTAGGATCCATGCCCCTTCTGAATACCTGTAGGAGATTTGATTATTGTGAGCAAAAAAAGTGTTCAATAAAACTGTAAAGTATTTTAATGTTATAGAAGAGTTCGGAGTCCACCTTGTACAGCTGTTATGTTTAGGGCTTTCTACCATATATCCCATGAATTTGTATGTTGTGCAACTGCTTTGTATATATCATGGTAAGCCCTTTCCTATGTCATGTTTATTTTAGGAAGTAGTTTTTAGCACAGTGGTTTACGTACTCTAGGTGACTACTTGACATTGCTGTTGAGCAGCACAGAGCTTGGACTATGTCACATCAGAGTGGAATGGATTGTCACTTAAATAGCACAAAATATTTTTCAGTAGCAGGCTATGACTCTGTACTTCTGAATTCCAGAATTCTCATGTTGCTTAGTTGAAAATCCTGTTTTTAACACTTGATGTACTTATTTTGAACAGAAGCACATGCAGCTGAGGAGACAAATACTGCATAAAGAAAAGTTACTGGTCCTGTCTAACTGTACATTTTATTTAATGCATTACAATTAAAGTATTTTCAAAATCATAAAAGAGTACAAGTGCACTTGAAAGAGAATACTACATGAATATTTTAAGGGGCTGAAGGGAACTGTTTTATAAAAACATGTATCTTGCTTTCCAGGGTTAATCTATTAATTAAATTGTACTGCTCACTGTAGAGCATCAGGTCCATTTTAAACTTCTGAGTAGTGTCTTACAGGAGTGTATAGAATTCTACACGTTATCTGGGTGAATATTTTGAAAATTTTACGGATGTGCAGTCCAGTAACAGACAATACTTCTAATAGTGCTGCTTTCTTTTTCTGCCCCCTTTCTTTTTTTTTGTTCAAATCAGATACCAGAAGCTTTGGGTTATGTTCGTCAGGCTCTGCAACTACAAGGAGATGATGCCAACTCTCTTCATCTCCTTGCACTCTTACTATCAGCCCAGAAACACTATCATGATGCTTTGAATATCATTGATATGGCCTTGAGTGAATATCCCGAAAATTTTATGTGAGTGAATGTCATGTTTGCTTTCTACACTTTTGCTCATATTTATTTTTGTTAGATTTTCATCTCATTCCTTTCAAGAGGGGATGGATTTGAAGATTGGTCTATTTTTATTTTTTTTTACAAGTCTTCTCTCCTGCCCATTTAACACAAGTTTGTTTATTAAAGGCTTGTTAAATAGTGCTTAAATATTTGGTTTGGAAGGGAGGATAGACCAATATAGTTGATCTTATTATGTTTTTTTGCTACACTCTGTGTAGATAATTTCTCCCTGTTGCATGCTTTATACTGTGTTTATGTCTTCTGTTTTTATGCAATATTCCAAGAAGGATGAACAGAATTTTACCATTAGCTTGGATAGATTTATCCCATCCTACAGATAATTCTGTGCATATGGTATGGAATCTATTCTGTAAAATAGATCATAACAGAGAGTCTCCTTTTTTTCCTGAATAACGAGTCATCTGAAGTTAGCTGATGGATAACTAAAGTGAACAGAGAAGAAGCATGTTTGGTAAATGTTCTCTTGTTTAAGAAAGAAATAATTCTTTCAATTTATTTTTCATGTTAAGTATATCTTAAAATACATTTGGATTCTGTAGTTCTTTAAGTTTTGGAGTTTGGGGTTTTTTTAAAAATTGTTTTCTTATGAAGGTCTAACAAAATGCTTTAGAGCGAAATATCTCAGGGACAGCTTTCATTAACTTCATCTTCCACTCTGATGCTTTACCAGTTGTCACTAAGGTTGTAGTTTGTAGTATTACAAATATCCTACATACTTGTTTAGACAGTTTTTTGAAGTATCTCATTCTTAGCTGTTAAGTGACTGGCCTGTATCATAAATTATTATATCAACATACCAGAAAAATTTGATTTCTTTAAGAATTATTAGTTTTAAAATAGAGATCATAGTGGTTTTCCTTCCTGTTCCTTGACATTTCATGTCTCCTCTTGACTGTCTACATAAGGTCCTGGTGCCTTTTTTCCTCATCAATCTGACCAGGACCTCTGTTGGTATCACCTCTCTTCTGAACCTGGGGCTTGCAGCGGGTTCTGTGCCACTGCTTGTGTGGCCTTTTGCTGTTTCTCACTTCCTGGTCTATCCACACACTTGTGACTTGTCTTGGATCTCATAAGGGGCTTCTGCACATGCTTCATGATTTCAGAACTGTCTTGCAGTTCTTCTCTCAGACCTGTCAGTGCTTTCCTCAGGACCAAGGAATATATCAGTAAGTCACATTTTGAGACGCAATTGAAGTAATCAGCAACCTAATGCTATACCCTATTATTGTTAAAGACCAATATGTTCAGAGCACTATGACTGTCATCTTCTGTGTGTTCTTCTTTCCTTTTCTGCTGCTTAGTGGCAGTGTAAATAACATAGAGGAAGCTGCTGTATCTCTCAGAGTACTAAGTCTAAAAGTATGTCTGAAACTGTAGTTTCAGAACTCCTGTTATAAGAGACCTCCCTCATTACATGAATCTCTGTTGTAATGCGAGACCAAAGGTTCATTCAGTAAAATGTTTAAAATTACTCTTGTGAGCATTCAGAAGCTATTTATGGGTTTTTCCAATGTGATTCGTGGCCTTTCCAGACTTGTTTATACTGCAACTCTAGTTAAACATGTTGCTCATTATGGGACTGATCTTGGTGTTAATGCATGTATATATATTAATCCTGTGAGTCATAACAGCGATTCCAAGTCATTAGTCCTGTTGTATAATACAAACACTGTGGCCATACAGTGTACTGTCTTATAAACTACTGGTATAGATCAGGGGATTTGAGAGGAATATCTTGGCAGTAGGAATCACTATCAGATGTGGCAAAAATTTGCTGAACAATACAAGGTGCCACACAGCTATATGTATCCCTAGAAAGTCTCTTAGAATCTGATTTTTAGTGCTGTGGAGTTCCCAGAAAAATGAAAAATATAATGGAGATTTCTTGTCTGCTCTTTGCAATTGATACTGACAGCCAGACAGACATATCTGGTCAATAATATAAATCTACATTGATTTCTTCATGTAACTGGGCTATTTTTGCAAGGGTTTATCAGCAAAGCCTCAGGTTTACAGTCTGTTCTTGAACACTATATCTGGTGCTTTGTGTATGTGCATATATATAAAACACAAAGCACAAGTGCTTACTGTATCGCAGGGTCCATTTTCTTATTTTGTAACTTCTATAAACAATATAATCTCATGGTATTTCCTAGCAGACTGGGAAAACATCCTCTTGGGTTCCTCTGCAGCTTGCTAATTTCTAGATACACTGAAACATTTGATTATTCACCTATGGTGCTTTATTGGCTTTTGTAAACACTTCAGATATCTTTATGCTTTATCTTTCAGTTATGTCTGCAATCCCAATGAGTAAATAATACAAGAGTTTTCTTGGTATTCTCTGTATTTCCTGTCAGACTGCTTTATCTCAGCCTTATTCAAATTGATACTTTGGTGGCTTTGCATCATAATGAACCTCTATACTTGGAAGTATTAAAGTAAAACACAGGACTTGTTATTTATGTTATTTCTTATTTCTTCCATTGTTATTCCTATCCGCATACCTCTGTATGCTGTAATTGCATTGCTGCACTGAGTGCTGTCCTGCCCTCTTCACAGCTCTGGGTTCTTTTGGTTTGTTTTTAAAAAAGAGTCCTCATTTTCAGAAGTTTATGGTATAGCATCTTTGTAAAATGCCAGAGGTGGCAAGGATGTCTTAGGATACGCAGTGAGTCAAGCTGAGAAGTGGATACTTTCCAGCACTCTTGTAGTCAGTAAATACGTTGTCTGTCATTTTTGTACATTTGAAAGCCTAGAATTTGTGTTCAGTATTTGAGCTGTACAGCAAGCATAGCTTTGTATCTTAAATTAGCGTTAACCTTCCAAGCTGATAGTTGGCCAGTCAGATAATGGTTTTGCCCTGGATGTCTCTAGGTCAGTAAGTAGAAAGAAATGCCTCAGAGCCAAAGAGTTACGCCCTATCATTGTCTAAAGGAGTGGAAGGAATGAGAAAACACATTGGGCTGTTAGCAGCAAGATGTAGCTTTTTCTTTGAATAGAGAGTTGATTGTTCCTCCTTTATTCATTAATTTGGGAACATAAATACACAATGTGCTCTGAGACCTTAAGAGGTATTGGGAAAAGTATTGGTGAAAATCTAAGAAACCTCTCAAACTGAAATAGATATGTAGTAATGTTTTTCAGAGATGATAAAAATTCAAGATATTTGCTGAATATCCATGGCAGTATTGGTTCAAACTCTTTGTAAACTTAAATTGCTAGGTTGTAGCCACTGTAATTAACAACAAGTTAGCTGTGTTTTTCAGAGTAATACTCTCAATCTCCTTTTAAATCCTAGCTTACCTCTGAAGCCTCTGGAACTCTGAGCATGCTTTGATCCAGGGACAAAAAAGTCTCTAGGTAACAGACTAAGGTACTGAAAAGATTCTGAGTACTGTACTTTGCTGAGATGGGTGGTAGTGCCAGCACCAAAACCCCTGAATAGTTAGTCCTGGTTGGGTGCTACTGTGTTTGAATGCATTTAAAGTTAGGCGTTTTCCCCCTTTCATTGGACAGCTTGTCCCAGTAGTAGAAATGTGAAGTTCGGTTCTTCTCCTTGACAGGGTTTGAGCCCACAAATGATACAGCTCAGGGTCCTAGCCATCAAAATATGTGGGAAACTGGGCAAGACGATCCATTTCTTTTCCCGAAACAGAAGCAGGGATGTGCTGCCCTGAAGGCAGCAGGGAGCCACGATATATCCTAAATTACTGAAGTTCTTATCTGTGAGGAGTGCTTGAGGTCTGGGTTGCTTGGGTTTTCCTTGAGGTTTATTTATATTTTTCCAGTGATTTCCTTCTCTGAATGTCTAAGCAGTCCCGGAGGTGCATTAAAGAGTGAGGGTGTGTTCAAGGCAGTGCAAAGGAATGGTGGTTGTGTTGCATTGGTTCATACTGCACTTGTGTATCTTGTGCAATATATATATATATAGTATATGTGTGATTACCTGAGGAGCCTTATTTACAAACTCCTTTCTATTACTCATCCCTGGGTTTTTTTTATCTGCTTGTTACAGGAAATTTATATCTTTGGGGTCTTTGAATGAGGTGAAATCTTCAAACAATAGTTCTATCTAATTCATAGTTAGTCAAAAGTAGATTCTCAGTCAAGGAAGACAGGTTTCCTAATGAAATACTAGGAATATTGTTTTCTTAATCTTGACTGGGGTTCCTTCATTATTTCAAGTGTTGGGGCACTTAAAGTTGAATATAGTGCCTGAAATTAGTGCAATTAGGCAAAATAAATAGTAAATTGCTAATTTTATGCTGAAAATTGGAACTGCAATGGATAGCAGCTGACAAGCTTTTAAAATAGCAGAAGTAGGGAACAGCAGATGGGTTATTTGAGGAGTGCAAGCATGTTATTTTAATGTTAACTGCACTCAGAAAGGAAAGACATATGGTAACAGGTTTGAAGACAACTGAAGACTAAGTTCACAGTTTAAACATTTACATTTCTTGAAGTGTGATGGAAATTTTTTTTCCTCCAAGAATATTTCACAGAACCATCAGGCCAATATGTCATTCCACTGAAAACTATTAAATCCTTTCCTTCCTGACCCTCAAGGGCTCTCTCAAGCAACATCGGATTTCCCAGATTCACAGGGCCTTTTGACATCCCTCTCAGTGGGTTGAGAAACAAACTTGTTTCCCTCTGGGAGCTGTTCAGGTGGGCATAAAAGAACAGCAGGTTGGTACAGGCAGTATAGGATTATATATATATTGATGTTTTGTGGGACAGGAAGATATTTATCGACAAAGGGAACAGACTATGCTATTCTGCTTTGCTTTGGGGATTTTTTGTTGTTTTGTTTTTTTTTTTCTTTTTTATAAATAGAGCACTGGGAATTATTTGATGAAAGGATGGTAAGATTGGACAAGAAGCAGTGATATGCTAGGCTTGCCAAAATCATGTCTTTCAGGTTGGTGTATACATTCTTGCCAACATTTGACAACATACTTTTTCAAATCCATTCCATTTTGATCCTGCTTATCTTGAGAGTTAAATGAATTAGTTCTCAGGAATTATTTTTCTGTAATGAAAGATAAGGAAAGAGTATCATTTGCTTGTGTTTTTGCTTTTTCTTCTGGGCTCTTCTAACTCCTCTCCCCTTCCCCTTTGGTTGTTGTTATAAGCCTTTAGTGAATGGTCCATGAGAAAGACATTGTTGATAGGTAGATATTACTTTATATAACAAATTGGTCATTGGCCTCAGGGTCTTGTCCCTGAATTATATTTGCTAGGCTGTAGATTCTTTGAAACTTGATTGAAAGAGTCCCAGTTTGGGTCATGAGCTGGCTGCTGCAGGGTATTCAAGGCAGGAAAACAAAAAGTTTTCAAGTATAACTAATTTGTTCTGGCTTTAGTCAGAAACTATCTTCATAACAGTTTACAGATTTACATTTTCTTAAGGACATTGAGTTCATAATATGGAATACAGCTTGCACTGCACCAAAAGTCACTGAACGAACTGCTTTATGAACAAATATATGGGGAATAACATTTCAAAGGGTGCAGGGAAGGCCACCCAATGCACACCAAGTATATCTTAAGGACTGGGTTTTTTGCTTCTTTTGATTGAGTGTCATGCTTCAAATAGCAACCTGAACAGCCCATTTTTGCCTCCTCCATTTTTCTGTATGTATATGGGCTTGCCAGTACTTGGGATCTCTGCAGCCAAAGTTGGAGAATAATTAGTGATTGATTGGGAATCAGCTTAGGAGACTTTTTTTTTAAGTTAAATAATTTAGTGGCATTTTTTACAAGAACTAGATTTGTTTGCTTGACTTCTTGTTGTCTGTGTTGGGCACAGAGTGATTTCAAGGTACTTGCAAGTGCTGATTTTTGATGTTTTATAATGAGCTACTTATATCTTTCCTGATACTAAAACTTTCCATGAATGCTCAAACTGGAGCAGAGTGCAGTGGTTCACTTTGCAATTGCAGCAAGACACCTCTCTAAGTTTCTTTCTGTACTTTGGTTATCAGGGTGATAGAAGTATTGCAACTGAGATCACTGAATGTGTAAATAAATCCTTTATAAAGCTGTAAGTCTGTCATATTTTGTTCCATTTCATGTTGTCGTTCTCCCTGTAAGTTAAATTTTTGCCATTGTGTCAGTTTGAGTTTTGGTGATCAGGCAGATGTTTGGGAGTTGTGTAATGGGAAGCCGTAAGCTTTCTACAGCAAGTGTTAAGGGGACAGCTGTCAGAACTGGATGCTTGAATTAGTAGTTTGAAGCTAGGAAGATTTATTTTTAAAACACCTGACTATGTATTAGAAGTTCCTAAATTTTCTTTACTTCACTTTTTCTATTAATAAAGGTTTAGATGAAGATACCTTCCAGAGAACATTTGATCTTAAGATTTTTAAAAGGGTACTTGCTGGTAGCATGTACTGACATAGAGAACTGAATTTGCCAAGGTTTGGCTTCTTTCTGCTTCCTCATGTGTTTTGTTTCCTACAACACTCATCAGAGGTTTTTCTTACAGGGGTAATTGTCGAGTGCAAGAAATGACTTATTAACACTTTATTTAGGAAAGGTGAATAGATTTAGATTCTTACAAATAATCACTGTTGAATAATACTTGTTCCAGCTTAATTAATTTTATGCATTCTATGTAGTGCTTTCCCACTTCCATTACCCTGTGGAGTCCCACATTTAACCTGATTTAATTTGCACAAGCAATTGACACTCTGACAGTTTGGTACAGAAATGAGATTAAATGGTATCAAGTATGCATGTGAATGTAAGTTTTACATCACCATAATTATTTTTTTCCTTTAAATTCAGATCATGTGAGAAGCCTACACTGTCTGTTAAAAAAAAAAGTTTATTTTCAGAGTTCAATATCTTTAGTATTACATTCTGCATCACCCTTTCTGTGATTTTTTTTCTTTAAGTACAGAATTATTGTCAAACTAGTTAGTCTAAGATTTTACAAGGCATATGATTAAACTCGGTGAAGAGTTTTCTAGTGTGTGTTTTTGTTTGAGTTTTGGTTCTTTTTTTTTATTGTAGTGCATGGTTTTAAAACCAGAACAACTTCTTTTGAAATTTTCTAGCATTCCAGGATTTGAAGTTGTGAAATATATTACATGAACACTTGCTTGTGAAACCAAAATAAAATATTATATAACTCCACACAGAACTGGTATTTGTCACCTTTCTTTTATGCTCTAATACGTTATAGGCTGTATATCAGAGTTGATTATATATGAAATTTATTCTTCTAGTTAATCTGTTGTAAAGATTATTGTGGTTGTCAAGGAGATCAAGCTGGTTTTTGATACTCTTTGTGTGACTTGTTTGCTGGTTGTAACTGTATCTATGGAACTCCCAGTATATTAATTATTTCATACCATTTTTTAATAATTGATTGTCCTGTAAAAATTACTGTTAGCTGAAGTTAGAAATGCAAACTGTTAAATTACTTAAAAACATTCTCTTAAAATTTACTAAGTTTACTCAAAGTAGGTTAAACATAAACCAAAGTAGTTGCATTTTTAATCCTACATTCTAAGCAAGCAGATTTGATGCATCCTCTTGAATTTTAGTTTCCTAAGGTGGTTCTTAGGGTTCTCAGCAAGCCTTTTGGTGTTTTACCCTGAAGGGCTAATAATTTTCAAAGCACATACTTCAAGTGTTTTGTACAGCACTTCCTTATGTTCTTCAAACCCTAAACAATGTCAATAATTTATATAATAAGAGAATAATGATGAAGTTAGCTTCCAATGCTAGCTGAAACTAGAGCACTCTGTTCAGTTTTGATCAGGATATTGGGGGTATGGACCCTCTAGAGGAAGTCAGGTGGAATTCTAAATTCTCTGTAGGAGATTAAGCAATCTGAGAGACTTTAGGGAGGTTCCTGATTACTCCTGCATTGAGCGGCAGTGCAGTAGCAGGCAGGTCTGCTGGAAAAATGATAGATAAATAGCATGTCATGTTGCTAGGTTTGAAAAGAGAATTGTGGGATGAAAGGCAGGTCTCCTCAATGCAGTAGTGTGTGGAATACAGGTATCCAGCTAGGGCTGATCCAAGTGTGCTTATTTGTGTGCACAGCAACTTGCAGAAATCGCTTGCTTGATCCCTAAAGCAAAACAGCTGGTTTGAAAATGATGCTCAATGGGAGCAATACCAGTTCATTGAAAGAACCAAGGGTTCTCACTATTAATAGTGTTACTTGTCACACAGCAGAGCTCAGTCTTCAGTACCTTGAATTGTTGCTTCATTCAACAGATTAGAAACACTTCAATAGCTTAAGCCAGTATTGGACAAATGAACTCCTGCTGATGTCCTGACATTATAAGAGAGTTGCTGTAGAAGGAATTTGGTGCTTGTATCATCTGGGTGTTTCATTTCAAAAGGTGAAGCAGGCTGACTGAGAAGAAGGAGGCATAATTAGGACAGCAGTTGTATTTTGGAGATTCCCAGGTTCTTTGCTACAAGTTACGCTGGTTGGCTAGGAGGGAAAAGCTTCAGATCATGGATTAATTAGATTAGTTTGTACTGATTAGGAAATAAAGCAGAAGCAAGAACCTCAGAAGTCACAAGGTGCCATTCTTGCAGTTGTCCTATCTGTAATAGTTTTCATGAACTTGCCAGCTGTATTTTAACAAGTTAGGTTAGTTGCTCCACCTCTTCTGTAGTCTATCCAAAACAAACTGCGAGGAGCCAGGCTTCTCTAAAATTTCATTTATAATCTTGAGACCTAATTTCCACTCTTATTGTTTTATAGTCTGGATGGCCTTTATATATATGCTCATTTTTACCGAAACATTTTCCTCTAGATAATTTGATTTTTTTCCCTTCATGGTGCTTGTCCCATCTGTAATTACAGATAGAATTTGTGCCTCTTCTTGGCTTTTTTCTTTTTTCTTTTTGGTAGACTAACTAAATGAAGTATTTTTCGTACTCCGCAGTTTCCAGTCAATGGATCACCCTCCCAGCCCTTCTCTGCAGCTGCTCCAATTTGAAGTTCCTCATGTGTGTGTTTTTAACTCTTACGATGAGAATTCCATATAACATTCCAGATGTGGTCTCACTGGGGTATTGCAGAATAGCACTGTGTCTTTCTCTTTCTGCTCCACCGAGTACATCCCTGAATTGCATCTGGCCTCCTCTCAGCTGCCTTACCGTGACGAGCCCAGCTGTTGGGCAGCTCTGCTTTGGAATAACAGTTACACAGGTTGTTTGGTACAATCTCTCGATTAAACTTGAACAATAACCCTTTTTTCATTAATGTTCTTACCTAATACTCCTTCTCTCGTGACCAAAACACTGGCAATATAGTTGCTGTTCCCCAGCCATTACAGAAGTGGTATTTATTTAGGAAGGACAATCTTATGTGTCACTGTTTCCACAATTCTGAGAAATGGGTTATTTTTGACTTCTTTATCTTTAATAATTCTTAAAGTGTGCCTATTCTCCTTTTATTATAGTTTTCATATCTGAGACAACGTAGGTGAAGATTATGGTGGAGGTTGGGGATTCATTCCTGAATATTGTTAATTGTCACCGAGTTGTCCCAGTTTAGTATGAACATTTTCTTTTTTTCCCCTACTTAAATACAAAAAAGCCCTAAAAGACTATAGCTTTTGTGTACAATAACAACCTGCTCAGAGGTAGTTTAGCTTTGCTTTTTACTAGGTACCTAAGATGTGGCTGATTTTTTTCTCTCCTGCCTGTCCCATGCTATTCTTGATAGGATCTCTACATGTTCCTGATGTCTTACTTGCACAGTGTTAATCAGTGATTGCCTTGTCACACAGGGTTTTACTCCTTCAACTTCAGATGCAGATCCTTAAAGGTTTTAGCATCTTTGTGTTAAACACCAGGCTTCTGCTGCATCCTGGGTGTATCTGCTAACCTCTGCTATGAAATTATTTGGGTGTAGGCCACTGAAATTCAAAGATCTAGTTATAAGCCCATTTGGGATTTTTCTTTCTTTTTTTTTTTAAATAAAAATACAGTAATATATGGATTAGGTGATGAGCAGCTGTTTTACAGTGTCCTCATTAGTTCGTGAGAACAGTCTTGAAGTAATGGAGTCATTTGCTGCTTCAGTAGCTATTTCATAAATTTATCAGCTATTAGATCCAAGAATAACTAAGCCTTTCCACTTAAGGGTTTGATTTGTTCTCCATTCTGTGTCTGGGTAATTAGTCTCCTAAAATGATACAATTCACTTTATTTTTAGCTAACATTAAAGATCTGCATCCATATCAAACACTGATGCTGGAACAAATGCCCGATTAGTCTCGCTTTAAAAGAACCTCTTTTACCTACTTCCCTTCCCCAAAGGAATTGACCCAAACAGATTTCTGTTCTTACCTGTTATATTTATTCCAGTTTGACATGTCTCTGACACACAGTGTCCTACTCTCCATTTCTTTTTTGGATATTGTCTTTTCCTCAGTACTTGCATTCTTAGTCAAGTGCTGTTCCACCATGTCTGGGTTACTCTGTCACCATGTGCTTGTATTTTAAATCTCTGACTCTTACAGGCACAAATAGATAAGTCATGATACTTACAGAATGTACAGCTTCATTTTCATCATCCTGTAGATTTTATTCATTCTTCGCCATTTTTAATATCAAAACCACCTGTGAAGATGTCCCTGTAAAGTTTCAAATTCTCTGTCAGTAATGTAGGCTGTATTCCAGAAGAGCTGTTTCCACAGATGCTTGAAGCTGATCTTTCAGAGAATCTTTTTTTGAATGTTCTACCTCTTGGTTTATAAAACCTTCATGGTAATATTTGTCCCTGAGCTGCTCATACCTCCAGCGTGTTTCAGGGGAACTTGAAAAAATTAATTTGGGAGACTTGTTTGTCACACGGTATTCCTCCATTCTCTTGCCTCCTTCCTCATCCCTTCCCTTCCTTCCCCCCATTTGTTAAGTCGGCAGGTTTTCATTTTGTTACTAAAATCCCATTTCAGTTTTCTGAAGTATCTTAGTTCTTTTAAGATTTGTAGTCCAAATATTTCTTGGATGCAGGAAAGTTGCTCTGTGTGACTTTATAAATGCAAGCTTTTCTATTCAAAAGTTTATTTTTGGTTTCGTGTGGATAATCCCACAACACTGTACTTTATTTTTTCCTTATTAGATACATTTCCCTACCATTTCTTTGTTAGAATAGTGAATATTTTTTCCATCATACCTTGTTTGTATTTTGGGAAATGTGCAACCATCCAGTCCATTTGCTGCCACAATGCACAAGAAGCAGGGATGATGTTGCAGGTGTACTAACTGCATCTGAAAGCACTGAGGTGTTGCTTTAATTCTTAAAAGTATATTTGTCTTCTGCTATCTTGATGTTGAATCATGTGCTAGTAGCCCAGGTTCCAACATTTTTGTTGCACAGACCCCTATTTTTTACATGTGTTCTTAAGTAATTTCTCAATAATCAAATCCCTGCTCTTTCTATCTCCTGCTCCTTTTCCCCTTTTAGATCTACGTGCTGAGTCTTAGTGTATTACTGACCCTGTGCCTTCTCTTTGCTACGCTATTCCTGAAAGTCTTAAATGCTTGGAGGCTGTTAATATAAATTCAGTCTGTCTGTAAACTGTACATAATAAGTTATATATTATGTTTATTGACTCTAGAATGACTTGCAAATTCAGTGCTTCTGAATCGATTATGCTGCATAACTTTTGTAAAGTGCTTTATGATCACAAATTTTAAAAACCTGAGTTTCTATAGACTCTTCCAAATGTAAAAAGTACTCTTTTACATATGGAGAAACAGGAGAGGGATTGTGTGAGGTAAATTCCTGTGATTTTGGGTTTTGAGACCAAAAACCCAAAATTGTTTGGTTGAGGGGAGTGTGTGCGGGTGTTAAGGGTAAAATAGATGGAGGGGAGCATGAGGCAAGGAGCATGTTATTTGTCATTTTTCCTTCTGTCTTCAGTAAAATGATGGACAGACCTTGATGTTTTTTCTTCCAGTGATATAGTCATAGTTAAATGAATATCTAGAGAGCACATCTCTGCCAAATGGAATATGAGTTTAAATTATCTCTGTAGTCCCCTGTATACTGGAATCCAATTTACTGATAGGAAGAAAGCTAAACTATTGTAACTGATTACTCTGTTCTGCATTCCTACAAGACATGAAGTGAGACTCCAAATGACTTTATTTCTGTGGCTTATCCACAGGTGCTCATTTTCTTACACTAACTCAGCAATCTGCCTTTTGTTTCCTCCTCGGTCCCACAACACAGATATTTGTACACTTAAGGTAGTGTGATTCATTTTTAGGTTTGCGTGCTGGGTAGTTTCTGCAGAGGATGTTCAGTGCAACACTAAAGCTTTAGCTACTGTAGCTTGCTGAGGCACTTGATGTAATTTCTTATTCTTGTGAAAACTCTCTGGCAGTTTTCAGTTACTATTAGCAGCCTCAAAGTTTGCATTTGGGATAAGAAACTTCTGAGCTTTCACACATGCCCACCCTCTACACTCTTCTCAGTCTTCCCACACAAACCATATGAGCAATCATATAAATTTTTCACTTGGTATGATTAAGGTTGCACTGGAATAAAATGCCAAAGTACACCTGGGTTTAAAAAGGGAAAGTAGGCTAACAGTTTTATAGGCATACTCGCCTCCTGGTTTGTACTCTTTAATCCTGCAATTTACTAAAAATTGCTTTTAAATTAGTACTTTTCTAGTGTATTCTCTGTTCCCAGGTGCTGGGACTCCTGTAACTCTGCATACTAATTGACTAGCTCCTTTATCATCACGTTGCATTTAGATTCTTTAAATGTCCAGGAAGGTGTCTTAGCCTCAGTGAAGAACCTTCAACTGGATACGTGGAATGTAAAAGGAATATGCAGTTGTCATCTTATGAGGCTGTGCACTTTATTATCCTTGATGCCATTAGAAATATCAGTTTTGAAATCAGATTTAATTTATAGTGACTTCTGGCAAACATGTTTGCTTCCATTATGAATAGTTTGCTGCATATTTGATGGATGCTGTACTTTCTTCAGACTCTCACTTGTAAATGTTCCAAATGTTCCAAATTGAAATCGAATATCAATTTTTGTGCCTGCTGATGTCAACATAGTGGAGAGTGGAGCTCGGTTTTCTAGGTGACTTTACCAGTGCTGACCATCTCCCTTCAACCTTATCTGGTCGAGTGCTATCTTCTTCAGTATAGCCTCTTTCTTCCATCCTGTAATAGATAGAACTTGGTAACACAGAGGAGTAATTGCATCAGAACCCAGTTGTTTTCTTTTGTGAGTTACGTGTTAGATAACTATCATTTGAGACAATTAATGCAAAATACTTTCTCATTAAAGTAGTAAAGATTTTTTTTTTTTAGTGAAGACACGGGGTTATAGAATGGCTTGGGATAGAAGGGACCTTGAATATCATCTATTTTCAATCCCTCCCTCCCCCACCACTGAGCAGCGATGGATGTCACTGTTCAGCATGTGATGCACTGTTCTTAGTGGTCCTTCTAATTTCACTAAGCTACATTGTCTTCTCAGCTATTCTTTCTGTCCAGTTGAAAAGGCCATCATGTAAAAAGTGCTGTTACTTTAGTGACATTACATATTTGACTTTATTGTAATTACTTCATTAAAATATTACTTAAATTATTACTATATTTGAAGTTATGTTTTCTCCAGTTTGGTGTGATGTTGACTATTTAAAAAAATATTTTGCTGGAATTGGAATCTCTTTTTTTGTCTTTTAATTTCCTTTTCCTTTTCATTAGATTATTGTTTACAAAAGTCAAATTGGAGTCTCTGTGCAGAGGCCCAGATGAAGCACTCCTTACGTGTAAACACATGCTCCAGATTTGGAAATCCTGCTACAATCTCACTAACCCAAGGTAAGAGGCTGTAGAGTTTTAGGCTGCTCCCTACCATGCTCAATAGTCTTTCAGGGCAATATTAGGTCAGCAGTCCTGCATTTACGTTTCCTGGTATTTCATATGAACAAAATAATTCTCTGGGAATCTGGAGAATGAAGTGCAAAGACACCAGCTGATGGTCACGTAGAACTACCCAGGGTTCTATGAAGTAAGGGATGCCGGAGCTAATTAAATTCTGCAGTGGTGAGGACTGCTTGCAGAGATTGGGTAACTTATCCATTTTCAATGTACTGGTACGATCTTGCTTTTCCCTGATTTACTGTTTTAGAGTCTTTTATACTGGTAAGTGGAGAGGTTCCTGTAGTGGAAATATAGTTCAAAGATTTTCACTAAATAACATAAAAGAGGACTAGACAATTAAAATTAAAGAAGCCTCAGAGGTCATATGGATAGATATGAGATGCTTGCAAGGTCAGCATGGCTTCTTTTTTAAAGGGAGGTCTTGCTTATGAACCTCTTTATGCTCTTCAGAGACGTTACGAAGTGTCCAGAGAAGTTGTTATAGCCCTGTTTTTGTTTCCAAAATGCTTTTGTGAAGGTCTTTTGCTGTACATCTTTAGTCAAGCTGTGAAATAAATGGGAAGACCACTTAGGCAGAAATCCATGCTGGTACTATTCAACGTGTTTATCAAGTACCTGAAGAAGAGGACAAGCAGAATTTTGTGCTCTTTGGTTGTTTGAAGGGTGGACAGTTTCTGGAGAAGAGATGCCACAGCAGAGGAACTTTGTACCAGGTGGCATCGGATACTTGTGTAGCAGTATGATGAGCATTAGCTGTTCAGTTTTTGCTCTAAATTGATCTCAGTTATGCACCTCTTTAAGAAGGTTGAGAGAGCTGACCTAATGGCCAAAGAGGGCAAATTTCTTCTCTCCTTAGTGAGCTAGTGAGCAGTTCAGAGCAGGAAAGTTTGGAGGGTGTGGCAGGAAAAGCCTAGGAAGAGATCCCAGTCAGTCAGAGCAGATTGTGAGAGGCTCTGATAGTGCCTTGTGGAACAGGGAGCATCACTCAGGGTACAGAAAGCAAGTATGTCAGCAACCAGGAAAATTTCTCTTCTAACTTAGTGGGTGGTGGTTTATTTTAGTTAGCTGTTTGTGTGTGGGGGCAGTGGGGGTTAAGAGTTTAGTACCAGAATACTGTGCTTTGCAGAGTAGCTAAAATTTCTGTGTAAGCTGAATTTCAGAGAAGCTTTGCGTGTACTCCAGCACAACTTTTCACCTTCCTTCTCTGCTGTTGCATCCTCTACAGAGATCAGGGCTCTGATCATATTGTGCCATTACTTCGTGGTTGTTGTTGTCCTCGTGCTAAAAGCTGCTATGCTGTGTTAAACACACTCTAAGTAATGCCTCCTTCAGACATCAGGAATGTCTGAAAATTTACTCTTGGCCATGTCAGCTTCAAACAGCAGTGGTTGCTAATTCTCATCACCATTCTCCTTCAAGAAAAACTAAGTGGGAAGATTAACGAGGACTACTTTGCATCTGATAGTTTTTACTGCTTTTTTTTATCTTAGTATTTTAATCTTTTCTTGAAGCTCTGGCATTAAAATCAAGGTAGGAATGGAATGGACAGGAACTGTGGATAAGTGTCATGACGGAAGGAGATGGATTTCCTAAGTCACACGTTCAGAGTTATATCAACAGTGAATAAGGATACCAAATTGTAATCTTTCTTTGGCTGGTCTGTGTGAAATTTAAGGGCTGAATACCCTTAAATTGTACTGTATCATGGTGATCCAGGTTGGTTGGATTGGGATAAAAGTTATAACTGAGACCTGAAATGTGACTGGGGAGTTCTGTTCACCCAACTGCACTCCCAATATACTGAAGAATGATGATGCAGGGTTGTTGTGGGAAGTTTAAGTTTTCCAAGTTCTATAATTTTAACATACACTTCATTTTGTTGCAAAGCACCATTTGAAAATTATATCTCTCACTGGAAATGATTGAAGGTTTTTTTTACTAGTTCTTTAAGCCAGTAATAAAGTGGGTTTTAATAATTTTAACCCTTTTTAGAATGTTGTTTGTCAAAGATTTAAATATCCTTTATGCCTATTTCAAGTATCTTTTTCTATTCTGGTTTGGATGGAAAACTAATTTTGATATATTATTTTCCCAATGAGATAAGAACTCACTTTTTTGATAAGCTGTGGTTTATATTAAATATTTCTTCTGCAATTAATCTCTTTGTGTGGAATAATCTGGGTTCACTGTCCTCAATAATATTTTAATAATAGATTACAAATAACTAGATACACCACACAAAGTAAGGGCCAAATGCAACACTGTGCCTAAGATTTAGAATATTTTTCTTTTGTCTTTAATTGACATGCAGACTTTTCTTGTGAGATGATTCATATGAATCTAAAACTTTTTTTGTGGTGCAAGGCTTGGAAGGTTTAAATGTTTACCCCCAGCCTGCTGCTTGAAATGCATTAGAAAATAGGTTTTTTCCACTTCTTAGTTTGCATGAGGAAAACAGAACAAACCACAATGACAGAACTGTGCTTAGAAGATACTTCTGCTAATTCTGCCTTTCCTTGTCAGCAGCACTTGGCGTGTGGTTGCTTGTGGACTGAGGCAGTAATTAATGAAGAGAGTACCAGAACATTTACACCAGCCAGTGTAGCAACTATAGCTGATAGTGTGTGTCCCCGAAAGTTCCCTTTTGTTTCCTGTGCATTTCTAGAACCATGTCATTTTGTAAGGAAATAATGCAGTGCTGTTAGGTAATGTGAAGTTTTATTTCTACCATTTTAGTAACAGCTGTAGAAAGAGGGAACGTTGTTTCACTGATGTTTGAAGCGTGCTACTATGAAGAATTACTGAGAGGCTTCTTGACCTTCTCTCAGTTCAGATTTGGAAGGAGGGCGTTGTAAAATTAAGGCAGATGGAGAGATGTGCTGAATTGCAGTTTTAAAGTTCAGATTAAAGTTTCTCCAGCTTTACTTTAAACTAGGAGTTTTGTACAGTTTCTCCTCTTCAGTGAGAATTGGCCAAGTTTGGGCTCACAGTTGAATTGCTTTAAAGCTTAATTACTTTGAAGTTTATGGGGTGCTTTTTTTCCTTTTTTTTTCCAAATGAGACTTTTAAAAAGGTATTCATTGATAGTGAATAGTACCAGACTTACAATCCTAAAAATGAAATTACCTTATTAGCCATAGAATATTAAAGAAGGAATGCCCGTATGTGCTTCCTCACACTTTGCTGACAACATGTCTCAATACTCATCTCATCTTAAGGAGAAAGAGCACTTAGTTCTTCAGTCTCTGTGCTGCTGAATCTTTAATAGTAGTTCTAGGAGGAATTAGTTTTCCAGCAAGCACATCAAGAAGCCTGAGGGGCAGATACTGCCTTACAGCTGAAATAGAAATTAAGTGCTTGTGTCCACAGGTGCAGCCAGTGAAATTCACTGCTACTGCTCAGGCTCCTGAGATGTTAGAAGTGTTCAAAATGTTCCTGCTGTGCTATTGGAATCAAAGTCAGCATTAGGCAGTTAATATGCATATGTGTGTATTTAAAAAAAAAAAAAGGGCAACCCACCCCAAAAATGTGGAGAGAATTGTGATGCCTTTTTCTGTGCAATTAAGTTATGGCATCTTTATAATATCTTTAGCTAAATTGAGTGTCCTGAATGTAGTGTTTTTCTTCAGTCTGGGAGAAGTGTGGATTTTCAAACTTGCATCTGCCTTCTCAGCTTTCTGTGATAGCTGTACTTCATATTATATAAATATTTAAGGTACAGTAGATCCTTTCTGTAGAGGTGGTAGTTATGAATCAAATTAAAAACCAATGTTTCCTTTGTGGTTGTATCAATTATGAAAACAGAATTGCTGAAGTAAATACAGATTTAGTTTGGCTCAGCTTAATTCTGTTTCAATGCAACTGGCTTGATGCACTGTGAGTGGTTAGTGGTGCTTGGTACTAAATTTGGTTATAGCAGGGACTTTTTTAGCAAGAACCTTTGTGGGAGTAGGGCAGCATGCAACTTGTATATCAATATATGGTTTTGTATTTAATAGCTTACAATTTCTGTCCTTCATTACAGTGATTCGGGACGTGGGAGCAGCCTGTTAGACAGAGCTATTGCTGACAGACGGCAGCTTAATACAATTACACTGCCAGATTTCAGTGATCCTGAAACAGGTAAGAACTGCATTGGAATGATGAAATAGGTTAAATGGTGTGGTCACAGCTAGATTTTGCATTAGTCTTTTTTTTTGCTTATTTTGCAAAATGAAGTTGTATTTTCATTGGTGTCATATAAGTGGAAATAGACATTGTGTGATATGTGATATTTTCTTTTTTTATTCATGAAGTATTTGCAGACCACATTTTCTGTAAATATCTGTAGTATGGATCTTGCTGAGCTTAGTGGTATTTTGTTACACAAGGGCTAACAACTAGTGTGCTGAATTAGCCTAAATGCCACAGTCCTGCTTTACAGTCAGTACTTGCACATTTTAATTTAAAAGGTAAATCAGAAAAATTTCAGAGAACTTTTAGTTTCAAAAAAATTGAATACTTTGTTGCTAATTAAATTAATTGAAATCTCAAATATATGTTAAAATAAAATTACATGGGTGGGTAGGCTTACTATAGACATAGTTGACATTGTAAGCAAAATTTATTCTAAATTGTATATGCTGTGTTATTTTTATATACATATGAAAGTTGTAGTGCACAGGTGCACTACATTAAAGTTGAGATTGGTACATGACAGTAAATACTGACAATATGTAATTGGCCTGAACTAATATATCTGAAAAGTTATACAGTCAGAAAGCATGTGAGCCATGCATTCTGTAAAGGCTGCAGAAGGAATTGTGTAACCTTTGCACTGTCTGACTTGTGTTCTAAATATTGAGAGTTTTCTCTTTTCCGGGTTTTATCTTAAAACTGTAGCATGTTTTTGCTGGCACCTTTCAGGGGTGTATTTCTGCTTAAACACACTTTGACACAAACAGCTTATGGGAAAGTTTGCCAGTCTATGAAGATGAGTACCCTTGACCCATAAGTTAAGATACATTGAAATGTGTAATGTGTATCTTTGTTTAATGTAAGAATTGTGCAGTACAGAAAAATCCAATTTAGATATTTAACTTCTGAAAGTTAAAATTGGATTGAATGTTCACTCAGTTTTGAATTTAAAATAAAGTAAAAGCATTCTGTGCTTGCTGTAGTGCAAACAGTTATGATTACAAGAATCAGGTCATCTGATTTCAAAGAATTGCAATCTGATGTGGCATAATTTAGCTTGGTGCTCCTAACATGGAATCTTATGACTTCTTGTATTCATATAATTAAAATAGTGAAGATGGTATTATATCATTCTGTGGTGATTATTTATATTCTAGATTAGTTTATTATTTCATTTTTTAAGAACATAACAAAATTTTGTATGTTTCATTTACCTATATAGATGGACATACCTATAGATAAAATTTTATGCCTTCAAAAAAGTCCTTTTTGGGGACGGGTGTTGTGAAAGGGGTTTTTTGTGGTTTTTTGTTTGTTGTTTTTCCAGTGGGGACACACGGCTTTTGATCTATACCTCCAGGGTGTCCTATTTTAATCTGCCACACTTGAGAGCATAGTGAATTGGTGTGTTTTAAAGATTGCACATTCCTCATTGCTTTAAGTCAGGATGAGCCCTCATCCAAAACAGTGAGCTTTTCAAGAAGCTTGCCCCAGATTCAAATCCTGCAGACAATACATTGATTGGAAAACAGGATCTCTGCATACATTCTGATTTTTCTGACAGGTCCAAATTGTCTTTATTTCTCAATCTCAGCTGTGTTGTTAGAATTTAATCTACCATCAAGGAGAAGATGGGAAGTTAAAAATATGGAGTCCCTTTTTGATTATTTCTCTTATGAAAGGTTATTGTGGAGGATGGGTGGGTGTCCTTTTTTTTTTCTTAAATTGGGATTTGGAGTTGGTTTTGTTTATTGGTGTGCTTTTTTGTTGCTCATTTTAGCAGAAGAAACCTTGTTTACAAGTACTCCATTTCTGGCAAGGATTAAAGCTCTGTTATCTGCCGTATCTATATAATCATATATAGAAAAAAGCTCCACATCCTGGATTTGTCCAGAATTCTTAATCCAGAATATTATATAAAAAATTTGAAGGAATTAAAAGGTTATGGTACTATAAGAATGAAAAAAGTCAAGCTTTTCACAGTGTTTAAGAAAGCTTAAGCAGACTGTCACTAAAATATTGCTCACAATAGGTAGATGACAGAAACAACACTGGATCAAGATGTTAGACCTTTATAGGGTCGAAAGAGCTCATCTGCAAATCCTGTGGATCCACAGCGTTTAGAAATGCAGAAGGAATTTCACAAATAAATAAACAAATGTTAAAATGCAAGAAAGTTATTGCTGAAAATCCTTAGGATGGAACTGTTTGCTGCCCTCCTTGTTCAGAGTGTAATGGTACCTTGTGAATACCTTTATATGTGTGTATACACATATAACATTTGGAGGCTTTTCCCTTTGTAACTTTGCTTGCCATCTGTGGTGATGATCCCCTTTGCCTGTCTAGTCTTGAGTTCAGTCAATCTATGTACCAATGAGAGCTGAAATTCAAATCTGAAGTGTTACGTACTTGAAAGTTGATTTTTTCAAATCCTTCCCAAAAAATCTAGGTTTATTTGGTGTAAATTATTTTTCTTGGATGTATCGATTAAGCAGAAGGTGACATTTTGAAAACAAAAAGTTATTAAAAAACTGCTTTATATAGAGTTCTTACCAATCCCGTAATAACTAGGTGATTCAAGTTTAAATTTCTGTAACCTTTGAATATCAAAAGAGTATCCTGTGGGTTTCTTACACGGCTAGACTGTTGATTCTAATGCCCTGGTCAGTAACTGTGCCAAGTTTATTTTAAGTTTGCCCTGTGTTTTAGCTGGCTCACTGTGAGTGGCATGCACCCATATTTGTATATATTGATGAAGGAAATAAAAGTAGATGGGGGAAAAAAAGAGTTTTGCTGAATCAGTCACTGAAGTAAAATCTCACAGGGAGACAGGCAATATCCAAAAGTAGATATGGGTATGCAAATCACTAGAGACTCACTGGCTATTTGGTTGAGAGAAGTTGCAGTCAATCTTTTAAAAAACAGGTTATTCAATTTGCTTGGAGTCCACTGGTTTATCATAGGAAGAAACAATATTACCCGAGTTTTAGACTTTGATCTTTTTTCCCCCTTTAATTTATTTTTAAAATTTATGTCTTAGAACATAGTGAAAAAACTCTTTAATTTACTTTTTTAATCTAGTTTAGTATGAAAGGAGAGCACGTATAAGGGGTATTTTTTTGGTGTGGTTGCTCTCAGAAGTGATACTGATTTTACGTAGAAGCTGTTTGCATCTTACTGTATAGTGAAACAAATGCTTTGCATTTTTGTCATCCATGAGTCCATTAAACCCTGTTGGATCTTTTTTCTTTCCTGCCCTCCCCACATCCCTTTATCATTTTCTTTGTTTCACTTTTTAGCCTCTGATACTTCCTCATCTTCTCTCTCAAGAACAGAGTCTCCTCTCCAACTGTTTGTATCTTCTCATCTTCCTCATCCTCATCCTAAACCAGATACCTTTGTCTGGCCCCATGCGGCCTCTCCATGCTGTGACCAAGTTCCTGAGCCCCGTACACCTACTCGCTGTAAATTGGCTTTCTGTTCCTGATGGGCATGTTTGTGCTGTATTTTTCTGATAATCTTCACAACTGATGAACTGTGTTTAAATAGACTGTGTTTCAACAGAGTGTCAATCTGGCCTTTTAGCTGCTTTTCATACAATCTTTATGGCAATGCTGCTGGGGTAGTTCAGGTGGCAGGGTAAAATCAACATAGTTTTTCAGCCATTTCTTTTTAACTCCTTTTAGTTTCTGTTAAATTGTCCTTCACTCATAACTTTAGTGCTTTTTTGTCGCTGAATTTACTATAATCAAATCTTAAGTGTTCTTTTTGACACCTAGTCTTTAAACTGATACCGTGTCAAAGATATTAATTTGAAACAAAATGTAGAAAATAAATCTTGCGTATTAGCAAAATTCACTTGTTAAAATAGCTGATATAAGACCAGAGTTTTGAAAGCACTAGCTCATATGTAAGCCTGTAAGTGGAAGTTAAGGAAAGCACTTCCTTCAAACTCCAGGAAATCTGTGTCCTATGGAAGTGGAATCCCTAAGTATTTGAATAGCTGATTGACTGCTCTTACAGGTTTGGGCGTTGTTGAGTTGAACTTGCTCAGACCTACTCTATGAATGGTACATCCCAGTTAGCATTAAATGACTCGTTCTGGTTCTTTGCAAAGCTGCAAGTGAGCAAGAACCTACTCAAGAATGAAGGCAACAGAAAGAATGCTGAAGCCAAAGCACAGATTCCATTATGTGAAGCCCAAGTTTTCCATTTCCAAGCTCCTGGAGCCTGAGGGAAAGGAGCGTTCACCATATGCATGAGAAATAACAGAACCATGAAAAAAATAAAATACAGTGGAGTCCTTTGTATAGTGTCAATAATTGATGAAAATCAAAGCTGAGTAAGGAATGGTTTCCCTAGATGCTTATAGCATGTTAGTACAGTTTCCAGGGCTGACAGTCTCATGTTCTATATCTTGCTCATTTCAATTTTTTTTCCAGTGAAAGAAGCCAAAGGCATTTTCTATTATTGACTTGACTTCCAATTTCTGTTTAACAGGAACATGATTTTAGAGGCATAGCATCTTATTTAATTTTTTATCTTTTGAAATCCTTTAAACCTGATTTACAGTTTGAAGATTATCAGAAATCCTCTGGCTTTCTTGGACTTTCTGGCTTATATAGATATCTATATATAACATTTTTTTTCTTCTTGCTTTGTATTTTAATTTATGGTTTGATCTGTCCAAAGGCAATCCATCAGATGCTTACTTTCTTGGGTTTTACTCCCTTTTTTCAGTTTGTAAGTAGCATTTATTGTGCAGTTCTGTTAATTTCTCAAGGACTAAAATCACCTTTTCCTTTATCACAAAACGTACATGTTTTGTCCATCAGTAGTCGAAGCTTCATAGTGTGTGAAGTGGGACTGATGATCTTTACCCATTGAGTCACCCTGAGGGCCGTGATCTTACGAGATCTGAACGCACTCAACTAACATTTGCATTAATAATTAAAGAGGCAGTATTCATTTCTAGAGGACTGCAAATAAGGTTATATAGGGAAGGTCTTGTGTAACATAATGGCCAGCTGCCAGTATGTTGTATTAGGGAAGATTTTAGGCCACTGGTGTTCCTAAAGAAGTACGTTGATCCAGAATGCAACGTTGCAACTACTGTCATGAGTCCTAATAAACTATTACTTTGTTTTGTGGTACAAATTTTGCTTGTAGAATGAAGGAAGACTACACTTTGAAATTATGAAATTATGAAAGCAAGCTAAATAAGAGAGAATGAAGACTATAGATCAGTAAAAATAGCTGTTGCTTTAACGAGAACATGAAATAATGCTCTTTTTCTCTAACGAGTTACCTTATAAAGCTGTATGCTTAGCCTTGAATAGTAGACTTTTTTTTTCATTGATTGCTTTACCTTTTCATAGATTTTGATGGGGTAGTACAGGAGACCAATTTGATGAAGGAGAGAAAAGAAATTACATGAACCAAAGTTTGACAGTGACTAAACACAGAAATTCTTTCGTCAACAGTGCTGTCCATAGCTGACTGCTATCATCTCCACTCATAACTTTGTAGCAAAACATAAGCTAGCTTTGTAATTTGTGATTGTGAAAGGTGTCTCAGACTCTTAATAAATTCTAAAGGCAAAAAACTTTAATTTTGGCTAAACCCGGAGTCTGTCTTAACAAGTGCATCACTTTGGTGGTGCATTAGTCCTGCAGAAGGTACTGCCTCTTTTTATCAAGCAGTTTCTTTTCTTAGCATGGAATTCTCTGTATGTTACACCACTAATGTTCTTACTGCAGCTCTTTGTGTGCATGTGAAGTTGAAAGTCGTGGGGTTTTTCCTCTTCTCCTGCATGAGCATTGCAGTTAAAGCATTTTTTTCTTAATGTAAATGCTGGAATGTTGAAAACGTGATGAGTGTAAAAATGTTGAGTAACATTCTCTTTTATGGCATAAAAAGAAATCCTGCCATAGTGTTTTTGTCAGTTGATATGAACGTGTTCCAGGAAGGATGACAGTCCATTCTTTTACTCATTTTCAGAAGGAAAACTGGATCTACGTAGCAAAGTGATTTTGTTTTACTCCATGCATGTCATCTGCGTGCTATTAGGTCGTGTCCATAAGAGTTTATGGGGAAATGACCAAGGAAAGAACTAAAGAAGTCATAACACATTTATTGACATAGGGTGACTTATAAATGGTATTTAATGGATGGGTTTATGTAGACTCTCCTGTAATATTTAAGAAAAGCCTGAAGAGAGTAAATTGAATACTTTATTCATGAAAGTTGAACTGGAGGTGTGACTTGGAAGAGAAAGGTTTCTGTGAGATGACTTAACTTCTTAGTTAAATTGTGTTTGTTCAAGGCTGTTCGTAGGTTTTCTATTTGAGATTGAATTGAAACTTGGAATCTGCAGCATGGTTGCTGCAGGCAGTATGATGGTATGGTGAGTAGAAACTGTAAATTCTGGACAAGTGCCATTGCAGGAAACCTGAGTGGGAGGTTATGCCATTTTGATTTAGGAACATTTTGTTATGCTTAAGACTTTGTGTTGCACTTTGCAATGTGCAATGTGGTTGTGGTTCCAGGTGTTAATCAGTAAGTTAGCTCAGTTGGTTAGAGCAGGGAGCTAATAGCACCAAGATCATGGGCTTGATCCCTGTATGAGCCATTCACTTAAGAGCTGGACTCGATGATCCATGTGGATCCCTTCCAACTTAGAATATTCTGTGATTTAAAGTAATATGTGTCATGAAAGAAAAAAAAATGTTTGAAAAAAAGGGTAATAGCAAAGATGTAAATGTATGATCAAGTATACAGTGGCTGTGCTGATTCGAGAGGCTGTACTAGAGGTCATCCCTCTGCCTTTTGGAAACAGTAGCCCTGTCCTTGTTATCTCACTTAATAACCAATGCAAGGAGGGCTTTTAAAGAAACAAAACCAAATAAAAGTAGCACAATTATCAGTGGTCTTCACTGTTTCACGACAGCCTTAAGTTCACTGTGTTTTAAATAAGACTGAAATATGAAGGATTTCAAAGGCTGGGCTTTCCAAACAGCTCTGCAGCAGGTCACACCACGTTTCTTTCTAGGCTGCTTAACATTGATCTTCAGACTTGAACCCCAAGATCCACTTATTTGAGATATTTAGAGGCAGCTTAAATTTAGTTGATTATGTTGAATAATCTGCAGCCTGAGTTTCTAGAAGTCAAGAAGACTATTGCTTTGTATATGTGTATGTTTTCTTCAGTGAACTAACTGCTGCAATATGTTAAGGCTTACTTCTTTCCTGAACAGGAAATACAATTTGAATAATACCACTTGAAAAAAAAATCTACAAAGACTTTTTTTTTTTTTTGCCACTTAGTATAAAATTCAGGGTAGGAAGCACTCAGTATCCACTCTGTTTTAATTTTAATATGGGTGGCACTGAAACTCATAAGAATTTTATCACATTATAGGAGTTTTTTTATGAATAAATTGATGTGCAAAAAGTTTTAATAATATATTACCAGATGCGCTTTATGCTTCAGTACTAGAGGCTTAAAATTTCACAGCACATTTTCTATACAAAATTACTTGTGACTTGGCTAGCAGTCAGAGTCCTTGCTTTAAATAATAGAAAGTACAGACCCTTATTAATACTAAATTGCATACTTGCTTTTCATATGGAAGGGATTAGATGATCTCCTTTGTGTCAGTGCATCATCACACCTTTTCTTTACAAATTGTTCTGGAGAGACAGGAAGCCTCTTTCACTGTTAGTCCCCGGAAGGGTAACAAGGGACAGTCTGCAGCGAGGAGCATTTACAGAAATGGCTCTCAGACAAGAAGAGGGGTGCTGGTCACTAGTGCTTGTTTATGGTACCTTGGAATACACCCTACGTGCTGTTTGATGAGACGTTTTTATTTCTTCAGAAGTTAAGCCTTAAAATAAGATACACTAAAACTTCAGTGAATGTTCAGCTGTGCAGGCTGGAGGTTGAGTTGTTTCATCAGCCAGTCAGTAAAGGAGAGCAAACTCCACTGCAAGACACTGTTTCAGGTCTTCAGGGCAGTTCCTTTCCATAAGGACATGAAATGCTAATTGTGTCCTGTGCTGCTTTTCCCTTGTTCCTGTCAGTTAAAGGAAATACGATGCACACTTCCTGCTGATCTATGTACTGGAATTTCTGGTGCTTTCTGGTTTTCTAAGCTGTCTTGTCACACAAAGAATGTGTTTTATGTGGCAGATCTCTTCTTGTTAAAATTTCCGTGATATTGAGTGTGGAGGTTTTGTTTATTTCTTAACTTCTAGAATGAGCTTTTGGGGTGCAGTTCAACTTTTACAGGATTCAGTTCTTTCTTTTGTAGTGTCTGCCATTGTTAACCATTATGAATATGGTGATGGGATTAGACAATTTCTCATCCGATCCAATACAGAATAATTTACTGCCATTATCTATTAATCAGGCCTAAGCAGTCTGAGATTTTGTAATTTGTAATTATAAAACAATTAGAAATACGTTGAGGCTTAGATGACAAAAAGGCGTGTCGATTAAAATATTCATGGTCTTGATTTTAAAAAAATCAGGACTAGATACACTGGCAGAATTGGCTATCAAAAGTACAGTTGCCATTAGATATTCTCTAGTCACAGAAGCTTCTCCTCAGTATGCTTTGGGAATGTTCTTTATGCAAGGGACTTTTTTGACACAAGGCATTTTAACTCAGCCTTCTTGATTAGTCAAGTTTTACACTCAGTGCAGTTTAACTGTGCATTTGCAGTGGGCTATGTTGTGATCATTATGTGTATTTTAGTCCTCATTTTTTCTTCTATTATTAGTCTTAAAATAATTGCACTCTATGGAAAGACAGCAAATACTAACATCCAGGTGCATGCAGTGTCCTAAAGACTACAGTGTACAATACCTTAAACCTTTTTGGGTTGTACATTGCCAGAAAAGAGGTGTCAGGTTTAATGGAGAGTATTCAAAGTAGCAACCCAGAAAAAACATCAGGTAGAGTAACCAATGTTCAGTTGGTTTTTTATACAGTCTTTCAGACCACTATAAAAGCTTTCATAAGAAGGAAAATCAACCTGACGTTTAAAAAAACTTCTCCAAAATTGTAAAAGTCTTAAGGAGTTTGGGGTAAAGGCTCTTATGAAAAGGGTTATTATTAAATTTCTTATGCAACATATATGGCCTTCATTCTTTCTGTGTTGGTAAATTTTTTTTATTACTACTGCAGGTTCAGTCCATGCCACATCAATAGCAGCTTCCAGAGTGGAGCAAGCATTGTCCGAGGTTGCTTCATCTCTGCAAAGCAGTGCCCCTAAACAAGGTCCCCTGCACCCCTGGATGACTCTGGCTCAAATATGGCTTCATGCAGGTATTGCAAAAGTAAAATTTATTCTTCTCTGCCCTCTCCTTTCTTGCTAGCTGAAGGACTTGCAAAAATCTGTTTGTTTCATTCAGAACCTCTTATCGTTGTCAGATTGCATTTTTTTCTGTGTGTGTGGCATTTAAGCAAGTCAAGAAATAAAGAACACACGAGAGTTGTTCCGTGTGTAAGATCATTCATGAGTTTTAGAATGTAGTTGTTACCAATGGAGTCGTATCTTATGTAGAATAAAAGCAACACACTCTCCCTTATCCCTGAAGAATTTAGTTTCTAAAGTACCTAGAGAGTATCTTAGTATTTGGAAATTTAGGTGATTTCCACTGAATGGAAAAAGATGTTTGTAAGATTATTGAATAGAGTTTCTGTAACTACAAAAGCTTTATCATTGAAAATAAATAACTGCATATGGAGGGAAGAAAACAGTAGTAGTTGAGCAACCTGTCTCTTCCTTTTGACTTCATTAATGTAAGAGACCCAGGACTGTTTGTCCAAATGTGGAGTCATCTTGAGTGGATGTAGTATTGCTATGCAGCTCCGAGCCTCAAGCTAAATGCAATATCATAAGTGACAGTTACATAAAATTTTAACAAGAAAATGATGATCCGGTGTATTTTTACACAGTTAAAAATGTATAACATGCAATTGTTTTTATGATACTTGCATTGGAAAGGTGTAATTTAGAAATCAGCCAGCAATTGTTCTGCTTTGGTCTGCTCTCAGCATTTTTCACTGATATAATTTTTTTCCCTTCATGTTTGTATTTAACAAAACAGTGCTTTATTTCTTAGCGTTTTAATTTACCTATTTTGCATTAACAGCTTTATTGTGTGAGAGTCATTGTAAGGCAGTGGCTGCCAGTTCGTAATGGTTTAGTGGTTTACAGGAAAAGCCCAGAAGATTGGAAAGAAAGAGCAATTACAGTGATTAATAATAGTGATCTCATTTGGGGGTGGAGAGGCTCCTCGAAAACAACACAGATTAGAACAACGCAAGGTCCAACAGGGCATAGTGTAGCCACCTGCCCTGCATCATGGCATCATTGATTTTAAATATTTATAAACTGTCACAGATGGCATCTACAGTAACTCCTAGCATCTATAATACTGATAATTTCTCAGCCGAACTTGGCAGGTTGTTGAACTGCTTATTTTCTGTTTGGCTTTTTCTTACTTTTGTTGGTCATGTCCTCTCACTGATTTTTCAATTCGTGCAAGTGACTGCTACTGTTTTGCCCACAAAGGAGGGGTCTGGACACACTTTTCTGATTCCTTTTTAGTTCACAACTTAATCACATTTGCATACACATCGGTGGTCATCTGCTGCAATCCACTACACAGGCCACTTCCCCCTCTTAAAAATATCTGCCTTGGCAAACATGGTCTGTAAGCCGTATTCTTGAGTCCCAGCAGTAGGAAGTAGGAGAGAGCTGGGTTGGACAATGAGCTGAAGTGTTAAAGATGCAGTGGAAGGACACAACAGAGCATAAAGAGTGCTCTGACTGTGTATGGGGAGCAATGAAAACAAAAAACCCCAAGAGGTTAAAGAGAGCTTCTGTCTGCCTTCAGAGAAGGGTTTGCAACCTGAAATCTCCTTCCTCTCCGTTTTGAAATGATCCTGTTCTTGGTACCTCTGCTGCTGATTTGCACCATGTGTTGGGAGTCCTCAGGAACTTTCTACTCAGCTACTTGTTCTGCTACAGTAAATGTGCTGAGCCTTGAGAAAGGCTCTTTACTGTAGGAACATTGAGAATAAAGTTTTCTTCCCAAAAGCACAATACAAAACAGATATTCTGGAAGGTGTCTTCATCAGTGTATATATAGGTTAGTTGCATAGAAAACAGTGATAAAATTACTTAACAAATTACTTAACACCTTGCAGCACATATTCTTTAAATAAAAGTGAAGATTTACCATTGGGAAATTGCTTCCTTTTTGAGACTTGTGCCACATTTAACTGTTTGACTCCCTGTGTAGCTGTGCGCTGTTTTGCTTCTTTAATAATATTTAATAAGCTTTACATCTTAAAATACAGAAATTAAGAATTAGTCTTCCTGTAAGATTATAGAGTCATGGAATAGTTATGTAAGTAAGTTCTAATAAATGCAAAACTTAGTGGAAAATATTTGCCCAAGCTAATATAGATGGTATCAAAAAAATAGAAAAACGCTTGTTCTTATGGATATGCAGTGTCATTTCAGCTGTCATTAGTGTAAATGAGCATGACATTCAGTCCATAGAAGCTGATTTTGCACACAGTGACTGGTTTTTAATTTTTCATCTTGTTTCTGTAACGGACTGTTCCAGCCTTTCATTTTTGGACATATCCATGTAAAGGTGAAAAATCAGGCTTATTTTAAATGTGAAGCTGTGTGACTTTTGCAATTAGTACGTTCCGCGGTAGCTCAGTGTTAAGAGCCAGACCTGTCCCTAAGTGATCAATGACTGTGATAGTCCTTTGAAGACTGCATCAAGACTGAACTCGTTATTGCTGTGCTGCTTGATTGGAAAATAGATCGATTCCTCAATGAAATGCAGATGTAAGCGTTGGAAGTGCTTGAGCCAGAAGGCATTCTTGGCATTCCCTAGTGGAGATACTGGAAAGAGCACATCAGACTTGGCATCTGGTTTTTTTCAAACTGCTGCTCCTCTCTGAGATGTTCCTACAAATTCTGCTGGCACTTGTCAGTTTTCCATAACTGATTTGTTTGAATTTGCCATGTTAGTCTTTAACATTTTTATTCAGTTTGAAGTCATTATCTCAGAATGAACAACTCTCCCGTGAATTCAGAAATTTCCTGAATGAACTTTCATGCTTAACACTTAGCTACCAGTTCCACTTTCAAGTCATTCAATCATGCAGTTTTTCGAAAAGGCTGCTGTATATTCTGTGGGGATGGCATATCTTATGGTAGAGGAAAGGAGAAGTTGTTCTTAAAATAACTCTGCAATAACTAAACAATAAGGAATTATTTAGTTGAAATTTAATACTTTTAAGAAGGTGTGTTAATAACTGTCTAATTTCCCTGCTGCAGTTCATAAGCAGGACAGCAACGTTTAGTATCTCTTACTTTAACAGAAGGTGCATTCATAAGCAGTATTGCAGCCTAGTGTTAAAAGTTATTACTACCATAATTGTTTCTTCTCAAGGAATACAGAATTTCAGCTGTAGTCTGCTAAAACAGATAATCTTATTTTTCAGTTTAGAATTATTGTGATAGCAGATAATCACCTACTGAAGTAATTTTTAGTTTTTGCATATTATTAGCCAATAATTATCTTATTAATTACTTAATAATTATATAATAATTAGCTTTTACATAGTACATTTAACAGTCTATTTGAATTATATTTTTCTGAACTTGTCTTTTCACCAGGCAGTTTGGGATTGTGCATTTAAAACTGTGTTTCAAATCTGGTGATGCTGGAAAAGAGACAGCAAGACCAGTAGAGCTCCAATGATGAGCATTTAAATAATGTCATGTATCTTGTACTCACTAAAATCTTGTTTCTTACATAGTAATATTGGCCATGTAGCTTTTAGAAAAGCACTCAAGAATAAAGGTACACAAAGCTTTTCAAAAGTATTGTAGGGTTTTTTTAAAAAAAACACCTCTCAGTAAAATTCATGTTTTCTGTTTCATGTCCAGCTCACAAATGATAGCTACCACTTGCTCTTTGGAGTCTACTGACTTTTAGTAAAAGGAAAATCCTAGAAAAATTTATTTCCTCCTAAATTTAGATTTTTGATTTCAGAATTTTATGTGATCATTATCTTCCAGAAGAAAGAATCTTGCTGTTTTTCAGTTATACAGTACCATCTCTGACTAGGTGAGATGGTTCTTTTAGGATTAGGGGGAAAAAGTGTGATTGGATCTGCAATTTCACTTGTTAGTTCTTCATGTGGATGAAATTTTTTCCATCAAATAGCATTTCAGTAGTTTCTAAAAATATACTGCATTATTCAATACATCCACATAGACATACTATTTATGTTTGGTAGAATGTGTTCTGTGAAATCACTAAGTCAACTGAGAAGCAGAATAATGCTCCTCTGATGAAAAAGATATGTTCTTCCACCAGTAGGATCAGGTCTTAGAGGAAGAAAATAATTTACTCCTGCAGCCATACAAAAATTGGTTAAAAAATTAGAAAGTGAGAAGGACCTTTAAACTGTGCTTACTTACCTACTGCTACTGAAGGTCCATGTTTTGTTAGTCATTGTAATAAATTCATTTTGATGAAAATCATTACGGGTGTTCATAGCAGGTATCACCTGTAGGTACGGTTTATACACTCTGCCGTACTGAAGTTGACTGCTGTCAAGTCTGTTTGATGCAATTACCTCAGAAAAAAGCTCCTTTAAAGGCACTCAAACATCAGTCCCATTCAGTTTTAGGCATAATCCCAAATCCACTGCTGCAGTGTGAGTCCTGATCTGAGAGCCTTTAAACCAAGATGGGTGGCCTGTATAGTACAGTGAGAAGCATGTCTTGAGCAGTGATAGATCACTTTGCTTTAGTATCTCCTTATTCCCCTCTTCTCCTACTCTGTCAGCAAGAGATTAGGATAATCCAGCAGGTAGTTAAATAGCAGTGTTGAAGAATGTCCTAAGAGCTACTAAAGGCAAATACTTGTTCTATTGGTAGTTGTTAATTGCTTACTGAATGAAACCTTTTTCCCCCTGTAGTCAATCTGATTTACACAAGTGTATGTCAGGCTACTCAACTGTTTTTAAGTGGTACTGGAATACTGGCATGCTCATGTCTTAAAAATAAAACTAAAATGAAAAAATCCCAGACTTAAGTTATAAATAACAACCTATGAAGAGAATTCTAGGTTTAAATCAGACATTTAGAGGCTGTAACTCCTATTTTATCTAGAAAAGCAACTTTCCTAAAAGAATAATTCATTTAAAATAATTTAGGTACCAATTTCCCTTAAGATGCAAGGTTGGTTTTTTTTTTAGGAAAATAGCCTTTATTCAGGATGAAACTATTTACAAATAGAGCACATGTGACAACATCTAGCCATGGTGTGATAAAGCAAGAATTATTAATTGGTCCTCACATTCCTTCCACAGCTGAAGTCTACATAGGGATCGGGAAGCCTGCTGAGGCCACGGCGTGTACCCAGGAAGCAGCTAATCTCTTTCCAATGTCACACTACGTTCTCTACATGAGAGGTCAGGTGTCTGAACTTCGTGGAAATATCGATGAAGCCAAACGCTGGTATGAAGAGGCCTTATCCATTAGTCCTACCCATGTGAAAAGCATGCAGAGGCTGGTGAGTCGTGAGTCCACATTCGTGAGCACTGTCATCTTAACTGATGGTACTGCATTGTGAAATCTTGACTTGGTGAGGTCACCCATAGCTTACGAGTTTTGGATCTATAATCTATTTAACAAAATGCTTTGGAACAGTCTTTCCTGGCATTTATTCTGTCCTCTTTGTGTTGGGACATAAAAAGGATCTGCAGGCAATCAGACTATTTCAGTCCTAATAGAAACTACAGGGAAAAAAAAGTCATTTGCATCTGCCTAATATGCAGGGCCATTGGGAAATAAAGGTGGCTTATGGTAAGAGTTTGATACTGTAATCTAGAGGAAAGATCAGTCATTCTGCTATTCCAAACTGAAAGTTGAATTCATAAAATCATATAATATCCTGAGCTGGAAATGACCCATCAGGATCATTGGGTCTGACTTCTGGCCCTGCACAGGACCATCCCCAAGAATCACTCCATGTGCCTGAGAGCATTGTCCGAACACTTCTTGAACTCCATCAGCCTTGGTGCTGTGACCACTGCCCTGGGGAGCCTGTTCCAGTGCCCAGCCACCCTCTGGGGGAAGAACCTTTCTCTAATACCCAACCTAAACCTCCCTTGACACAACTTCGAGCCATTCCCTCGGGTCCTGTCACTGGTCATCACAGAGAAGAAATCAGTGCCTGCCCCTGCCCTTCCCCTCACAAGGAAGTTGTAACTGCAGTGAGGTCTCCCCTCAGTCTCCTCTTCTCCAGGATGAACAGACCAAGTGCCCTTAGCCACTCCTCACATGGCTTCCCCTCAAGGCCATCTTCTTTGCCCTCCTTTGGATGCTCTCTAATAGTTTGATATCTTGTATTGTGGCACCCAAAACTGCACACAGGACTTGAGGTGAGGCCACACCAGCACAGAGTAGAGCTGTTTTCTACATTCTACATGTTTATTCATTACCTTCATGCTGTGTGGTTTCTTGAATTTTCCAAAAGTAGAGAACCAGTCTTGCCCTTAAATGAATGTGTAGCTTTAAGTGCGAAGGTGCCTTTCCCAGCATAAATGTATGTTTGTTTATATACTTCATAGATACATACATGTATATGTTCTGTGCTTACTGTGCTAGGAAAATGGCTTTCTCTCTTTTAATCCAGTTTTCTTCCAGACAGAGCAGAATAGAGCAGCTGAAATCAGCTCCTTACCCAGTCTTTTTGTTCAGAAGTAGAAGCTGGTTTTTGTCTAGGTGCTTATGAATTATTCAGAGAAATTTCTTGTGCATCCCTGAGGCAAACATAGAAGACAAAAGATCAGATAGGAAGGCAGCACAGGGAAAGTTTTTTGTTTCGCCTTTTCAGCATTTCAAGGTATTTGAGCCTGCTGACAAATGCCAAAAGGTTCCTTTTCCTGCAGGAGGAAACAGTCAACCTAAAGCAGTGCAACTCTGGGTATCTTTTTGTCCCTCCTCGGAATCCACTTTTGAATAAATAGTGTGTAAACACACGATGCTCTTCAGAACCACTGAGAAATTAGCTCTCTTACGAAGCACATGAGATGAAAATTACTGGGCTTCCAATCGAGGTTTCCTTTTCATGAGCTTTTTTGTTTGAGTCCAAGCTGGAAGGTAACTGTTCATTGCATTGGATTGGCCAGTCCTTTGCAAGGATGCTTATAATTTTAAATTTTGTTTCTAAAAGCTTTCTCTACTATTCTGGACCTTTTCTGTACTAAGGTACTGTTTTGAGTAGATTCTGAGAGATTTATGCTGCTTAAATACAAATATTAAAGATGTATGCTGTAAAAATTCTTGTCGAAGAAATTTCATATAGGGAAAAAGTACAAGATTTTGTATCCTTCTTAATCTTTTGACTCTTGGAAAAAGTATTTTAAAGAGGAAGCTTGCAGTGTTTGCTCTGTCCTGTGTGTATAGATGAATATCTGTACATCCTAACACTTTGTGTATATTTCCCTATTTATTATAAAGAAATATGATCCCGGGGCAGGTGAGCTATAGCAACAGCACTGTGGAGGTACAAGCCTCTCTAACTACAGCTGAAACATTAGCTTCTAATATTTGTATTCACAATTCTAAGCTGACAGATGGTTTATGAACAAAAGTTCTGTGTAAAAAGCCTTACTTTCTGTGTTTAATTTAATATTTTAAAATTATTTTTTATGGCTTTCTAGCAATGCTTAGAAAGTAATATAAAATGCTACTGTTTACACCTAAAAGTTACCTTAGATTTATTTAATAAGCACTGATGAATTTCTTTTTAGAGAGGGGAGATACTAAGTATAGATCATAATAACTTTATGTATAAAATGCAACAGGAAGGAAGTAAGATTTAAGGATGACATGAGTTCTGGCACGTAGCATATGTATACAGCCCTGCTCCTCCAAGTAAATTTACTTGAAATAGCTGAACCTGCAATCAGTTTTGAAGGATTTTTTTCTTTTGATTAAAATCTTAGAGTGAGTGACATCTGACACTCAGGAAAATTTCCTGGTGCTAATTGATTGGAAATCTGAATATTTGATTAGAGATAGTCTTTGTAGTTGTCCAGAGAAAAACAAAAGCTAAACAAAACTTTTGTTTAAATTTGTATAAACAACAACGGCATATTGGGAATAGGTAAGTTTTCTGCTTTTATAATCCACCCTTTTAATGATGTTACATCCCTCTGGTAAGAAGGATGAAAAATTAAATTTTGAAGCTTTACTGGTTTTTATTTTGGCCATTAGTCTGTCTAAGCACTTGTTCCTGAATATGATCTAGTCTTTCTACACAGAAACAACCTTATTAATCTAAATTACTGAAGAAATGTGTGAATAAAGGCCAGAAAGGTTGGGTTTGTGGCTTCAGAACTGCTGTACTTCCTCCTGTGACTTGCAGCGTGTGCTGTGCTGTGGCGTTTCTGCATAAGGACTCGTGCATTTGTCTCCCATGAGGCTCCACATTCTGTTAATGTGACCATGAAGACATGCTCTCTGCACAAGTCTAATGTATTATCTGAGTGAAGTCACTTTTTATTAACACTATTTTTCAAAAATTACAATTTTCCAAAGAAACAAGTTCTTACTCATTTTGCTGCCATCTCTAAGGTGTTCACTGATTTACTCCTGTTTCAAGAGATTCACTAAAATGAAAAACAGGAACTCTTGGCAATGGTGTGAAAATTGGAGCAGTTAAGAGTGATGAAAGAGATCATTTTGCCAACAAAAGGATAGTCATAAATGGGACATTTTGGGAGGAGGTTTTTGCCTTATTAATGAAATGCTGAAGACAGTGTAACACCAAATGCTGGGGACTTGATCCATGGGTAGATGAAAACTTGTTCAGCTGTATTCTGCTTACCTAAACTTGAGAAACAGAACTGGTTGGGCCATACTTCTGCATCACCTAAGATGTGAGCTATTCTAACAGAGAGCTGGCTGCAGAGGGCAGCATGTTTGTGTTCGTGCTCACTGCTATTTCTGCCCCTTCTAATATGTTGGGGAGGTTATTAATTAAATCAGCTGAACAACAAAACAGTTCTTTCAAAGAGAAGTGCTGTTAAAATTCTCTTTAGTTCCATGCGCAAATCAATTATTCCTCATAGAGTTACTGTTTAAATCCATACATTCATTTGCTCTGTTCTGTTGAGCAAAGCTCATTTTAACATCTGCTCTGTTCTCAGGTGCTATTTTTTACTGTTTATCTCTAAGTGAAATTTTCTCCAAGCCAGAGGTTATACTCGCTTGCTATTTGGCTAGCTCTGACTGCTCACAAGATGTCAAGAGGGAAGCAATAACATGTCAGTATTAATCAGGTGTACTTCACAGCGTGCAGCAGCAATGCTTCGAACAAACAGTGTCCTTTCTTCTTTTTAAGGGTTCTATAGTGCACTGAGGAAAAACACCGCGGAATTGTGTTCTAAAGGTTTGCAATGCTTTGGTTTGTGTTCTCTATTTCAAATAATTTTTTCACACCTAATGAAACTGAAAATTTTCTTTAATTAATTTTAAAATGATGATTCTCAGTTCAATTCAATGTCATATGCACGTGGTTGTCACCTGCCTGATTTTGACCAGAATGGATTTATTTGAACAACTTTCTCCATTCTCCCTACCCTTTATCACCACCTCCAGATTTCTGCATTACTGCTGCCTTCCTGCTTTTGTCACTGTTTTCCTCCCCTGTGAAAAAAGAATAAACACTCTTTTATCTCCTGCAGTCAGAGTGCTGTTGTGGAAAGTAACCCTTACTGCTGACGTCCAGAAAGTACTGAAACAGGCCATCATTCAGTTATGCCTGAAATGGCAATGAATATTCCAATCTATTGTCCAGGAAACAAATCTGTGTATGTCTCTCAGACTGAAAACTTAGCTAAATGTAGCTTTGACATGAAGTGGTTATCCAGCATTTGTATGTTGTTACAATCCCAGAAGACCGTAGTATTTTTGGAATATTAGGTAATTCATCATAGCAATTGCCAGTTAATTGTATTAGTAGCTTAGTTTTTAAGAGTAGAAAACTAAAACAGAAAGGGAAAAACTACTTAACCAAATTACTCATGTAGAAATCAGTTTTCAAAAAACATTATCTTGGAGAGTTACATTCCCTACTCCACACTGTTAGGTATCTGTTAAAGTTTCCTGTACTTGTGCAGAACTAAGCCAGATCTCTTCAGGCTCAGATTAACTACATGTGCCTTATCTCTTTGTTTTAAATGTTATTTTTTATTTCTGACTATACTGACTTACATTTTTTTTTCAACCCAAAGCCTCTGCCAGAAGGAAGCCTGGTGGTGTGCGCTTATGAGCCTGTCAAGGATGCTGAGTTGACTGAAAGAGAAAACAGAGTAGTCTTTAGAAATGTGAATTCAGAACCTGTTTTGAAGGGGTTATGGGAGTTAAAGAAGAGAAAGTCTAGGCACAGTCACCCCAACTAACTTTTTTTCCTTGGGAGAGGCAGCATTCTCAGCTGGAGAACATTCGTTAACTCATTTGATTTTCATTCTCAAGCCTCTGCATGGTGAAATTGTTGGTTTAGGCCACATAGGTTTGTCCTGAGCACATTATGCTGGTTCCTGTGGGTGGTTTGGGTTGTAACTGGTTACCACAGAGCTAAATACTAATGCCAAATCTCAGTGCTCATTTGACTTGCTCTCTAAGTGCATCCATGTGCACATGGTGGTTGAAGTAGAATGGAGAAATAACAGTCATTTGTTTTGTTAGATTTGTTAGTAAAATGTTCTGGGTTTGCTCTTCAGAGATGTCAAGGTTATTTCACAGCAAGTAGAGAAAGCAAAACATATGTTTGGCCAAAAACTCACAGAATGCTCCTTACAGAAAGCATTTTACTGTCATTTGACCACTGTCACAACTAAATGTAACAAGTGGTTGCATTCTGTTCTCTGAGAAAATAATGGCCACTCTGCTTGCATTTTAACCTGGAACCCGTTGAATTCAAGTGACTCAAGCAAGGACCATTTCAATACACTTTAAATACTTTATCTGCCATGTGGCACTCACAGGCTATATTTTTTTCTGTCTTGAAAATATTATTTCCCATTTTAGCCTTACAACAGAAAACCATCAGTGCTTAGTGCCATAAAAAGTACATAAAATCAACTTGCATAATCATTAGCTTTTGAAATACAACAAAGTGGAAATCAAGGTGAAAAATCAAGAAAGGTTTTTCCCATTTGTTTCAAAGTTATCTCCTTTTTAATGTTGTTGTGCTCAAATACAGCACTTAACCACTTACTCCTGACTCATATCTTAAAGATTACCATTGGAGCAAGATCAGTAGAATTTCTTGATTCTTGAAGCTTTATTTGAATTTCATAGTACTCTTTCAAATAGATGTATTTTTGTTCAGTTTTTGACAACAGTAACTGCTACAAATTTGAGTTTAAGGTGGAACTTAGGTGCTCTTTTGGAAACAGAAAGTGACTATAGGAATTGACAGCACTAAATTTGTTTATAACAAAGCAGAGAGCTCCCATCTACTCAGGCAAGACTGCGTTGATTCCCCAAGAACTGTTGCTCTGAAAGTGGTATTTTGGGGCTGATGAAACATAGGTCCTGCTTCATAACAGACCCTCTTTTCACGCTGCTCTGTATTTACTCCAAGTGGCTTAAAGCAGCTGAGACAGGAGCAGATCTTTCAACAACAAAACACCTCCACTCTTGGATGCAGCTTGTTTGTGTGTGGAGGATGTTTTTTGGTTTTGGTGGGTTTTTGTTTGTTCGGGGTTTTTTTGCATAAGGCTTTTTCGCTGGTGTGCTCAGCTTTAGCTTTCTGTTTTCATCTGCTTTCGTGTTATCTGCGTGATAGATTTTTCCACAGTTTATCAATTCAGGCTCAGCTTGCCAGAAACCATTTTATCACTTCTATTTGTTCCCGTGTAAAAAAATGGAAAATTAATTAGTGGTAGATGCTGGCAGAAGGAAGAGATGCTTTGGCCAGAGTTACTCCTCTTTATTTGGCAGGTCACGGGTCATTCCATGGTTTTATTGTATTGTGTGGAACTGATAAAATTCCACCCATCAGATAATTCATCACAATTCGCTATTGCAGCAAGTCAGTCTGCAATGTGCAGTATTACTCCAAAATTGCTTCTCTTTGCTTGGAAGATTTTAAGAATCTTTGTTTTCAGGTTTTGAAATACAAGTAGGGTTCATCTCAAGCTTTGATTCACATTTTATAGCATAAAGTCTTTGAATTGGGTTCTGTTATCAAAACATGTGCATGTATAATATACACACATGTATGTATACATATATTCTCTGCTACAAATCTGCCTTAATATTTTGAATACCTCTTACTGTCTTTGCATACAGAAATGTCAGTGGCAAAACACTGCAGCTGAAAAGCCTCAGCTGGGATCTTCACAAATTAAGTCTCTGGGCTTCTGTCTCTCTCTTGATGGTTTTCTCATGGAAGGTTCAAGTATACCTTAATGATCTGCATTGAGACTTCCGTAGACAGAGATGTGTCTAACATTATTTAAAGAAAACAAAATATTTGTGACTCTTTACCTTTGTTTACGTGGAAACTATATCCTTGTTTCATAGTACTAAGTAGAGATGATGAACAGACCAGCAAGCTAGTAAAAGCATAATGAAAAATTTGCTTTTTCAGGCTTTTTTTTTTTTTTTGCTAGGTTTTAGAAATGGGCAATCTCTATTAAAAGTGCTTCCAGAGTCCTTCCATCTCCTTATGCATTCTCCTTATGCATACCAGCAGGAAAAGGGCTGAACACATTAAAGTCATTGACAGGTGGGTTTTGTTGATAACCCTTTTTATCCATGCCTTTTGATGGATAGCTGGCCATCTAAAACAGGATAGATGGGAAAAAACTTGTGGATTTATACTAATGGAAAAATACTAACAAGGAAAACTAATTTAACAGAATGAAAATGTCAGTAGTCTTAGTTCCAGTAATTAAGGGTATGGCCAGGAGGCCTCATGTCAGTAAAGTGCTAATAGTTGTTCTTGATATTTAAGTTCTCCTTGCTCAAAAAAAGAAGAAACAGAAAGGAAAAGAGAGAAGACATGGAAAAAAAAATTGAAAATGTGTGCACTTCCCTATTATCCTCTGTAATCTCTTCCATCCCTTTTCATGGATATTTGCTGGTGCTGGATCTCAAAAATGCTATTTTTATTTTGCTCTATGTAGTTGCCTTTCAATGAGAATTGCTTTGCAAAACACTTTTTAAATTAGGTCATTCTGCTGAAGTATGCACTGAGCTAATTATGATTATTTTGCTTCCCTGGGCATTTTTGTGCTCATTGAATTTATTAAAGTATTACTTTATAGCTGAAGCTGAGAACTTACACAGCAATAAAAACTATGTAGCACCTGGTATGCTTTTGCTTGTAGGTAGCATCTGACATCTAAATCATTTATAATTGAATTTCATATAATTAATAAAGAACAATTTTTGGGGATTTATTTGGGGGTAAATACAAAGAATGCGAAAAAGGCTGTGAGAGAGCAGCCATCTTCAACTTTAAATGAACAAGAGGGATTTTGTTTTCCTTTTCCTGTGAAAGGTTTTGTTGTAGAATTCTGTAGGTGAGAACTCTTTAACTACAGAAAAACATTTGAAGCGTGAAGTCACCTACACATGTTGTCTCTTTGTTTTTCTTTTCCGTGCTGCATAACTTTTCATGCTGGTAAAATATCACTAGGTCTCCCATGGGCAGCCACCCAAAAGAGAACAAACCACTCTGTGTGACTTAGTTGAGGTGTTTAGTACAGGAGCAAGACACTGGCGGCACCATCGCCAAGTGTCTGAGCCCTTGCTCTTTATTGATCTGTCTTAGAGCAATGTATTACTATCAAACCGCACAGAAGTTACCAGGGCATGTATTTTGCTATAAATCTCCTGGAGTTCTCAGGTGCATTTATGGTGCTCTGGTGAAATTACCTTTTGCTTTACATCTATCACGGAGGAGCTCTACTTGCTTTGGCGAGAAGCTGCTTCCTGAGACAACAGACTGCTCCTGAGAGGACCAGAAGTTACCTAATCAACTATGATTCTTCTTTGTTTTCTGACTAGGAACTATAAGCAACCTGTTCTTTAAAGCTGTGCTTTATCTTATCCTTATCAAGCAGAAAGTGGCCTACCTTAATGCAAACTAGAGATCTGGAAGCAATTGTCCCGTAGGAAACTATTTTAATGCTCGCTTTTGCCAGGGTTATGTCAAACAGCTGCATTCCCCAGATAAGTTGTCTACTCTGGTTCAGAGTTTTTTCTGCAAATCCCCAGTCTGGGATAGTCTTTTTATGTCTCTCTCTCTTCAACTGATCTCATTTTAAATTTTATTTGAAGAACTCTGTTGCATATACTAAAGCTTAGCTTTTCTGATGGCAGGTTTTACACTTAGCAGTCCTTCCCCTGCTCATGAGTCTACAGCTTAAAGATGAGTTGCACCTTGCATTTTGGAAGGATTGAACCAACTCACTATGTGTGAATAGCATAGTATATTTTCTTCAAGATTAGCTTTCTTCAAACTGTGTTTTCTGGTAGCTAACTTGTATTGGATGAAGAATTGGCCTTTAAGATTAGTGACAGGCTATTTCTATGTCTAGTTACTTTTTTTAATCCAGGTGAACAAATTAATTGCAAAGAAAGCAATTATTTCAGTGAGCAATTCATGGCAATTCATGGCAAGTTGTCCCCTAGGAAACCATGCAATTCATGGCAAAATCAAAAGTGTGTTTCTCCAATTCTGAAAACTGTGTTCCTTTCTAAGATGTGATGGTTATTTTCCCATTATTATTCCTATTAGAGCATATTCTTTTCACCAAGTGGCAACAAATGGTATGAAGAAAATTAAGTGGTGGTGATATTCTTCGGAAAGCTGCCATCTCTTGATTTCTTAGGGAGAGGAGACATGGTGTTTGGCCACCTTGTGTACTGCATCTCACTGAAAAAGGCCAGTGTCTCCCCTGAATAAAGCTGACTGCTGTGTTCTGTGACTAGAGTGCTAATACTAATATGCATGGACTTCATAGAGAGCAAAAAGGTAAGAGCTTTATAGTTTCAACAGTTAATCATGACTAGTCTGTATGTTTTGTCAAAACACCGACTTTGCAAGCAGCTCTTGGCATTTGAAAAAAAAATACCGTTAGTTATCATATTTTTAGGCATGAATATTTAAGCATCTGAGGAAGTTTGGAAGAAGAAAAAGTCGAGCAGCTGCAGATGTTGTAGAAGCTAAGAGAGTTGGTATGGCAGAGAGTAAGAAAATGAATCTTTTTTACTCTTTTTCGACATCAAAAATCTAGATACTTTAAAAAGGTTATAGCATTTGCTTTCATGGCAGTTTTGAGTGGTCGACATGTTAAGTGTCAAGTATATTTGGCCCTGAAGCATGAATTCCCAGTTAAGAAATGGGGAAACAGACGCTAAGGTGCTGTGACATACCTAGCTTCAAATACAGTACAAACCTCCTGATTTCTCATTCTGAGCATCGCATTCGTGGGACTCACATTTAATTCTTCTGTTTATTCTTTCCAGTGCCTTTGCACTGTGAAGAAAATAGTTTTCCCCACAGGCGTTTGCACTGTCAGTCTTGTTAGGGCAGTGATGGAGTTTATCCCCTGCTGGCAGCCACTCACTCACTCCCCCACCAGCAGGATCAGGGAGAGAACAGGAAGGGTAAAAGCCGGAAAACTCATGGATTGAGACAAAGACAATTTTATCAAGGAAAGAAAAGCTGCACACACAAGCAAATAAAAACAAATCCCAGCTTCCCATGGGCAGGTGGGTGTTCAGCTGTCTCCAGGAGAGCGGGGCCCCATCATGTGTAACGGTGACTGGGGAAGACAAACACCATCACTCCAAAAACTCCCTCCCTCCTTCTTCCTCCTACTTTATATACTGAGCGTGATGTCCTGTGGTCTGGAATATCCCTTTGGTCAGTGGGGGTCACCTGTCCTGGCTGTGTCTCATCCCAGCCTCCCATGCACTCCCAGCCCCTTTGCCAGTGTGACAGTGTGAAAAGCAGAAAAGGCCTTGGCTCTGTGTCAGCTCTGCTCCGAAATAACAAAAACATCTCTGTATTATCAACCCTGTATTCAGCACAAATCCAGAACACAGTCCTGTACTGGCCTCTCTGAAGACAATTAACTACCTTAGCCAAAACCAGCACAGGCAGCAGCATCAGTATTCCCACTGTTTGCTGAAGGGAGCCTGTGAGGTGTCTTTTTAGGTTTTGATTTGCAAATGATTGGCAGACTCTAGGAGGGTCACTTAAATTAGTACTGTCACTGATGGACCTTCTATTTAAATGTAGATGATTAAATCAGTTTTATCATTTATCAGTGAAAATTATACCTTTGATAGTTACTGTCTTTGCATGCAGTTTAAGTGAAGGGATATGGGGCATCTCCTTGATAGCCATTGCAGCTCAGGCACGTAAAACGAGGCCCTTGTCTCAAATTCACTGCAGAATTTCAATACTTCTAAATAATAAATCAGTTTATTTACGTACATCTCTCTTTCCCCTAGCTCTCTTCCTTTCTGGAAGATTTTGTCAATATTGCCTTGTATTTGCTCAGTGAATATATTATTTCATTGCAGCTGAGCTGCTTGGCAAAGGACATGGCTGTTTGGACAGCAGACTGGTTCAGAAGTATCTGTGCCATCAGTACTGTCATTACTTTTTGATCTGGTTCTGAGAGTTCAGTTAAACTTAGCACTCTTTTATAGTAATATGCTTTTATAGGTGATAAAGGGAAACTACTTCCATAAATCGTTGTTTATCTGGTATTTTTGCTTGGTAATAAGTTCAAAATTCAAGAAAAGTTAACTTCAAGCCGGCACAAACCAGACCAGAAGTCTGTGGACATAGAGATATGAAGGAAAAAGAACTGCTGCTTTTATATAATGGGTGGTTAGTTTTTTCTCAGATGTTCTGCTCAGGTCTGTGGTTTGGTGCGTCCTTCTTGTCCGACAAAGATTCCTACCTGGGTTTGAAGAAAAAAGAACTAAGTCTTGCTTTACGTCCTTGGGGGAAGTTGAGAACTATTCTAACCCCTAACATGAATTGCTGAGCACGCACGTAGCTCTTGCATGTTTATTTCTGTGTAACCGGAGTCAGGTTTGGAGAACTAATGTCATAAATCCCCTTTTGCTGTGTTGTTGCTTGTGTGCTTATGTAATTACCATTATATGAAATAAATACAGTTCTGAGTAAGGCTTCTCAGGCCAGCTTTTTCTGGAAGAGGAGTAATATGCTCTGGGGAAGGTCAGTTTGGTGAGACGTGGCAAAATAGAACTCTCTGCTCCCACTCTGTGATTAGTGGGAGGTAAACAAAAGCAAGCAGTTTAATACCTGGAAGTGTGTCAGAATGGTAGTAAATATTTATTATTGTCCAGAAGGTGAGGTTGAATGTAGTTTTGTGCTAAGATGCACTTATCAGAGTCTTGGGCAACTAAAAAAGCTTCCTATAGCACACTGCATTACAGCTTCTGTCTGCTAACCTCTGACGTGTGTAGTTTATACGTGCGTTGCTTTTTCACCCAAACCTGGGAAATCCTGCATTGTGATAGAGGCTGTTGTGATGCTTCAAGGAAGCTGGCTTTCAAGAAACAGCCCTTACCCTGGATTTGCTTTTAGAAACACCTTTTCTTTCTAAAGACCTGGCATAGAAATGAAGGAAAAAGAAATATTAGCAAAACACTGAGATGTTAAAATGAAGTGCTCATGCTGAAGAGCCACGGATCTATACATAAAGCATCTGACCTGGAAAAAATCTTCAGTCTTTTAATACTGTTCAGATGAACCAAGCGAAGCAATTCTTTAGCAAAGCACTTACGTGGCAGAAATGTGAAAACATGAACATTGGTCACACTGTTAAAAGCTAAGCACTGCAAGGAAAGACACTACCCAGACCCAGTAGAGCAATATAGCGTGCCTTAGTAGGTCCATTAGGATGCAGACATTTGATTCTTACTTTTTTTTTTTCTGACTACTTTGATGAAAAATCCCAGAGTTTTTCAATGCTTTCCTCTTATTCCAGGAACTAAACTTCGTAAGTGAAGTTACAAATGTTTCTTTTATGAATGTGTCTGAAATTAACATGTGAGTTCCATTTTTTTTTTCTGGATTCTAATTCATTAATTAGTCTTTAATCACTGATGCTGGTGAAATGATTTGTTGCAGCTCAGTGTGTTCAATCTTCCTCAGCCACTACCAATACACTGTTTATATCTCACATATTGAACTTACTATTTAAGATGAATATCCTTAGGAAATCAGGCATACTAAATCATTATTTAATTCTTTACCCAGTTTCATCTGGACAGAAGAGAGAATGATGTTAAAAAAAAAAAAGGGCTTGTGCAAGTAGTACAAAAAGAGAGGCAGGAGGAAAGACTACCAAGGCTTTTTAATTATTTCAGAGTTTATTAGGTATCAGTGCGTGCACATGAGAGTGTTTCTAAATTCTTGGTGCCGCAATACAAGGCACAGTCATTAGAAAACCAAACCAGGCTTCACTGCGGTCAGTGTTCATGGAAATAGCTCTTGAAAGTTCACTCTTTAAAATTATTCCAGAACATAACATAATGTGTTGTGCTACACTACCTTAGTTGGCTATATTATTGATAGCATAACATGTTTAGATGAAATAATGAGTTGTGAGTGATATAAAGATCTGAGTAGTAACGGGCTATAGAAATAATAAAAAATTCATGCAGATTCAAAATTTCTTCTATACAATACACAGTGCAACAATGGTTTCAGAGCTCTAAATCTACATAGACAAAGGTTGTGTTAGGTAGCACTTTGGAAAAATACTTGCCATGTATCAGGTGTGATCTGACCTGCTAGAAGAAAGGGCTGCTTTTGCCTTGGTTTCTGAATTAAAATGTCTCCGATGGTAAGTGGGTTTTGCTTAAAATAATTTAAAATAAAGACATAGTTTTAAAAGTACATTCCCTCATTTAAAAACAACCTCTCATTTTCTAAAGCAGTGCAAGTAATCAATTAAGTCTTTAAGATATTGCTATGTGGTCACAAATGTTCAAAAGACAAGTAAGTGAACCTCCATCAGCTGCAGAGCCATTCCAATTTCCATTTTTTCCATGGTCCTTTTTACAGTTTGTCCTGACAGCTGACAAGAGCTTCTTTGGGATTCTGTCTGGTTTTTAATTTATGACCATTTGAAAAAGTGATAGCCACAATAGCATCGGAACAGATGGCATTATGAGGGTCACAGACCCAAAGACTTACCAGAGGGCTATGAAATGCTGTGACACAAATGCAGTCTGATGATGCTTTGTCATATTAATTCGATGCCTAGCCACAAGTTGGTAGGTTACAGTTGCCAGAAATAACTGTTCTTGATATGAAGTCTAAAACAGTATGAAATGCTGTCAGATCTATTAAAGTAATTGATGCATCAAACTTAATTTCCTTTAAAATTGTGATATTATAGTATAAGCAGCTGGTAATCTCTTGAAAATAGATGAGGTAGCTTTAGCCTGGGCATCCAAACTTGTCTCATTTGCTGCAGAATCAAAGCCTAACCTTCCTGAAATTTAAGGAAGTTTTATTAGGAGGTGCGGTCTTTCTGCCATGTGCATTACATTCAATTTAATGTAACATTTATATCTGAATATTTTTTTGAAGATAAAACCCCTGGATGCTTAACACAGTAGCTGGTAGGAAATGTTTGTATCTCACCTCAGACTCAGCAGCTCACTTAAGTTCCAGAATTCCCACCCTCCCCACCAAACCCATGCTGTTGATGTAGTTCTGATTCCTTGAAAATTCCTTCCCTGAAAAGTGGCAGCTGCCACTGCATTTCAGCTCTTCACTCAGAGAGCATTAACTTTCCATTTTGCTTACTCTGATCAAATCCTAACTTTGTGGGGGAGTGCCTTTTCTGCCATTCTTGTGTCCTTACTGCCAACTGTGCTCCAGTGAACTAGAGAAGTGACTCAAATGGACAAGGTTCTGACACTCTGGGAAGCAGAGCTCAAATTTATTCCAGCTGCCTGTCAGCTGAGAATAGTAAACCAAAGGAAGGGACTGAGGGAGAAATAGCATTTGGAATTACACTTCCTCTGCAGATTCCAACCTTGTGAAGCTAATTTATTATACAGTTTGGAAAATTGATTTCAAGAGCCATAAACCCACCACAGCATATGATTTAACATGTCAATCAGTGCAGTGGTGGCTGTCCACTTATAAAAATCCGTATCTGCAATTCGTATTTTGCCTCAATCTTTAACAGGAATGTGGTATTCATCATGGATGGCAAAGGTAAAATTAGTAGTGGGAATGAAAGTGTAGAAATGGTGGCAAGTACTTGCTGGTGGAAGAGTATGGAGGAGTTGACCAGAAATCTGGAAGAATTAGTTGGCAAAATAACTTAGCCTTCACTAAATATTACTGGACTAATGATTTGTTAACAGTATGTTTTAGAATAGTTAATATAGTGCCTCTATTTGGAAAGAGCAGTTGTAGGACAAAGACCTAGATTTGATTAAAAGTGAGGCTTGGAGACCCTCTAGTGAAAAAAATATGATTTTCAGAAACATAAAATGTGAGAGCAAGACTGTGAAAATGACTGTGGAGGACAAAGAGCTGGGTAGTAGTTGGTCAGAGCAACATCTCCATTGTTCTACAAGAGCTGCATTTTCATTGGTCATGAGTTGGCCAAACCAGCATGAGACATCACATTGTCCCAGTTATCAGCATCATCATGTTGTCAACAGTATGGTCTCGCCATTAACTTTATAAGCCCACAGATTTTCCCTTCCCTTGTAGAAGGTGGTGGTGTTCATGCTCCACTCATTGCTTCATGTTCCCAAAATAGGGGGATTGCCATGCCCAGTAAAACCAGTTGGGGCTCATCAACAGGGCAAGTGAACCCTCAGTGTGAACTAAAGTGTAGGTTTTGCTTGGGATTTCCTCACAGGCTGGTGCCGTGATACTCTTGTCATCCCAAGTCAACGTGACTGGATGGCTTTACATGGGTGTTGTCCTTACACACAGTGAGCACTGAGGTGACTGCACTGTAGCGCTGGAAAGTCTCTGGAGCATTTCTTTGGATGAGTAGGAAACTTTACTAATAATATATGCTCCTTGTAAACATGAGAGGGGTATGCATAATCCAAATAAGGCTAAGTGGCATTGGTGTTGGAACAAATGAAAACAAACTGGCTAGTGAAAAATTTGGGAAGTTGATTTGGAGAGGATTCCTAGCTGTGGAATTCCACACTGTGGGAGAAGAATTCCTGTACTAAGATTGTCTGTAATGGCAGGGGATACAAATGTTTGACCTCAGAGGGCTCTTCTGATCTGATGTTAACTAAACGGAAAATATTTTTGCCATGTTTTAAGTAAAAAATTAATGATCCACAAAAAGATAGTTGTGAGGAAATGTGATAGGCTTATATGGAATTGAACTAAAAAATGTAGGTGGTATTTCAGTTATATTAACATTTTTGCTTTCAGATCAGGATTAGCAGACGCTTATTTCTTGAAGTACATTGATGGTATTCTTTGCTTTTTTTATTATTTTTTAACTTTTTCCCCCCAAAATACTGCTGTTTAGGTTTATCTCATTAGTAGTCCAAAGCTTCTGTCTGTACTTTATGTTCAGCTTCTTCAGGTTTTGTGACAGATAAGTGAGTATATAGAGAAGTGTTTGTTTTATTTTTCTGGAAGTGCTGAAAGCCCTTTCTTAGCCAATGGTGAGGCTTTGGCTCTTCTGATCTCTGCCTGATGGTGCACAGATGGGAGGGTGCAGCCTTCCCTTCCCACTGAAAATAGCCATGCCTTAAAGATGGCTCTGTTGGCAGCTGTCCTGTCAGACTGGAAGGTTAGCAGGCCACCTACAGCTCCTGCCCTTCTTTCCAGAATCGGAGAGAGGAAGGGGTGCGTTCCCTTTCGTGCCAGGAGGTTTGTGCAAACTGCCATGAAGGTGGCTCTTCCAGTGTAGTGTGTTGAGCCTGAGAAGCAGATGGCAGTTCACATCTGCTTTGTGGGGAAGGAAATGGTCTGTTTCCTGGGGAATGCTATAAAAAGTATATATTAATGCTGTATTAAAATAACCTCTTTTTCATAGAGGTTACTGCAATGCCAGTATAGTGTGTGCTGCTGTGGTGTCATAACACTTTTGAAACAGTGACATTAACCATAGTTATATGTATGTACATATTTTTATATGCAAAAATCTCTTTGGCTAAGGGCGAAAGGAATAAAAATGTGAATAATGTGCTTTAATCTTTGAATTCCTGTTTTATTTTAGTAGTGAAAGGACTGGTCATCTTTTATCTAATACTGCAGTTCTTACTTTGAATATTTAATACAGCATTTTTCAGAATATTTGAGAGAAGTGCACATGCATATATGCAAAGAGGTTCTTCAGAAGAATATTGTTGACTTCTGATTCCTTTTCCATAGTCTCAAAAGTTTAGACAAGTACTAGTTTCTGTAGTACTGAGTGTGTACAAGCATGGACTACAAGTGCTAGCTTTCACTATAGTGGCATTCTAGCTAAGCATCTCCAAAGCGCTCAATTTGAACTCTGGCAGTTCTATTAATTTTAAGTTTTACCTGTGGAGCCTAGCACTGCATCTGCAACTCTGTTTTTTCTTTGATGTACAAGCTATTCCCCTGACTTCAGATTGATTTCTTCATTAAAACATTTGATCAATTTTTCTAATTACTATTTCCAGAAGCCACATACAACCAAGTATGTTCAATGTGATTTTATAGAAAAACTGTCATTAATGAAAAACAGCTTCTTAAAAAGTCATTGCTCGCTCTTTCTAGCTATTTATTCTTTAATTCTATCAGTGTTTGAAAGAAAAACATTACTTGCTTGACAGTATGATAGACTTACATGGAGTACGAGCTTTCAAAAGTGGGAGCCTTCAGATCTAAACTGGAATCTAGTTTTAGGCAGTGGAGGTAGGACACTGAATTCCTAGGTCTGAATTCCTCAGTTCTTGTGGAAAATTCATCTTTTGTTCAAGTACCTGAATACTGACTCCATGGGCTGACTTTGAGGCTCCTCATTGGAAAAATCTTAGTCTGAGGTTTTCTGTTTCTCTAGCCTATTCTGCTCTTGTATCATTTTTGGAGGATTTGGGATTTTTTTTCCTCTTTTGGATATTGAAAGCACTTTTATGTTAGTCCTAAGTTTTGAGAAGCAGAAATACAGTTTTCTATACTTCTGGCCCGTTCTCTCAAAACTGGGCAAATAATGGCATCAGTAACAAGCAGTACTTAGCAGCCAGTGTATGAAGCACAATGATCCAGTGGTAAACTTGGCCTGGCTTTGTACACATGACAATATGCAAGAACATATTGAATTAAGGAAATTACAGTGGGCCCATTTCATAAACAGCACTGTCTGTAGCTGTGATCTCCAGCACCAGTTTTCTTCACAGGTGTATGGATTCAAGGATTTTATCCATCTGCGAGATCCTCTTTTCCTGTTCGTGGGAAAGGTGGTAAAGGCACTGATGTGGCTTCAGTGCTGGGAGGGAGGCAAGGGAAGGCACAGTCTTGCAAAGCTTCTACATGGAGGAAGCTGATCGGGAGACCTACCTACACTTCAGTGTCACCACATGGTGTCACACCTCGGATGAACTGTAAGACTTTTGCACAAGATGGCAAGTACTCCAAAGTTGGGACTGGCCATAATCTGAGGACTAAGGTTGCGCTTAATTATTCCCTGATGCCAGTGGTGATGTAGTATGTGCCAGAACTGTAGACATCTGAAAGGAGAATCGTCGTGGATTTACTGTGTTGGCAAACACAGCATATGAAATAAGACCCTTAGTTTAATTTTCAGATGGAGATAAAAAGTTGTCATCTCTGGAGTCACTAGCTGTTTCACTCTATCCATAAGATGTTTTATTTTGTTTCCAGTGTGCTTGCTATAGTCAGCCTAGTTCTTGCAATGTAGACTGGTAGTCATTCTGTGTCTTGATAAACTGATAGGACATTCACATAGAGCAGAAATCAACATTACAGCAGAGTGTTGCAAGATCATGTGTCTTAACAGGAAAAGATGTCCCCCAAGAGCTTCCATCTCAGTGGAAGGTTATGATCAGCAATTTTAAAAAACAAACTTCAATTATGAACCTTGCTGCCTTAAGGGCTGTGAGCAGTAAGGAACTAAAAGGCAAGCACCTCCCTGTTGGAAGGGGTCACTCATTTTCAAGGGGGTTATAAGTACACAGATGCACGAACAACCACGCACGTTATTTCACGCTGGCGATGCGAAGTTCAGTGAGTAACAAAGCCAAAGTTGTTGTTTTAAAAATCTGTTGCCAAGGAGTAGGTTTTCTCCTAGCAACAAGTGTTTTGCAGTAGGGAAAGCAATCGGATACCTTAGGGGGTATGTTAGCACTGGGGGAAGGGTAGAGAAATAACAAACTGGGGTTTCAGCAATGACACAGAGCACACAGAGCAGCTTCTGGGTGTGCTGGGCATGGAGGAAGGCAAGGGAGGGGGACAGGGCAGAAAGGGACACGTGGCCAGTGTCCTGGGACAGGCTGTGAACGCAAATGTTGGCTGCAGGCACAGGTTCCTATTTGTTCAGCAGTTGCTTTGTTTGGTTTAGTGAGTGATCGACTGTAGTATTATTAGCTGGTTGTTCTCATTTAAAAAAGAAAATCCATACTGAGCTGCTAGGTAGTTTTATTTTGAGCATATTTGAAGAAATACACCTTTTATTATTCAAAAGAATTGCTTTGTTAGAGAAAACTGGATAAGTAGGTTTTTATTCTGCATTTTAGAAACAAATTACCTATTTGTTGTAGTATCTTTTCCAATTAAAAAAAAGAGATGTATTTATGTATTATTATATTTACTTGAAGTGTTGGTGGTCAATCCAGTTGATTTTAAACCTTACAATGTGTCCATCCTTCAAAATCCCTGCATTAAAACGCATATGTCTGCAGCCACAGAACTATGTTTATTCCTCGTTTTTCTGATGGAACGGCTTATTTTGAACCAATGCACTGTGTCACAATTTTTTTGCACTTGCAGAAAATGGTTACCTACAATAACTAAACATGTATGTGCCTTCAAAAGGCATGTATAAATGATTTCTTATGCAGTCATACTTCCATTAGATGGACACGTTTCAGCACAAATTTGTCAGCTAAAAGGAAAATAAGAGAGCATAGTATATAAATAATGTGCTATTTCACTCTACGTAAGTGTAAAATATTGATTATAGAATACATTTAAAATGTATATTTTTATCACAGAGGTTGGAAAATATCAGCTGCAGAATTTTACTTATTTTTCCATTTATCATGACAAATTCTTCTCATTTTGCCTCACTAACACTTCTGTTTCATTATTCTAGCATAACACTGTGAAGTCTCTGGTAAACCTTGAAGTTTGATAGATTTGTTTAAAAATAGCAGCCACCTTAACACTTGCAAAATAGGCTGAAAAAGCAGCATGTAACAAGGGGCAGTTTTGTGATGCTAAAATTACAGTGCATATGGATTTGCATACATTGCACATTGCGTTTTATAACTGTTTATGGTCATAATCCCTGACTTAAGTTTTTTAGCTAAGATGGGGATGTTCCTAACATGTCCTCGTGAATACCACACTGGGAGGTTGATTCTCTCTTAGGCTGGGACTTGTTTCAAAACAATAAGATAGCGAAATGGGAAAATTACTGGGACGTTGGATGTAGTGAGTTCTTTAAGTCTTTTGTAGCCTTTAGAAATCATTCTTTTCCACATCTGAATAGCTGTGTATGTGCTTACACAGTTGCAGCTGCTAGCTTACTGGGCTGTAGCAGGTCAGCAGCAAACAGGCAAGTGGTATTCCCCCCATCGTTCTGTCTCCCTGCTCTCAGCATTAAAAGCAAAAGCAGTCTATTTTTTTATTTTCATATGCTGGTGGTAATGGTTTCTTATAGCTGCTGTTTTGGGAAGGGAAACTTCTAGCTCTGAGCGCTATTTTTTGGCTAAATAAGGTCTGTATCGTACAAATTCAGGAGTTTTTTAGCAAACAAGTCACGTAACAGACCTACTAGGAATGAATTAATATAAATACCAAATCTGGTAGAACTCAAATCTCCATGGTTGAGGCTTCTGTAGGTCAGCAGGCTGTGATTCTTAAACGTGGTGAGACTCTCTGGCACATTTTTGCATGTTAAGATGGCCACGTTTCTTGTTCTCGTGCTGTCCATTTCTCCCAGTTACCAGTTCCTTTCTCTGCAGAGAGAGTTCGGTCAAAGTTTGCTCCCCCAGCTTTGAGATAAATTTCATTGCTTTTGGGAATATCTCCCATCTCTAATCTATATTTTTCTCAGAGAAAATGAAATTGTTTTTCTTGATATCAGATGAAGAAAGGTAAAAATCTCAAGCGGTCCTTCTGTCGAGACTGAGAACTGATTATTTTCAGGTGGAGTGGAGAAATACTCAGACATTAAACGTTAAGAAAACCTCCAGCTCTCCTGAGACAAAATTTTTAGCTAATTGAAGAAACCACAGTGATCTTTGTAGTGTTACCTTTTTGTCTTTTTTTTTTTCCCCCGGTTATTTCAAGTATAGTTTAGCACTTTATCATAAAGCTCTGGTTTGATGAGGCATATGATGGGTGATAACTCTGACTAATTTTTTTAAAGTTAGTTCCATGGAAAAAATTTGAATGTTAGCTTTTCATTTGCCTAAAAGCAAGTAAAAGGTGACCTTACAAGACTGCTCTGAATGGCTAGTTTTAATCATGTTTTCAAAATCAGAAATTATTTTAAGTACTTTTCCATTTCTGTCCTGTATTTATTTTTCTAGGTGTGTGTTTGTGATGGACTGTTTGGTTAATCATTATGACAAGCTAATTTGCAAAGAGAGAAAGCCTGTTTGAAGGAAGAAAACCTTTGCAGTGAAAACTACACTAGATGCTTATTTAAGCAATGATGACTTTCTTAATTTGCTTATTGTATCTTGTTCAGATTCTGAGGGCTGATATTAATACATAATAATAATGTATTTGCTAACCTGAAGACTTGGACAATGTTATGCTCCATTTGGAAATTCAAATTGATTTGACTGTTTTCCTTTTAAAAATGCTTTCTTTTAGGTAATGAAAAATAACCTTAATATGTTGAACTGCAAGGGAAAAGATAACTATGCCAAAATACAACTTTGACAGGCCCAGTATGTATCAAAATATAATTCTGGCTTATTGAAGAATTGTAATTTTTTGTTTTATTGTGCCATCACCAGAGACCAAATTTTAAAGGTATCTTGTGTATCTGGGATATGGACAGATATGTAATGACAAACTGAAAGTTAACTAGGTGGAGTAAGGATTTAAACCCCATTGAAGTGCATGCTGATTAAACATCTTGCATGCATTTGTAATTTCCATTATGCATCTTTCTGTGCCCAAAACATTGTGACTCTGGTGTAGGGTCTGCAACTGGTTTTGGAAAAAAAAAAAAAAAGCCTCATGGATTTGAAGATTTCGGAGTCAAATAATTTTGTCAGATTTCTTTTTTAATATTTGCATTCATTAGTTGGATATTTCGCTGCACCTGCTTCTTCAGTGTTATCCAAAGAATCAAGGGAAAGTTGTTCTTACTACTTTTATGAAGTAGTTATATAAGCATGAAAATATTATCACTTTCCTTCCTCACACTGCAGGAGAGGGAGAACCTGATACGAGAACAGGAGCAGTGGGAACTCCCTGGGCCCTCTAAACGAGTCTCCTCATAACCTTCAGAGCACGCAAGCTTTTCCTGTAGGACTCAGTCTTAACACTGGTTTGCACCCTGCTTCTGCAAGCAGAATGCCCTGCCAAAATCTTTCTGCTCCAACTGCCAGGAATGTTTTCACCTTTTGTTGGTAAACTTCCAGCAAATTTATACACGTGTATTCTGGTGCCAACTTTATTCTCTAACTAAAAAAGTTTATTCTGTTCTCTACTGGTTTTATAGTAAGTATCTTCGTCTCCTCTCAGATTTTGATTTGCTGAGTTAATCAAACCAAGTCTGTTAGTCTCCTTTTGTAAATTTATTGATCATTTCAGTAGTAATTTTTTGTGCCTGTTTCAGTTTGAATTATCTTTATGGAATAGAGGAGACTGCACAAGGAGGAGGCCCTAGTGTAGCTATTTGTTGCACAGCTGCTGAGGTCTTGTTCTCTTTCTCCTGGAAACCTTTCCTGATGTCACTTGAGTTTTCACACCTTTTACATTGTCATCCTGTGCTTGCGTGATAAAACCAGGTCCATTTCCCAAGCTGTTTGATTGACAGGCTTCCACAGAACCACAGAACTTGTGTTACTGTTGTTATTTTTTTCCACTTTGTTTTACTGGCTCTTGCCATATTTTTGTTATCCTCGTTCTCATGATCAGCCAGTTGCTTTCTGTACTGTATCCTCTTAGCTTTTGCTTATCTAGTTGTATCATCGCTCTCATGATTCCTATGATGCGTCATTAATTAAACACAAAACACCATTAGTCCCAAGACAGTATCCAAAATACAGAAGATATAATCCCTGTTCCTTAACTCAAGTAAGATAACTATAAATGAATGTTATTCAGCCAAGTATTTCGGATGATACATTAAGATATTTCTGTCTGTTGAGACTCAGTAGCTGTTTTTCTGGGTTGTATCTGTGTAGGTGTCTAGGAGATATTGAGTAATAAAAACTAAATTACTCCTGTTTCGCCAACAGTGTCAAGGGCCTTCAGTCAGGGGTTGGGCCCTGTTTGACTGAGGGTTGTATGAACAGTCCTTGGACAGATTCTTGGGTGAAATAAGCAAAGAATAGCAGGTTTTTATGTGGAGCAATGTAAAATGAACTGTAAAGGGGATGACTGATGGAGGAAAGACATGTAAAATCATTGACCAACAAGAGGGAGACTTTGTGACTCCAAACGGGGTGAGGAAAGAATTGGCAAGATCTTGAAAATAACCTGTGGCAGAAGTTGGAAGTACTTTTCTCCCCATTTTGATTCATTGCTAAAGGGTTTTGTTCTGTTGGGATGTGAAATTCGTGTAGAACCTTGGAGTGACTACAGGACCTCCCTGTCACAGGCAGCTCACTGTTGATACTCTTTTAGAGAGCCCTTTCCAGGACCCTCTGGAGGCTCTTGGAATTGCAAAATCCCTTATACTCCCAGCTCTAATCCCTGACCGTGGCCTGGGCATTGTAAAGGGCTGTTGACCTTTCCTTGAGCAGGGAGCATCTGAACTCCCCAGATCTTTGAGTACTGCTGATTATTCAAAGTGACTGGTATAAATATCAGTGGATTGGAGACATGAAGCACTGCTTTCACTTCTTGTGATGATGGCACAAAAAAGTCTCTTCATTTCTTCAGAGATTCCCTTCACTTTCTGCCTGTGCCATTTCTGATTAGAGTTCTCTCTTGGAGTTTTTTTGAGTTACGAAATCAACCTCTACAATGTAGAACTGGCTAAAAGAAAAATAATGTTCGCTCAGAGAGTTCACAGCATAAAGACAGAGAGAAAGTGGAAGCTTTAACACAGAGATCAGTAGTTTGACAAAAATAAAATACAATCAGAACAAACAAACAAAAAAATAAAAAAATCACCCCTAAAGAACCCCGAAATTCTCAGCAAACCAAGTAAAGTAATAAGCAACATTTGTACTGAGCTGCAAAAGGAAGAAGCCCACACACATTAGAAGCTTTTATAACTGTGTTAGAAGCAAATATCATAAATTTATTGTTCTTCCATGTGAAAAAGATGCAATAGCAGGATGCCAACAGTTGTCTTGAATACCTCTGTCAAGTATTGCAGCATTCTAAAATGTACAAAGAACAAAGAGTTTGCCTCAGATTTTTGTAAGACCTTAGGGACTTACTGTTTTTACCATCTTCTGTGGAATGGATGTTTCTCATTTTTTACACAAATTATTGTGTAGCACTTTTTCTAATCGATTCAAGTTCCAAAATCCCTATCATATTTTATTTTTTCAAAGATTATGTCTCTGTTTATAAAGAGGATATAGGAATAAGGCATTCTGCTTAGGTTTTAAACTAACATGCCAAGGCTGAAGGTACGAGCCATATGTCACTTAGCTATCCCTCTGTGTTTCTGCAGACCTGATGTGTTCAAGCCCATCTCCAGCCATAAAACAAGAGACCTAACATTAGTCTGCAGATAAATGTTGTCTGTACATCTGCTGCTAAATAAGTGAAGGCCAGAGCTGGTAGCTTCAAAGTTTTGCTTCCAATTGGAAAGGAGAAGAACATACACAGTGAAGGATTGGGATAATTTGTATTGATTTCCTGGAAGTCTTAGAGGAGTTTTGTTTGGGGAGAGTTAGTTGGATGGTTGTTGTTGTTTTTAGTGGTTTGTTTTTTTTCCGGAAGGGTTTTGTACCTAAAGCAAGTATGTGCTGACAGCTGGTAAACTGGAAGTCAGTCTTCTTGGATGGTGGTGGTGCAAGTTCACTAAAGGATATTGCTACGTGATAGACATGCCCGCTCCTTCTCCCTGTGGTGTGTAGTGTAATGCTTAATAGAGCAAAGTCAGGCAAGGACTGCAAACAATGTGAAATGTTCTTTGCCTCAGAATTTTAATGAAGTCATCCGGGAAGGGGATTTACAAGCTGGACGCTTACAATATATGACATCTGACCATCATTCTGAAAGAGAGTTAATGAATCAGAGAGTATTTTGTGTTCTTTCTCTAGATCGCCTGTTTGAGCTCAGCCCACAGCTACTGTGACCAAATGTCACTGTCCTTTTGATGCTCTGCATGGAACAAGTCTTATTTTCTCTCTCTTGGTTTTTGGAAGCAAAGCTTGTTGTCCCAGGGCTGCTGCCTGAGCCAGGAGTCTTCATACTGGCCCAGCCTGAGACACCAGTGAACGACTGACTTTGGGGAGACACTCCCTTGAGAAAGCTGTGCCCTGAAAACGGGAGGGTACGGGGTGCGACCTGATTGCCCGTGCAAGAGTGGTTCCTTCATTAATGCTAAATTGCTAATTTCAGCACTAATGCTTGTATTCTTAGGAAGGGGTAACAGCAGGCAAACAGCTAGTATTTGCCCTAGTTCTATCATCTGGAAATTCTCAGCTATACTTTTTGCCATACAGAATAGGGTAGATGTGATGTAACGTGTGTCTCTTCCTATGAACAGGCTTATATCTGTAAAATATGGTTGCTTTCTTTGGTCTTGAAAAAAACAGTTTGTATCCTTAGCAAGCAGGGAAACTAGTCTGATATATTTAAGAAAAAAATTATTACCAATATTCCAAGATCTCACATGTTTAATTAGTATAAAGTATACATGTCTGTACCAAAAACAAAGGTAAGATTTTTGAAAATAGAGAATTTTGTCTTGAAAAATAAGAGCACTTACATTTTATTAAGGTTAGGTGTATTGCAGCCACAGCAGCTTTATATATTCCATCTCCTTGCTTCATTTTTTGTAGTTTCACATCTGATATCTGCCAGTCACTTCACTAAACACTGACCCTAAGAGTTACCTGATTTTTGGACTGTTCACTTGCTCTGGAAATGCTGACTCAATGGACAGCTCAAAAAAAAAATACAAAACTGGAAAATCCCTCTTGCACTTTTATGTGAGAACATCTGCCAGGCTGATAGAAATTAGTCTGCATTGCATTTATTTATTTACTTACCGATGTTATCCAGCACTCTTTATGTTGTTCTTCAGAGCACGGCATGCTGGGATGTTCTGTAGGATGTTGTTAGCAGTCTTACCATGCTGAAAGTCAGTCTGGTGGGCACAGTTCCAGAAATGTATGGTGGATAATTCAGGGGCTGCACAGAATGTCAGTACATTCTAATCAGCGGTGCTTGGGTTAATAAGGATTGGAGGGACAGATGTACCCAGAGAGATAAGAGAAATTGTGGTCCAGGGAGTGGGGGGCTGGGAGGGGAGAAGTCACAAGGACTCTGTAAGCACATAATCGGGATGTCTCTGGAAAACAAAGATTTGTGGTCCATATGCATTTTGCAATACAGAATCACAATGTAAAAATGCATAATATCTTTAGGATTATTATAATCCCAGAGTAAAGCTTTCTTACTGGGTCATTCCACGACTTTCCTGGCACGGTAACGTAGCTGAATGTGATGGGTAGAGATTTCCACTGCCTCATTCAGCCCATGTCCTCGTGGGTCTGGACGTGCTGTGGATCGTGTGGTGTTGAGTTGGATCCCATCTCACAGAGGAAGATGAAGAATCTGTGACAAGGAAGCTCCTGGGGAAGTTAGGTGCCTGCTGATGCCTTGTACGTTGCTGGTGCAATATTAGTCCCAAAACACTTCCCATTTCACAGGTACCATGTGCCTTCCAGGTACCACGGCTGGTGCTCACTGGGCCGTACTCAGTCCTGTTACTGCCCACCCCAAGAGCCCCCGGTGCCGTGTGTGTGGTCTCAGGTGTTACAAGACATGAGCTGGGTGCTGAGATGCACAGGTAGGATATGAAACACTTCAGGGCACACACCTTAGCAGGACTTTAGACAACAGGAGCTTGCTGTGAGAGCTCCAGTACTTACCGATTTTTGGTGCTTGGGTGGAGTTTTTGTTATTCAGTTTTGTTTCCTGTCCAAAGCCACTTGACTCCTTGTTGGTGTGGAGCAGCTTGCTGGAGTTCTGTGTCAGATCATTTCTTTAATTACAAAAAAAAAATTATAAAAAAATTAAATAGTCTGTAACGCTTTGAGCTGTCCAAGAGCTGCCTACTCTTATTTCACTTTGTGACAAATCATTTTTGCTTCACGAAAGCTCTACTGGCCAATCTCAACTCTTTGCCCTTTGTTTTCTTCCAGGCTCTGATACTTCACCAGCTCGGGCGCTATAGCTTGGCGGAGAAGATTCTCAGAGATGCTGTCCAGGTGAACTCCACAGCCCACGAGGTCTGGAACAGCCTGGGGGAGGTGCTGCAGGCTCAAGGCAACGATGATGCTGCGACCGAATGCTTCCTGACGGCACTGGAGCTTGAAGCGAGCAGTCCCGTGGTCCCTTTCACCATCATTCCCAGAGTGCTGTGAGGGGGCAGCTCGAGCAACCGATTTCTGGTCTGACTTCTGGGCGAGGAATCCCAGTATATCGGACTGCCTGGTAACTGGTTAGTTTGGGAAACTTTGGAGCTACACATAACAAACTCCAGTGTTGGGCAGGAAAGTGGCCAAAACAGTGAGGTGACAGAACACGTTGCTGTTGGACTGAGGGGACGGAATGGTGAGCCAGAGCCAAATCACTCATATCGCCTGCATTTTTGCCCTGGTAGTTTTAAAACCTTGTTATATTGTTCATGGATGATGTGCCATATTTTGTTAGTGATACTTGAGTGTTGCATAAAATTATAATGGAATCAACTACCAATTGTAGAGTAAGTTAAAATTCAGTGGCAGAGCAGACTATTTTTAACAAGGCTGTTAATAAAACTGTTCTATTCCTGCCTCTCAACCTCTTTTGGCCCAAAGTCAAAATGTGAATTTTCTGTTTCCATCTCTTTTAGTCCAGGCCAGAAAATCAGTTGAGTTCGTGTTTTTAGTTGTTAATAACTGTGATGTGTGGCTAACTGTTATCTAGAGCAAAGGCTGAGTACAAGAATATTTATATTTTACCAATGTATGCCTGTTACAAAAAAATATATTAGTTATTTAAGTTTAACTTTTTTATGTGAATTCAGAGTGTATTTATCAATGGAAATATGTAAAAAGAAACCTCAAATGGAATATTTACCGACATTCCTTATACATGACCCACACTTGGCTAAATGGGAAGATTATGTTAATAATAAAATGATTTTTAAATGGAACCTTTCCTGTGTCCTGGTTAAGAATCAGGGACAAATAGATGGCTTGTGAACATATTATTATGATGTGACTAGCTGGCCTTGAAGATGAACACCAAAATTAAATGTTTAAGGCCAGTATAGAGAAAAGAAGCTGCTGTACTCTTTGCCAGTGGTATTGTTATCTTAGATTTCAGGTTTCCTTAAATCTTCACTACTCCATTTTTATTCCTTCCACTCAAACTCCATGAAGTCAGATTACCCTGCTTCTACACAATACTTGGACATTTACACATACCTAGGCAGTGCTTGGGAAGAGCATGTTAAATATCTACACAATATTGTTTGGTTTTCCATACTGTCTTCATAGTTCTTTCTCAACATCTCCTGCACTTGGTATCCCTTGGAGGGAAAGTTGGCTGGTTTAGTGACAAATACTTCCCAGAGTCACTGTTGCAATCAATATTCGGGGGGGTGAGCTGGGGTATTCTGGTGTCTGCTCATTTCCAGTGTTGGGCATGCTTGGAGCCTGGGAAGAGTTCCAGGTTCCCCATTAGACTGGGTGCTCCTTGGTATTTGCCTGATTTTTCACAAGAAGCGGTTTTGAAGTGCTTAGCACCAGATAGATGATTCAGGGAAGCTACAGCAAATGTTTTTCTTTGTCACTGACCAGAGAGCTTACTCACCTCAAACACATGAAGGATCCTCACTGCGACACAGACTCCATGTGCTCCAGTGAGCATCTTCAAATGGCAGAAGACTTAAACCTGGGGCAGCTCTTCTGTTTTAGCTCTTGGCATTTCATGTGCCTGTTAGGCTAAGGCTACTTTCAAACTGTATCTGCTTAGTGCTTGGACCATATGTTCTCTGTAAAATGGATCAAACTCAGTAATAGGTAGTGTTTTCAAATCTATTTAAAAGGCAGTAGAAATTGTGTCATCTTGCTCACTGCGAAAAACATCAGTTTTGTTTCCTCTTTTCAAGTCCCTGTTTGGCAAGTTTTCTTCCTACTGTCCTTGGCTTTCTTTTTTTTCTATTCTATCTGCCAACTGTTCTTGCTTTTCTAGTCCCAGCTTATAATTTGTGCTCTGGCCCTGCTGTCTTTTAGCACCCACTGTATGATACCAGAAGATAGTGCAAAACCTCTACATGTTTAATTCAGTTTCTCCTGAGCCTTTCTTCTATTCCACTTCAGTTAGTTACATTGGTAATACCTTTCACAGGTATGCTACTTCACCCTATTCACTCACCTTTTATTACAGTAACAAAGCTTTTCTAACAAGGCAGCTTGCACCTTGATCTGAGGCAAGTGATCTTTCCCAAGAGAGCTTCAGACAAGAGCAGAGAATAGGAGAATTCTGTAATAGAATTTAGCTCTGATTCCACTCATTTTGTTTCAAGTCCTGACCTCTTGATAAACTCCCGAAGTGGAAAGGTTAGCAATCTAATTGTGTCATGTCTTTTATTAGTGGAGAAGTTGTCGCTGCTGTTGTGCGTATCAGGTGAACCTGAATATCTGTTTCCTTTTTCTTGCACTGGAATCAGTTTCACTGTAAATCCACAAGCTTCTGCCTCTGGGGAATAGCCTCAGCTACCTATTTTTAAAAATGGATTATCACTTTAAGACCGTACATTTAGGAATTTTCAGGCAGAAGTGGAAATCCTTGCAGCGTATGAATTAAACAGCAATGCTTGTTTAAACATGGTTTTCAAGTTAAAAAAACAAGGTGCTAGGTTTTACAGCTGCATTTTTTTTTAATCTTGTAAGAATGCCAGGAATATTTTTATATCTGTTTAAGTTGCTATACAGAAAGATCTGCCTATTGCAATCTGTTCTCAGACCACCGTGGTTTCCCAGTCAGAGGAGCAAAGGAAGCAATGCCCATGCACAGCCAGTCCCGGGGAAATGTTCCCTTGGTGCCAGTGGGTCAGTATCATCCACAGGAGTGTTGGTCCTGGACTTTGTGGCTGACAAAATCTCTACGTGGATACGCAGTCTGTGGTACTTTTGCTCCATGCCCTGTGTCAGGAATAAGAGCTGTTCCCAGGAATGGTGAGATCAATCGGGGGCCGATCCTGCTCAAAACTACACCAACCCCTTGCCACAGGGTTTTACTAAGTTTTGGGTAGGAGCCTTGCAAAGGCTTCAGGTGGTTCTTTGGTCTGATTTGCCGTAGCATTAGTAACACTAAGATGCAGAAGAGAAGACGACTTCGCTCTACATGGCAGCCCCTACTCAGACCAGTTTAAAACAGGTATTACATTGCCTCGTCAAGCACTCGGACTGTATCCCTGTAGTGACAAGTTGCACAAGCCTGAGATCTCCAGCCTTTCAGCAGGGATTAAAAACACTTCTCTCTCATCCGTAACACTGGAGCAGCAGGTTGCAGAGGAGAATTCCCTTACTCTGCAGTGGGCTTGTGCTACTCAAAACGATTAACATTTGGTGTACTAAGCACGTGCCAAAGTGTAGCAGCAATGTCTGCTGCACTTGATAAAAGGTCTGGCTCCACAGTGCCTGCAATAAGAAAAATTATTCACGTAATTGGTAAAAGTTCATCTCTAATTTCAGTGCAGATAACCATTTTTACTCTATGAATTATTTAATTTCTTCTTTTGCTTTCATGATTGATAGAGAATCACAGGAACAAGAGAACCAATCCAAGCAGAACTAATCCAACTGTATCTTTGAAAACTTTTGTCATTAATTATATGCATTTTAGACTTCAAAGGCTATTTTTAAAATTGCTTTAATTTTCCTTGAAAATCTGTTTTTTCCTTACTAGACTTTTCTATTCTGGAATGATAGCATAAGCCTGGATATATCAGAGTTCCAGATTTACCTTGCTAATTCTTTGTTTGTTCAGTTGTCAGTTATAATGATATTTTTCTTAACTGTCAATCCGGCAATCATCCTTTCTCTCCTTTAGCATCAAGTTAAGAAACTTACATGCTAAAATATGCTTTCAGTTAGTACACTTCTCCAGTGTTTCTTCTATTTAACCTCATCACTTCCAAACTCCCTTTTCTGGTGCCACTGGAGAGCTGTGCTGGAAGATGTGGCACTTCCACATGGGTCTCTATTATCACAAAAACGAGCCGGTAATGATCCTACTCTTGGACAAAAGGGAAGACAGAGAGTATTCAGCTTTTGTCTTGGGTGGCTGTCATCACATGTGATGACAATCAGTGTGACATCATCATGAAGTTTGCTGGTAGTCTCTCAGCCTTGCAAAGCCAGCAAGTGGGCTCAGAGAAATGGTACAAAGAAATTAAACCTGAAGAAAATCAGAAAGAAATGCATCCCCAAGCCTTTATTTATTTTTTTTATTTATTTTTTTGAAAGAGGAGTGTGCATGCGGTAGGTCTTGGTCAGACTTTGTTCTTCCCCTTGCAGGGATGCACCGTCCTGACATGCTGGTTTGCCACCAGCTTGGTCACCTGGACTTTTTCTTCCCGGTTTAAAGCACCTTTCTAGCCCAGGTGTCTAAGCTTCCCAAGTACTATTTCAGAAAGAGAAAACTGTACCTATTAACATCTAAATCCTTTGAAAAGATGTAGCCGCCTCTGTCCAGCTCCTGTTCCATACCCAGCCAGGGGCAGACAAGCACTAGACACCACCACACTGTCACTTCTGCCTGGACCTTTCCAGAGTGCAGCAGCTGACAGATGGGAGCTTTTGGGTGCAGTCTGTAAAGCGTGGCAGGAGCACACAGCAGAGCTCCTGGAGGGAAGAGGGAGAGTGCTTTTGCCTTTCTGAATACGCCTTCACTTGGAAAACTTACTTGGAGGAACAGACTGTAAAAACCTATTTTGGATGCTAAAGGGTCAATGAACTGCATCATTGTCGTACTGAGTTCTTTTCCCTTGTGTCCTTACATGAGGCAGGCATCTGTAGGAGAGAGTACCCCTGTCTGCTTCACCCAGGTATAAATCTCTACAGCCTGCTTGCCCTGCCCGCTGGAAGTGTAACGAGTAGCTCTTGGCTCCCTCTCTGCCTCTAGAATTGCCTCCCCAAGGAAGTGATGCTCTTCAGTGTGAAATTACTGAAGGTGCCCTATCTGACTTGAAAAATTAATCAATAGACAAATAAGGTGATGATAATATTTGTTGGTTATTACCACTGTGACATGGCTTTAAAAATGTGCAGGTTTAGTGATTTTCTGTTTTTTTTCTATGGTTGAGCCTCCCTCCTCTGCAAGGACAGTAAAGCTGAGAGTCCCTCCAATGGGTAGAGCTAAAGAACAAACATCTGATCAGCAGCCCCGGTGCTTGCTACCAAAGAGAAAAATGGACTTACCAATTTTTAAGTCCCATTTTTTTGTACATGTGTGCGTGTGCTCACAGGTTACAGAAAGCCAGGTCACAGGTGCATTTTATACTTAGAACAGAATGTTCTGAGAGGAAGTTCCTGTGTGAGTTCACTGCAGCTCCTGTAAAGCTGACTGCTCTTTTAAACAGGCTTTGCTTTTTGAGAGAAAGCTGGTCGTGCCAGAAAAGGAAATTCTGGCCCAAATTTTCACTTCCAATACATGTCAGATGTGTATCAAATGATGAGCCTGAGACATTGTTATTATGAATGCAGGTTTTCCTATGGTGGTTGTTTTCCAAACAGCACCAACTACTAATGTAGGACTGGAGGGGGCAATAGAGGCCATAAAACATGACAAGTTGCTTTCCTTTTGACCGCCTTGCAAAAATAGCTCTATCTGAAGTAAAACAGCAATCTTTTGACTAAAAAAATTATCTTTTTAGGTGTCCCTTGAAGAAGCCTGTATGAAGCCAGGTTTCTAGGACAGGTGCTCCTGCCCACTGTCCCTGCCTTGCCACACGGGAGCTGCATGGGGTGGCAGCACCGCATGAAGCAGTAAGTCACAATACAGTTGTTTGGGAGCAATTGTTTCACAGTGTGTGCTGAGTCAGCCAGCTTTGGCATCTGAGAGATTAAAAATAAAAAAAACAGGAGCAGGCATGAGCTCCTCTGGCTTATGAAAAGCATCCAAGAGGGCCCACCAGCAGATGCAAACAAACCTTTGTGCAATGTCCATCTTGTGCTGTCAGAGAATTCTGGCATGTTCTTCATCTTCTATTTTGGGTTAGAGGCTTCATGTAGTGCAAGGCTGAGCTTCAGCAACAGAAGGGGTTAACCAAAACATGTATGGGATACCTCACCCAAACCAATGGCAGCTGCTCTGGAACAAGAGTCCTTGTCCCTGCATTGCTTTGCTCCTGTTACCTCTAGTGAGTGTGAGGCTACAGGATGAGTCAGACCACCTCACTGTGCTCATGGCCTTTACTTTCGGTGTTGCTTTTTCACTGCAGAGGAGGGAGTGGAAGTGGGGAGGCTTTGAGAAATAGACAGCAGTTAGGTAGGTTGGATTATGCCTATTGAGAACCTGCACTGTCTTTTCCCTCATTGTTTTCATCAAAACAAAGGCTGAAGCAGGGTGGCAGAGCACAAGTTCATTGGTCTGGCATTTCCCATCTGGGTCTCACCCACATGTAGTTTTCCCATACTGACCACACTTGCCTTAAGAGACACAATAGGAAAGAGCATGGTAGGTTTCTGTTCCCAGCTGAGATGCCTTTGCTGTGAGTAGTAGCCTGAGGTGTTATGCTAATGATGTCTCTTGTTACATTACAGTTTGAAAAATAGAGACTGAGTGGTAATAGAGATGCTCAGGAAAATTAAAATGCATTCATTACAACTGTGATGCTGATAATCTGTAAGATAAAAATATACTATGTACTTATGTGGATATTTTTTGTTCAGAAATAATGTGGACTTTGCTCACTGTAGCTTACAAATGCACCACAAGAATTCATAAATGGGTGTCTAAGAGTAGCCTAGACCCATAGCTCCCAGCCTTTCCATAAGGGCCAGGGAAAGGAGGCACGGATCATATAGGTCACAGCTGAGAAGACTCAATACAGTTCTCATGGCCAGCATACCTCAGAGTGTATCAGCCTCACCCTGTGATTCTTATCTCAGACCTTGATTCCCTCTGTAGAGAATTTGAATAGGAAGTGATGCTATTGCACAACTATTTCCTTTCCTGGCCTCAAAATGGACTTAATTTGTAATTCTTGGCCATTATCACCACCAAAAATTCAGTGCTGCATATAGTGGGTTGCAGTTTTTGAATCATTCTCTTGCCATAGGCCCAAATTAGGCCAATGTTAGCAAAGGGCTCTGGCACACGATGGAGGAACCATCCCAGCAGTCTGGCCGTGCTTGTGAGGCAGCTCTGTCAGCATCCAGCCTTCGCAGACATTTCTAATAGGATTTGCACTGGGCGTGATATACTGTGATCTTGGGGATGCAGCCTTAGCTACATTTAGAGCACAAGGCCACCCCTTGGTTCTTACTCTTCCTTGAAAGAGAAGACACCTCTGCCAAGCCTTGCCTGTACCACGGGTGTTCTCCAGATGATAATGCTGGTGCGCAACAGACCTGCACTGCAGTAACCTCCAGAGATGCAACAGCACTGAGATGGCCTGGTGGCACAGCTACAGGAACACATGGCAAGCAAGGGCTTTGCCCAAAAAGCCTCACACTATCTGGGAAATGAGGCACCAAATGTACTTACCCACCCAGCAGCTAAGTGCCTAAAAGGCTCTAGCCAAATGTGAGAAGATAATACATTTTCAGAAGTATTCAGTGCCAACTTAAGTCAGTTCCCAGTGATTCAGCAGGGACAATCAAAAGACAGCTAACGAGTGCTCCTGAGGGCTGGCACGTGCTCCAGGAAAGCTGGATGTTCCACCATCTTAGAGGAAGTGTGTATTAGCTTTTTTGTAAGCAGTTCAAAAGCAAACGTAAATTCTGCCTCCTTTTGATTTTGCTCCCCTCTATGCTGGTATTGATGCTCTTCTCATGTTCTGATGCTTCAGCCCTGCTTTCTGTGCAAGGGGCACTGGGGATCAGTGGCAAGCGCTGCCTCCGTCCTGCTGACTGTCCTCAATTTCCCATTTCACTGGGAGATGCCGAACAATACGCTCCAATGGCTTTTGTGTCCTGATTCCTAGAAGAAAGCATCCTCCGGAGAGCAGCTCGCTCGGCCCGAGACGCTCAGGCACAGCGGCAGCTGCAGCCTACATGAAGCAGGCGTGGTATAAATAGCTTGCAAGAAGAGAGGCAGGAAAAATTACATGGCATGGCACTATGGCCAGAGCTGCAGCATTCAGGTTCAGCCTGGTCCTGCAATAAGCTTTGTTTGAGCCAGCATCAGCGCTATGCTGGGGAGCATCATAAAATTTCCCCTTTTCCTCATTTGGTAGAATTTATGTTTTCTGAATATTTTGCAGAAATTTTACTGTGGTATCAGTGACAGTGAGGTTTTTGAGCTTTACCTTAGTTCCTGACTTACAAAAGAGAAAAAAGCCTACGTATTGTGCAAGTCAGGGACTCTCCTTGCCCAGCTTCAATCCCTAGGCAGCTGGCCAGGGCCTTACTCCTCACGGCATGGGAACCTTGTCTTTGGGAACCTTGTCTTCCTCTTTGCAGGACAGCTAGTTTCAAATGGGCAGGGGAGAGGGGGGGTATTTCCTCCTTAATTCCCCTCCTTACCCTGCTAATTGACTGCCTGGCTCTGTGCCATGGGAGCTGTGGGTCCAAATGCTCCCAGCCTGGATGAGACAAGACCTGAACTATCCCATTGACTGGGCGGAGTCTGTAATTTCTGGGCTGTAGCTTGGCAGGAATGGTCTGGGCACATTTGCACGCCAAGTCCAAGGGGACTGCAGCAAAACAGTGCTTTGAAGTTTTTGGAGTAGGAATCAGATGTCTAATGGGTCAAACCTGAGCATCCCTAGCTGTATGTGGTGCTTGGTTTATATGACACACCTCCCTGCTGACCAGGAGGTGCTGGGTGATTTTTAGTGCTTCAAGCCTGATGACCCCTGGAAGTACAGGTTGCTCTTCTGAATGGCCACCTGTATTCACTGGGTGTTCCTAATGGGTTCAGCTGGGTGGCTCCACTGATGCCTGCATTAACACCAGTTTACCATCCAGGGGAGATGAGGATTACTTAACTAAACCTTAAACCTTGGGCGGGGAGTGGAAGTGACACTGAAGGTCACAGCCTGCCTGGAGCAAAACCACAGGCTGACAGACTTGAGAGGTTTTATGATGTAATGTTGAATATGAACAATAGTAACCTTCCTCCATCATCCCAGCATGGAAATGTCAGCAAACACTTGGCTGAAGCCTTGCTTGTGCCTCCAAAGGGAGGTACCTGCCAAGCTGAGCCGCATCACTCACCACCACCAGCTCGCTGCTCCAAGACAAGCTTCTAGGGAGTTGCAACCCACTGGTAGCTGGTGATGACTTGTGCCTGTCACTGCTCTGTACAGATGGCTGTGTCAGAGAGACATGCAGCTTTCACAGTGAAAGCTCACGCTGAGGCCATCCCTTAGCAACAAAGCCCTTACAGTGCTTTTACTGGTGCAATGCCTGGAGATTGGACATCTTCTCTTCTGCCAGAGCTGCGAAGTGGTGCATAGCAAAGCTGTCCCACAGAGGGCACCTGCAGCAAGGCACTGCACCAGGAATCCTGCTTGACGTGAGCTGACCCTGCTGTTGTGAACGGCTTTTCTAGGTGTCACTCTGTACGTGCGCTTACCCTTAAACAGTGTTCTACAAGACACATCTACGGCCTTCTTGATTGGCATGGCTTAGCTGCTGCCTGACCCCTGCCCTGGAAAAGCAAGCTCGGTAATCTTGAGAAGAACAATAACTAGTCAGCATCCTACAGAAACCAGCGTGCTGCAGCAAAGCCCTTCAACCTCCTAGACGAATATTGTCTCCATAGATGAATATAATCTCAGGCAGGAATAAACAGCTCAGCTTTTGTCCGGCTCTTAGCTAAAAGGCCCAGCAAAGCTGGCAAACTGGGTAAAGAATATGTTATGATGGTTCCAGTACTGTCTCCTGATACTGTGGAGCATTCTGAAAGAATACCACCACAGTGGTTCCGGTTATTCTACTCTAGCAGGACTGAGGAAGTCTTCACCCATGAGATGCCACAAGCATCTAGATTTATATACTTGTTGGTTGGTCATAATCTACATGATCCCAGTTTGGGGGTAGAAACTGAGACGTTTATTGATCACTCGTGTTACAATATATAGAAGCGGGGATTGGGGTATGTTAATGAGGAGGTAGGACATGTCATTAAGGGGACAAGCTATGTTAACCAGACTTAGGAAATCCCGTCACTATATTTCATCATACAGTAAGCATTTCTCCACACCAGGACCACCTGGGGGGAACAAAGGGTTTCTGCATGTCTTACAACATCTCGTGAAGTCCTTCCATATCTTGCAGGGGGAGACAGGGCTAATATACATAGATAGCTGAATACAGTCCTGGTCTTCAAAGCAACCTCTTGTGGCAGGCTCCTGTCTTATCAAAGGGAGAAACCCCTTTCAGTATCTGCTGCCCAGGGCTTGCTGGACAATCCCTTCAGGTCTCCATCTGTTAATAATTGTTTTTCTTCCCCAACATATACTGACTGCACATGTGCGCCCAGTTGCTCCACCACTTGGTGAAATACAAGCCAGGAAGCCTGAGGAAATTTAAAAAAGTTACAAATATGATACTTCAGCTATATCAACTACGCCTTGCACACACACAAACTCCTGTTTCACTGCTATTAGCAGAGCACTTAGACCTTTACATGCTTGGTATTTATGGTTTTCTTGGTTCTAACTAGAAGCTTCATAGGATAAAAGACACTAACATCCACCTTTGATCACCTCTGACCACCTTTGTATATCCATGGACAACTACCTGAGGGACCAAATGCACAGTGACCAGGCTAACGTCCCCATGTGCTTGCTGCCTGTGGATAGAAGATTACCCACAATCACCGAGCAAGGAACTTGCAAGAAATGCACTAAGCCACTTTCTAGACAAAAAGCTTAAATTTCATTAGCTATGTAGAGTGCAAGTGTGCCACACCTGGTGCACTGTAAACTCTGCATCTAACTTGGTAGTGAAAAGTGTCCCCGAGCAGAGATCAGTGTAATCAGCGCTCTTAATCAATGCAGTGAGATTCAAGAGGCCTGCAAGGGAGCTCCCCACTTGCGCAGCGTGTGCTGAGGTTATTTGCCAACCCCCATCCAGCATTTCAAACCGCTCTGCAGGCAGAGGCACTTTCTGCAATGCCTGTCCTTACAGGAGGCCCTGAATATGCATGTTGCCCTCTCTGCTGACAGCTGAGCATCCCATGTAGCGAAATGCAGAACAACTGTCAGAGGAGCAAGTCCTCCTGAATAAATTAGCATCCACCCCGGGGTATGAGCTTGGACTGCTTGACAGGCTGAGATCAGCTAAGGGACCAGCAAGGGGACACGGGGGCATCAAAGCCTCACTTCACAAGTCTGGAGAAGGCTGGTGACAGTCAAACCCTGCTGCACGCAGGAAGCACAGGGGAGCCCCAGGGCCTTACCCATGTTCAGGTCTTTTGTGGTAGCCTCAGACTTGTTCATGGCAATTCCCAGATGATCACAGGAAATAAAAGACACACCTAGGGAGAGAGGGAAGCAAGGAAGGAAGGAAGGAAGGCAGGCTGTGTAGCAGTTTCCTGGGCTGGAAAATACACTTTCTGCTGCACATCATGGAAAGCCCACAGTTATTAGCAGGCACACTGCTAAGAGAGAGGCTGGGAGCAGCCTCTCTGCGTGCCCTCGTATGCCCATGCCACACTGCTCTGCATCACTGGAGGATGGGAATAACTGAGAAATAAGCATCCCCTACCCATGGTCTGCACTGAAGAGCTGAGTAACTCCTGGCCTCACAGGTGATCAGCAGAAGCCCTTACAAACACACTGAAGGCATTTCAAGAGAGCAGAGATAGGATCAGCAGAGACATAGCTGCCTCTTTTTCAGCCTGTCCTCTCCTGAAGTTGGGAATCTGCTGCTGGAAGAGACCTCGGGATATCGCATCTCTTTTGTCCATTGTGGGGCAGCACTGCCTTTTCCTTGCTGAAGTAATGCAGTGGGGTCCTGTGAGCAACAGGCTCTGCAGACCTTCCAAGGAAACCAGCCCTTCCCGCAGGTTTGCCTCTTCCTTCGCAGAATTCATTGCGCAGGCTACGGCTCGGATCGCAGCCATGGCCAGTGGCTGCCTCTGCTGGCTCAGTGGGAATGCTCACTGCCAGGGAGAGGAGGACTGCTGAATTTTAATCACATTTTGGCGGCCAGTGTAATGGCCAGGAAAATACTTGTTTACGTGATTAGAAACAAGATGTATTACATACACATGGTCTCATCAGCAATTAGTGCCTGAGACAATAACCTGGCTGAACACAATGCAAATCCCTCGGTTATGACCTCCTGGAGTGACTTTACCGCTAGGATCCTGATGTTCCCAGAGCCTGCAGGAGGGAATGGCACCTCAGCCAGGTTCCTGATGTACTGGGGAGCTCACAAGCCCTTAGCAGTAAATGCAGCTGGCAGGAAGAGGGAGCCCATGTGCACCAGGAATAGCTGTGTTTCGTGAGGGACAGTTTTGGGTCTCCATCAGGAGCAACTCAGTGGGAGTCAGGGAGACGCAGTGGTTTGGAGAAAATGAAAAGTGAGTTCTTTATGTCTGCACAATAAGTCAGAGAAAAGAGACTCCAGGCAGCCCCAAACTGGGATTAAATCACGGATCCTCTTCAGGAGGGGGCCAGACCTCAGATGAAGGTGGGAGCTCAGTGACAGCTTCAGGATTGCTCTCTGAGGAGCTCAGACTGCATCTTGCTGATGGGTCAGGCCAGAGAAGGGAGCGGTGCCTAACGGGGTCAGGAAAGGAGCTGGTCCTGGGCAGCGTTTTTACCTGGCTGCCTGTAACAAGGGCAAAGCCTCAGTGGCAAGACTCCCGCTGTTAAATCCCCACCGGAGCTGTGGGGATCTTCGCAAAGGATAGAGTGCAACCTCCCTCTTATGGGAGGGTTTGGAAGTGCAAAACACCTCTACAGCTGTGTCTCAATTCATTCATTTCTGAGCGGGTACACACCCTGTGACCCTACCCACAGAACCACACGGCTTGGGTCTCTGTACCACTCTGTGTGTCTCTCTTTAACATTAGGGAGACAAGTCCTTCACCTTTTACTTGAAAAATCTTTAATGCAACAGTCTAAAACCAGCCTCCCTTAACCATGCTGCCTATTTAGGTATCTTTTGCAGCTCGTCATCTGTCACAAGAAATGCAGTACATTTGGGGTTTTATACTGCAAGAACTGGCAACACCCTCTGCTTCCTAAATCTTCCAAAATAAGTTGGATGCACCTCCGGATAACTTGCAGAAAAACTAAAAATAGGAAACGCTAACCTCTGTATTGAATTTTTTTCTTTTTTTTTCTTGGATGTGCTCCCTATTCTGAGCAGTTATACTTCCCGTTAGGTCAGGCACTAAACAATAGTTTTCCAAGAGCCTGGAAATGAGAGAAACCCATAAAACAATTCCCCATCTAGTAGCACAGAACTGCTGGCACTCACTGAAAGGTCTGCCCTGGAAATGGCCTGGGTTGTCTCTCTCCTGTCTGCCTTCTTTATCCTGATATTTCTCTTCCAAAAAAATCTTCCAAGCTGTCTGCTTTTATCTGCTCCTGCTACTTACTAAGCCTCCCCTTTTTTTTCAGGCTGCGCATCCCTCAGTGTCTTGCTCCCACTCACTGCTGAGATTAATGCTGCGTAATATTCCAGAGCTATCACATTCTGGTACTTGGAGCTCATCTCGTTCTTTCTCAAAAGCAAATTTAACTTAAAATTAAAAAGCCACACGCAATTGAAAGCCTGTCTATCTAAGCGGATACACAGATCTAAGAGCAAGTAGTGGTTGTGGGTGATGAAGGGGAGGCCACGTCAGACAAAATGGGTGGTCTTTTTGATGTGAAGAAGGTTCTTCACTTTATTTAAGTGTAGGTATGCAACTTGTTCGAGCCAACGCTCCCCAGTATGCAGTGAAAAGCCCGCCTAATTTGGAGTATGCAGGAGCTTTGGATTGTCCTCTGCAGGTTTTCTGACCAGGTCAGCACCGGGGCAGGCCCTGCACCAGCCCGCAGTCTGAGGGATGGCAGGAGGCGCAGAGAAGGAGCCGTCCCGCTTCATGGACCCTCTGTTGGCAACGAGTGATCGGCCGAGGGCAAGCCTGGCTGCAGGACACTGGTACTGTGATTCACCCCCTTGGGCTGCAAGCCAGCTAGGAAACAGTCAGGAAATAAGATTTTCACACTTCTCAGGACACAGGCAGGAGGTGGGTGAGAAACCAGGCAAATCTCGGCAGTGCAGAGTCAACTGCGGAGTCTGCCGGCCCATCTGCCTCCAGCACCTGGCAGAGCCATGTCGGAAAATGGGCACCCTGCTCGTGTCTGTTTACAAAGGAGCTGGATCTGCCCTTCCTGTGCCCCACAAATGAACTGGAGGATTCACCTCCCTTTGCCTAAGTCGAGGGCCAGCTTCAGAGCGCAGCAGCTGAGTGCACCGCACATGGATACAGGAGGCACCTTCTACCCACACTGGCACCTCCCTTTGAAACAGATGTTGCTCCTTTGCCTTTCAATGGAATAAATGCCACGAAGCACTACAGTGGTAGTTAAAAATGTACTCGCATACTACGTCATGGAAGAGTGGGCTAACAAGGTAATGATGACTAACTCCTGTGCTTCAAACTGGGGGAACTGAGTTCCCTGGAAGAGTAAATTAGGGCGCCTGTTGCTACTGAAAGTTCCTACAGCGGCCTGTTTGGGTCTATGGCAGACTGATCTCCTGACCCACAGGGCAAAATGCCGACTTACATGGTGCAGTGTGATGTTTATCCTCCTAGGATGGGCAGCCTCTGTGGGCTGGAGCTGGTGAAATCTGCTCTGCTTCATACCTTTTGTGCGCTGTGCTTGGCTGGACAAAGCCTCTCTTCTGCCTTTCTGGAGAAAGAAGAAACCACCTCATTCCTGCCTGTATCAAACTCAGCTGCCAGCCATTTTCAGTTTGTTGCAATAAACTGAGAGCTTCTAAACTCTGGCTGGTGTTAAAGTCCAACAGCAAAGAGGTCAAAAAGAAGAGAAGCATTCTGCACCTTGAAGAGAGCTGGGATATTTGCCAAGATCAAGCACAGTTTTTTCTCTAGCCAGTCAAGGGACGCAGAAGCTTTTCCAGACACTGTTGTTCAATTCAGAGCAGTCTGGCCAAAAGCAATATTCCAGAGGAATCCACTCATGGCCGAATTTGGACATTATTTTTAGACAAACGGTCTGTCCTTCATTGCAAGGAGGAAAACACCCTGCAGTCTCTGTTCAGACACCCACAAAAACACTGCTTTGAGACATTATGCAGCACGAGCAACCCCACCACTGACTCTCCTGCATTCTGGAGTATAGTCACGGTGCCTTTCATCAACTTGATTGTGTCCAAGCCATCCCATCGATGTCCTCTCAGTGGGGCTCAATCCCCAGCACTCTTTCCCCAAGTCTGACTCCTGCAGAAAGCCTTTTCTGCCACCAGGGCTTCAGGTCAGGGGCAGGCAACAGCAAGCAGTGGGTCCTGCCCTTAGCTGTCATGGTCCAGATGCCCAGCCTTGGCCACTGGCTCCAGACTTCTCTGCAGAAACACCTCCTGCTCGTTATGGCGAGCAGTTTTGCAGTAAGGCCCCACTACCAGTTACACACTGCAGTCATTTCTGCTGCATTCCTGTGATCAGCTTCTCCATAGTAGTGATAATAATGAATGGGCTCAGAGAAACAGTAAGGGGAAACCAGAAACATGTGTCGGTTTTCTGTGTGAAGTCTTCTGGGATGTGTTACATCATCCCAATAAACTCTACAAAAACAAGACTCCCTGGTGGCCAAGGATTTACTCCAATGCAACATCAAATCCTGGCATGGATCCTGTTCCATTTCCACCTGGATTCACAAATCTGGTCTTTCTTCTTTCTCCCCTCTGCCCTCAGTGCCCTGTTCAAGAGTCACTAGACCCTGAGCTTATGCTTCTCAAGACACTGTTAGGAAAATCATCTTCTGGCTGACAGTGGTGCCTGGCTGCCCAAGGCTGCCCTGAAAGACTGACACATTAGGCCAGCTCAGTGTCATTTGACAACATAATGAGGTGTCCTCAGAAATGCAGTTTCCAAAGATCACCTCTGGTCACAAACTAATCCTGCTTAGAGGACATCTGGGCACAACAGCAGCACGAGGGATGTTTCTGCTTGAAACTACAGTGAAATCTGGTCTGAGAATTGTCTCTTCGACACCTTTTCTAGATACTAGCTTGCTATTTGCTTTCTGATTATAGAAGATCCTATCATATGTAGGCAACACAGAGAATGACAAACTTTTTGTAATTCCCTTGCAGAGACATCCAGCAGATGCAGATGCAGAGTAGCCATTGCCCATGCTTGGTGATGCTCACTGGCAGCTCTCTGTGCCCATTGCTCTCAGAGACTCTTGGCAGAGAGACCACATACAAATGAATAAAAGAAGAGGTTTCAGAAGAAGGACAGCAAGTCTCCCCTGGATTTTTTGCCCGGAACCTGCATTACACTCAATCCTTCAGAATGCAAAAGAGAAATAGTTGATAATAGTTTTAATTTTCCTTCAAAATAAGAATTTGGAGCCTCCTCTTTCATCCCTAATAATACACTAACTGCAGGGGTATACATTTGTAGACAATGATAGTCTTTCTGCTTTTCTTCTGCAATGCAATAGAGTAATGCAAAGGTTTAGCTAGGAGGAGAGTTTGACTTCTCCATGTAAAAGTTTCCACAGTGAAAGTAAAAATGAACTCAGCAAACAGCACAGCTGAACAGACCCCACTGCCTCAGTTGCAGCAGGGTGAGTTGGTTCCCTGTGACAGCACTTGGGCACTGGCGGGTGCACCACTGCCATGGGCACAGCAAGGAGCTGCCAGCATTTGCCAGAGCCACCCCATTTTCCACAGCTGTCTGTTGTCCGTGCTGTGCCTGAGGGGCTGGAGCACCAGGGCTTTCAGCTCACCCACGTGGGGCTCAGCAGGACGGGAGGCTCAAGGCCACCTCTAACAAAGTAAGAGTGAACATCCGCAGCTGGTGTTGCCAGAGCTCTCTGCTAGCCCTGGATAACTGGATCCTGCAAACACGAGAAGCAAAATCCAGTTTTGTTCCCTTCCCACATCAGTTTAAAGAACCAGTGGTGTTTCAGCTTTGTCCTGGCTTTAGCTAGTGTAATGTATGTCTAATATTTCTCTTTATTATTATTATTATTATAGAATATTTATTATAATATTTGTAATGCAATGGCCTGTAAAAATTAACATGGCTTTAATTTTTTAATTAAAAAAATGAAGTTATATAATCATATGAAACTCATTCCTTATTATTATCTACATACTTCTAGAAGGCACCGGTTTAGTCAAGGACTGAAGATAGCTTTGGAAACCTTTTACGTGCAAGGAATTGGGTCTGGCAACCGAAAAACTCAGTGAGGGGTATTGACATGTCCAAGGCAATGAAGACATGTTTCTGAAGTGGAGATCTCTCAGATGTGCAGGTGTCCTCTAAATCAGGAGGAGCTCCATCCCACCTCGACAAGGTAGTGCTGGCCCAGCAGTGGGTTTGTTGTTGCCATAGCAGCTGAGCCCTTTCTCCTTGTCCAGGGTCCCTCCTCAGTCAGACATGGCACTCAAGCCGCAGGCGTCTCTCAGCTGGCGCAGCGGTGGTTGCTGCTGCAGACTCCCCTGGCCCTCCGCAGTGACACGTGTGGAGTCACATCCTTGTGAGCCGGCACTGCCTTCCACCCTCTGTTGGCACTGCCTTCCACCCTCTGTTGCCACTGCAGAGCTTCCTTCCCCCGGTGCTGCAGGGATCAAGTGCTGCCTCCAGCGCTGTTCATGGGGCGTGCACACATCCAGATGCGCTGGGATGGAGGTATCCTCAGCCATTTCCTCCCTCACAACCTAGAATTCGCCCACTTCTTCATGCAGCTCTTTGCCACATCCCCTTCGCGGTGTCACGGGAGCAGGCCCGACCTTTCCCCATTTGCAAAGTGGAGTTAAACCGTAGTTGCCTTGTGTTACGCGTCAATTTACTAGGCAGTAAACACGCAACTAGCAGCAAGCGCAATAATAGTTAAAGCTGAAGAAGTCCGTGGGTCAGGTGGCCATCGCTGAGCGATGGTGGCCAGCAGGAAGAGGTGTTAGCAGCAGGGCAGAGCCGTGGAGAGCTCTGCACCACCCTCTGGCCCCCAGCCCCCTCAGCTGGGGCCACCTCATGGCTCCGCTCCGCAGAAGCCGTGACACGCGCACGGGAAGGGACGGGCACGCGGCCGAGGGCGGCCAAGGGCTCACGAACAGTCCTGGTGGTGCCCGGCAGCGTCGACAAAGGAGACGCTCCTGGGGTCGGGAGAGGTCACGTTTAGGAGCGTTTCACGGGTTCCTGAGGGAGCCGGGGCAGGTTTCACTCACCAGGCAGCTCGGGGACAGAAAGGCAGGAGGGAGAGCATTGCCGAGATCTTCTGGAAAGAGGCAGGAAGGAAGTGGGAGTGCAACTTCCTACTCAGGACAGTGAGACTTGACCCGTGCTCAATTTTCCTATGACTCAAATGGTATTTCTTAAAGCAGCCCTCCTTCCAATGACTAAAAAATAGCAACTGCTGAGGCAGAGGAGACTGCTGACTAATGCTGTATGAGAGGAGAATAAGTTGGTATAAGCAACAGTTTTTGGAAGAGCTAGGCAGGACTGTCAGGGTTACCCTGTGACAGCTGACCTACAGTTCCCCTGGAGACTGTCTTCTAACATATAGGAAAGATGAACAAACAGTACAACTTCAATAAAACAACGTCAATAGCAGCTGTATTACAATCCACATAAATGACATTTCTAAGGGATCTACATTTTCTGTGGCAAAAATGTATGGAGTTCTCAGACAAAAAGGGCATGAAAATTACCACCAGAGACCCGAGGCCTTCCTTGAATAAATTTCAATTGAACATCAGCACCTCATTTGGGAAAATGCCCTGTCCTGATTTTGGGTGCCCAGTGACCACAGCCTTTGGCAAGCTGTGGCAAGGAGAGGCTCCCCTGACTGTGAAACACCCGGACTTTATTTCCAGGCTGCATTTGCTGAGGTGGACCTTCCCTGCTTTTGCTCTTCCTGCGCTCTCTTGCCAGCCTGAGGGAGCCCTACAATGGCATGTTTGTGACGGGAGTACCTGCAGAGAGAAAGCACAACCAGGGAGACGAGGCTCCCAGTGGGGCACGGCTTCCCACGCATTTGCCAAGCAGACGTGTCCTGTTATGCCCATCCTGCTAAGCAGTCTCAGATGGACTGTGTCAGCAAGGAGATCTCCCCCTTCTTCACCAGACTCCAACTTTTATGTTGCACACAAATGTGACCTGTGAAGGGTTCATGATTTTGCCCTGCAGGCTATTGATAAAAGCCATTAAAGATGTACCCAGGTGCAAACCCACCAGAGAAAGAGATACACACACACACATACGTGCATACACACAGGAGCACACACGTGCAGATCACACGCCATGGCTAAAACAGGGGAAGAGGCAAGATTCCTCCTGCAGAGGACTCAGCTGGAAACAGGCCTGCTGAAACAATTCCTCAGTTATGATTACACAGGAGCTCTGGCAATGAGTCACTTTCCAACCCACTGAATATGCTCCACTTTGAATTATGCATCATTTTGGGTTTTTTTAATCAAAACATTGTGTTTTCTCAAAGAAAATGCCTGGCTCAAAACTAAATTTACACACATAAGTATTTTCACCTTTATCCACCAAACTTATTATCTCAGCAAAGAAAGAGACTCCAGTCAGTTTGACAATGGTTGGCATTTATTAGCCCCCTCTCCCTTCATCTTTAATAAATAATTCCATTCAGCTGTTCCATTATTTTGCCTGGACTCAAAGGTCATGGAACAACATCTCATTTGTATTTCTTAAATATTACTAAGAACATCACCCTTCTTCCACTTTTCTGTCATATCCCTAGTGCTCCCAGCAACACTGCAAATGAAGACCTTCAGTAGTTTGTACTCAAAAAGCTTTTGAGTGACTTTTAGGCAAAACCCCCACATTCCCTTGTTGTCATGTAGCTTTCTCTGTAGTCCTTGTGCTGAGCAGGTACTCTGTAGAGCACTGGTTGACTACCAGTGATAAAACTAGTTTTGTCCTGAAATACATTTAAAAAAAAATTAAATCTTTTTTTTTCTATGCTTGGGTCTTACAGAATCACAGGATCATTTAGGTTGGAAAAGATCCTTAAGAGCATTGAGTTCAACAGCTAACCAAGTTTGCCACTAAACCATGTCCCTAAGTGCACATCTATGCCTCTTTTAAATACCTCCAGGGACAGTGACTCGACCACTTCCCTGGGTAGCCTGTTCCAGTGCTTGACAACTCCTTCTGTGAAGAAATCTTTCACACTATCCAATCTAAACCTCCTCTGATGTAACTTGAGGCCATTTTCTCTTGTCCTATCACTTGTTACTTGGGAGAGAAGGCAATGCCCACCTCACCACAACCATAACCCCCTTTCAGGTAGTTGTACAGAAAGATAAGGTCTCCCCTCAGCCTCCTTTTCTGCAGACTAATTGAATAATAGAATTATGGCTCAGACTGGTTTCTCTCTTTTGAATTTCTTTATTTGCCATCATGCTGCTGTTACAGGATGCATGTTTACCACATTTCAGCTGTTGCAGGAGCCTCCAGGTGCCATCTGTGCATTGGTCTCTTCCCCATTCCCCCATCCAGCATTTCAGAGATCATCAGGCAAGGGAGATGTCTGCACTGGGGTCATGCCAGGAAAGGGAGAAGCCCAGGCTAAGAGTCAGGCTGAGTCAGCATGCCTCTGTGGAAAAACAGTCTTCTGGTTAAAAAGAAGCAGATCTCCCTAGGGAAAGCAAATTAGCAACCTGTACCTGACACTGTTTGTCTATTCCCTGATAGATGAGCCATTTTTTCCTTCTTTCAGAGTAATACTTGTCTGTACTTTCATTTTAATGAGCTTTTGGACCAAAGCCCAAAATGGATCAAAGCCATCAGAGGGAGGGGTGGGGAAACACATGACCCTAACCTTTGCCTTTTCTCTCTTTTTCTTTACAAACAGAAGTTGCACCTTTCATTATTGAAGTTAATGTCAACAAAGGGGACTGGTGCTTTGGTTCTGGAGCAGCAGGTGACCCGTCTGCCAGTTTACCAATGATGGACATCAAGCAGGAGGCTGTTGCAGCCTCCCCCTGGGGAGAGCCCTCTGGAGAGGGGCAGAGAAAGGGTGTCCACTGCCAATGGGCAGCGTTCTCCTTTCTAAGCAAATGCATCCCTGCCTGAGTAAACACAGCAGCTCCTGGGGGAAAAGCAGAAGGAGGATTAATGGATGAATTTCTACTTCTTGTGTGACACAAGGGCTCTAGTCTCAAGGTGGTGAGAAATTGCAGCTGTCGGGAGAGACAGGAGCAAGGCAGGGCAGGCAGGAGATCATGTCACGTCTCTGTTCTTCCTTCCTGGTGTCCCTGAAGTGTGATTAGTGAGAGTCTACTGCTCTCAGCAGACAACTCTGAGATCACTGGGTGGAAAGCACCCCCATGGCCAGGAGCTGCTGCTGCTCTGACAGCCAAGTACAGAGCCTAAAAATGGGAGATAAATAGTCCTGCGTGCATACAGCAGTCAGGGCTTAGCTGCACTTTTTGAGCCATTTTTCTCTTTTTGCAATAGAGAGCTTTTCCAGGAGTCAGGAAAGTTGCACATGCCTTCATGTGCTTGCCCTAAAAGAGAGCTGAGCACAATTAGGTTACTGATGAAGCTAGAAAAGGACAGGAGGGACAAAACTTGTATCATCCAGCAGAAGCAGAAACAGCCATAGCTGTAAAGAGCCTGCATACTCCCCACCAAAAGGCTTGTGGCTGCTGATGAATGGGGGGCAATGAAGCTTGTGTGAGGGGGACACAGCCCCCTGGTTTGGCAGAGGTGGGGGCAATGCCATGGGGCTCTCCAGATGAGCTGCTGGGGCTCTGCCAGCTGCCCTGCACCAACACAGGGGGCCATGGGGGTACCACGATGCTGCAGCCTGCGATGAGCAGCTGGCAGAGACTGTGTGTGATGGGGAGCAAAGTGCACTGTGGTGACTGCGAGGAGGGTAACAGGGCTGCCAGCTGCCACACAGCCTTTGCCTGGCCTTCAGAGAGGAGGAAGGTCATTCCTGGCACAGTGGGGACCACGCATCCCCTCATCAGATTTCAGCGGTTTTTGTGTGCTGTCAGTATTTCTCCTGCCCTCTGAAAGGCCACCAGACACGGCACCAGTGGTGCTCCAAGCCGCGTGCTGAGGGCACCCCGCTCCCAAAGTGTGTGAGGGGAAATACTGCTGACATGACGCAGGCTTTTATTTCCAGGAGACCTCTCACAAGAGGTGGTTGCCCTTCACTGAGTACATTTTGTGTATTAGGCTGCAAGTGTGACCGAGCAAGCAGAGCCTGTGGCTGCCGGCAGGCCCTCGGTGCACTGCCCGGCTGGTCGCAGACTTGCAACACCTCTGCTGCACAGACCTGCTCGTGGCACACTCCAGATGGCAACTCAGGATGAGGGGATTGCCTGGATGGAGCACACGCCTTCAGACAGTGAAGATGCTGCCAGGCTTATTTGTTGGTGACTGTGTGCAGAACTCTGGAAGATACACACTTTGACATCCCTGTTTCCTACCTCTGAAATGCCTCTTCCCAGCAGAAGAGAAGCACTGTGCCTTGTTTGGTTTCAGTGCTCCTGTTGGAGGGGGCAGGGAGCTGCACAGAGTCATATACATAATTCTCTTCCTCTTCATTTAGTTTGCTTTTTCTTAGGGCAAAATAAGAGCCATTTGAGCTGGAAGCATAGAGCTGCTTCTTATCTGCAAATCTCCTCCCTCTACACAAAAATACAGCAATTTAAGGGATTTTTAAAAAAATGCTAAAACTTTATCCTCCTCAAATATTCACTATGTTGAGCATCTAAATACAAAAGAAACATAATGAGGTTCCATAAGATTCAGTGTGAAACGCACCCAAGAGAAACCCAGTGCACACTGATGGGCATTCCCCAGAGTTTCTGACTCATGAATGTGTTTGGTACTATTTCAGTAGGGAAAGCAGCAAGAGGAGGAAGACAGCCACTAGCAGAGGTGTCTGCAAGCTGACTGCAGAAGTCAGTAATGCCAGAAGACTGGAGAGTGGCTAATGAAGCATCTCATTTCAGAAACGACAAGGGGAGACTTCGGGGAAGTGCAGTAGTGACCTACATAGAGCAGAAGGATACAACAGAAAGGCCTGGAGAGGTGAGGACAGCCAAGAGGAGACAGAGAAATTGTCAGGGCAACACAGGAAGACTGCATAAAATAAGATGTAACAGAGCAAAGGAAGGTATCTTTTGTGCTCTGAGATAAACAGGAAAGATGCACTCTGAGATGTCCTAATAACTGATGTTTTCATTCTTTCATGTAAAAGAAAAAAAAAGATTAATAAAATTGAATCTATGTTGGGAATTCAGGTCAACCACAATGAAAAAACACAGACATTTTGTGCAACCCAAAATGTGGGGGAATTTTTTTAATCTGTCCGGGGAAACAGAAAAATGACACAGAATGTTTTGTTTCAGCCTTCAAAACGTTAAGGAAAAATTCTAAATAAAGTATTGCTGCAAATTAAAAGAATATTCGAAAGCATCTCAACAAAATACTTTTAGGATTTGAAAGACTTTTTCAGGATTCCTTCTTACAGAAGAAATTTAGTAAAATTGAGATTCATTTACAAAATGTGCTGCTTTACCTTACTTTACATGGCCCAGAGGATGAGAGAGTGAAAAAAAATTAATTCAGCTGCAGCCCCCAGCTGTTTCTAGAGTTGACATGGCCTATTGCAGCTCCCAAAGTTAATTATTGTGAAAAACAAAACAAAAAACCCTACTTATTTCTCAGCAAAGACCACATCTGCATGCGTGATGCTGTTTCCTGATGAACACAGAACACTGGAAGGAGATCTGGTGGCAGACTGAGCACTCGTCGTGTGGCAGAGGCAGAAGGAGTGGCCCTGTGCCAGTGTGACCACTGCCTCGACTTTCAGAGCTGGCTTAAGCTGATGAGGGCAATGAGGAGCGAGTGAGTTAAGGTGAGAGCAAGTACTTCTTGTCTTTCACTGTGAAATATCAAGTCCTAAAAAAAAGGCAAAGCCTTAAATTGCCTTGGCGAGCTTTGCTGGAGAGTGTCTCCAGTCCCCTCAGATGGAGCCTGTCTGCAGCTGATTCACAGAAGGTCACACGGGCTGGTCCTGCCCGACTCCCCCGTCTACTCATCTAGTCAGCACAGCTGATGGGTGAAAGAGTGGAGCGGGTTGAAAACATTTGATATGGCTCTAGACAGGCAAACTGATTTGCAAACTCAAAGCGCAGGAGAGGCTGAGAGCTATTGCGATGGATTACAAATGAGCTTGGAAACACAGGTGTGAGGCACAAGGAGGCAATGTGCCTGGAGCTGAGTGGCTGAACATCCTGACAAGCTGTCCAACCCTCTTGCCCCTTTGTCCTACCTTTCCCTTTGCCAGGCAGGTCTGTCCTTTCTGAAAACCGTATTTATTTGGCACGGAGCTAGGGAAGCCGGGGGACTGGGAGGGGTGCTGGATGAGAGGTCCCAGCTGTTACAAAAGCCAGTGAGGTGTGGGTAAGTAGGCCAGCAGCAATAGAGAATGCAAGAAAACTATCTTATAATTTGTTAGAAATCCCTGCAATATGGTTACAAAACACATCCGTGTGGAGAGAAATCACAGTGAAATGTGAGCTGTGTGGTTCAGCTGTGTGTGTCACTGTGCAGGAAGCACAGCAGGACCTTTGTTACAGTGGCAAAGTGAGAATCGTGGGCATGTTGCGCTTAAGACTTCATGCTGCTGTTGCCGTGAATTTCTGTCCAGGCTACCAGGACTGTAACATCTACAGACACGCTTAACGCCGTGGGTGGTAAGCCCAACACATAGATAGGGTCTGGCTAGAGCTCTGTCTACAATCTATCCCTTACACACTCCAGCAGCTGCCAGGAGAGGATGCTCAGGAAAGAGCAAAGCAAGGTGTGGACAGGGCGATCCCTTTGTGGCAGCAGCAGCCTCCCAGCTTCACTGGTGAGCAATTTGGGAACCTTTTGAGCTTCAGGCTGCTGCCAAACTTTAATATCTGCTATCGCCTGACAGACCTACCCTTCCTGAAGTTGTCTTATCACTTTCTGAACTTTTGCCCTCCACAACTGTTCGTAGCAATGAGCCTCATGGTTTTAATATTGGAACTATTGTGGGGGCGGAGAAGCAGACTTCATGTTGTTTGTTTTATATCTGCCAATGGATAGCATCATTAGCTAACTTGTATTGCTGGTGCCAGTGAATAATCATTTCCCATTCACTTTTTCCACAGCACCAGGAATAACACTAAATCTACCAACTCCACCCCAGTCATCCCTGTTTTAAAACAGTACACCAGAGTCTGTTTGATTCCCCATGCAGGGAGCTGCTCCTCATGTATCATCCCCCCAGTCACCCTTGTTAGCCTATGAATCCCATGATCCCCCTTGCCAGGCTGAAGGACCACAGCTGCAAGTCGACATTACTCCAGACGCAAGCAACCTGTGGATTTATGTGATGGCTATTCAGAGGCAGTTTTAAGAGAAATAACCAGTGTGACCCAAAGATCTCTTTTCTGAGTTGCACTTGTTAGCTTAAAGGTCATCGCTGCGCATGTAAGGCTAAGATTATTGTTGCAGATACAGTCCTTTTAAACTATCTGATGTTAATCTCCTTTACCATGAAAGGTAAATGTTCCTATTGGTAAGCTGATGTGAGAAATTGATTCTTAAAGATAATAGCTAGAAAATTTGGTATGAAATCTCTCTTTGGCACTAAAATGGCATTCTTAAGCAGAACATAGTAAATCTTGGAAGAAAACGCTTTCTTTAACCTTTTCTTTTATGGCAATTTCTAATACATCCAAGTCCTTTCTCTTCTATCAGCTCCATATCAAAATGCAGCTTAGGCTGATGGCTGAAAGTCATCACTGTTGGTTGTGAAATTAGTTGCTATTTTCAATCCATTTCAAAGCTTCCATTAGTCCAGCTGAGACACGTGCCAAAGTCCTCAAAAAAACCAAGAATTGAAGTAGCAGAAATTGTTCCTGCTATGCTAAGGTTAAATGTCTGAATAGGAGAACCTCAGGGAGACTACATACATGCTGCACCTGCTCTCCTTGTCTCTGTGGGTAAAGGGAGAATACGCTCTAATTCCTACAACTTTTCGTGGGTAAGTTGCCCACCAAAACCCATGAAGAGTAGAGTTGAGGTTCCTGAGTACCTTACAGATGCTCCTAAAACCTCAGCAACCCTCTTTTTTTTTTTTTTCCAAAGCTATGGGCAACTTGAGAAATTATGTTTTTTCTTTAAAAATATCAAGCCATCATCTTCCTAGGTATTAATACTAAGCTCACATTTTCCTCTCAGCTTCTGTCCCAGCAGGAATAACATAATCTTCATTGGTTTGCAAATTGCAGACAGCTCCCCTGCACCTACTTGAGCTTCTCAGCTCTCTGGGGAAGGGATAGGAGAGCGCTTGTTTCCCCCAGAAGAAATATAAGGAAATGTTTGCATGACAAAACTGTTGCCTGTTGCATGGTAGTTTAAACAAAAGAGCCCTACTGTGGGCATTTTCTTCTGTAGTGCAGAGCAGTTTGGAAAGCTGTATAATGTGTCTTGACAGCGGTACAAATCACTAAAGGTCAAGGGCTTGGGGATTAACCACATCCCCATACAATAGGCTGATATAGAAAGGGCAGGACCATGAGGGTTCAGATTTAGAATGAAAGGTTTTGAATGGGGCTGGTGAAAACAGATTTGTGGAAAGGGAGGAATGCTCACAGCCTTCCAGCACTCAGGCAGATCACAGTGCAGAAGCAAATATGGTGCTCTGCCCATTCCTTTTTAATGCAATGAACATCTGGCTGTGGGCACCCTACTCCTGAGATACCTTCTGCCTTTCTTCTCAGATTTTCTTGAGCTGCAGGTGCTCATCGAGTCCTGCCACTCTGCTCACGATGGGTCAGCTACTGTAGGTTGTTCAGGACTGTGTCTGGCTGAGTGTTGAATATCTCCACAGATGGAGGATCCACAACCTCTCTGAGCAGCCTGTGCCAGTGTTTGATCACCCTCACAGTAAAAGAAAAAATGTTTTCTTGTGTTCAGAACATCTCATACCATTTCCATTTGTGCCCATTGCCTCTGAACTGTCAGTGGTCACTGCTGAAATGAGTCTGGCTCCCTTATCTTCCTTCCCTTCCATCAGATATCTATACATGCTGGTAATATTCCCACAAGACTTCTTCAGTCTTTGTATTTTAAAGTCTGATTTAAAAGCATTAAGTTATTCATCTAAGATAAGCTGTTGGACTGGAAAAACACATCTGTTCAAATACTTGATCTATGAAGTGTATGAAGTAGTGCTTCCATAGTCACATTAATATTTAGGAGGGTTTCAAAAGGGAGTTTTTTAGGTTCTTTTACTTCAACTTTGTGGTAGTGACATGTGTCAACTGCATTGTCTGTGTTTTCTGTGACATGCATGCAGAATGGTCACAATACACCTCAGTTCAAGCCTTTCCTCTTCTACACGAAGAGAAAACATCAGAGATTGTTTCCTGTATTAGAGAGCAGCTGAAAAGAGTCTGCACCAGAAAAGCCTATTGAAATTACTGTTCTTCCTCCCACTGATAGAAGTATTTTTCCGTGGAATCAGCAGTGATGACATTATTGAGAATCATCAGAGCATGGAAAGGACAATGAAGCCTTCAGAGGACACTTTTTTAGCTGTACCCACTGGATAATGAATAAGTTAGTATGCTTTGCCAAAGGGCAGAGCATTTTTTGCAGCTCTCATTTCAGTAATTCTGCCATGATACTTGTATTCATTCTTAAAAAAAAAAAAAAAGGTAAGACAAGTAAAAATACTATGGGCTACACAAGCCTGATGAGTACATTGACAAGAAAGATGTCACTGAATGCCACTATTTATTATCAGCATGGCTCCCTGAAAGAATTATTGTGTAGTATTTTTGTTCACTAATTATTTGCTAAATTACATTAAATTATCACAGTAGTGCCTCATAATTACAGTTATTATGACAAACACCAAACAAATGAGTAAAGGAGTGACCTCTTTCCTTTGAAAACAGGCAACAGAAGTCTCTCACCAATGCCAGCTTTCTGAATATGCAGCATCAGTGTCAATTTTCAGTTGTGATTTGCAATTGGAAGGACTTCTTTGATTAGCTTTTTTAAAAGCCACTGCTCAGTGAAGGTCTCTCCTGTTTAGCTTAGACAGGAATAGATAAAACTGTTCCCACTGGCTGTTAGTAATTTTTCCCCCTACCTTCCGGGTGGCCTCCCCTTGCCTACGAAGTCCATGGTGCAGCATTCCATAAGACTTCTGGGCATGGCCCTCAGAATTTGACATTTAAAAGTCATATTAAAGTTAATATTAAAAATATTATATATATTATTTTATATTTTATAAGTGTGATGTTAAATATAAACAAAAAAATAAATCATTTTTGTGTTAAAAAGGCACAGCTAGGACTATTATGGATTTTTTTAAATTTAATTCACGCTTTGCCTTTGATGCCAATAACTTACTGCTGTAAATTCAGATTAGAATTAAACTCCTATTTGCCTACAGTGCCTTTCTCACACCTTCACCTTTATGCAGAATGCCTGATACATGAATTTGTCAAAAATAGGATGCTGGCTTTAGAAGGACTGAAAATACAATCTATTTTGGTAATTTTCATGTTCCTCTGTTCCTTCAAAACATGTCAACAAGGTTCTCTTATTCCATACCTCATTCACAGAAGAGATGACAAGTCACACTTACAAAAAACCAAGGAGGAACCATCCATCATTTCAATGCAGCTTCTAACTTGGAGTGCAGGACACAGCACAGAGCACTTTGCATGTCCATTCCATTGAAGGACCATTAGTAACAGGAGTCATTTACAGATTTCTTCCAACGACTTGTGAAATTCCAGTGAATGTGTATTCTTTATTTCAAACACCTAGACACATACACTGAAAGGGCAGTTCTTGTATATTCTTTTAGTGTGGAATTGCTGTTTTTGGATTGATCATCATTAACAAACACTTGCAACTTCAGCTATCCAGGTAGTAATTACTGGTTGACTAAGAACTAACCTGGAAGAAACAGACTCAGCACAAGCCAAAGAAGAGGTGACCTAAACTCATCAGATCAACTAGATAAAAATCTAGCCAGATTGAGCGATATCCTTGGCGACAATATATACCTTACATGGCAGGTCAGTTTTGTATACCAGCTGTGGGTTTTTTTGAGAATCAAAAGTGGGATGCCATGTTGTGGCTGCTTTGGGATTTTGAAATCTATCAACCAAGTCTTTTCAACAAATATCACAGAGTCACAGAATCACAGAATGGTTGGGGTTAGAAGGAACCTCTGGAGATCACCTGGTCCAACCCCCGTGACAAAGCAGGTTCACCTAGAGCAGGTTGCACATAATCCAAAACCTCCAGGAGGGTTTTGAGTATCTCCAGAGAAGGAGACTCCACAATGTCTTTGTGCAGCCTGTTCCAGCCCTTTGTCAGTAATTAATGTAAAGTAAGTAATTTTTCCTTTTGTCTCATCTAATTCACCATCTAATTCCAGAGGACATAACTATCTTCAACAAAATTTTAAGGCCATAGTAGCTTCCAGTTACAGGACAGGTTTTATAATCTATATGCCCATAGGTGTGACGTCATTCATTCTTGAACTATGTCTCCCTTTTAGCTGAATGTGCTGGCCACTCAGACAGCACAAATGCTGAGCCTGTGAAACAAGTCTGGCATGTAACAGTATACATTGGTATTTGATGAAGATTCAATGGCTAAGGATCCTGTACAGAGAGCTTAAGTAGAGCTCTGGCTACTTGTACACTCCGGGAGGAATGCTGGTGCTTGCATTTTTTTTTAATGTGCTTCAGTATTTGTCAAAAACACAGCAATTCCTGAATGACGCTGCCTCTTCAAAGCATGTTGAGCTGAACCAAAGGAAAGAAGATCCAACACTGTTTCCCTCAGTGCCTGATTTACCCATTCATGACTCATTTAGCTACAGATCTGACTAATTTTGCTTAATCTGTCAAGAACAGAGTCCTATTCTAATGGCTCCAATCTATATTGATCTATTATTAACAGAAAAGAGAAACCTCCTTCTTCCCTGTCCCCTTCCCCTGTACAATAATAAAGGTAATTTGTAGTTATATTCTTCAAGTCATAAGTATCTGTGATATTCTGTTTGTTTTTAGAAAGACATGTCTGATGCAGAATAAATACAGAGTGACCTAGAGCTGAGCAGGTAGGGAATTTGCTGGAGTAGGTGATACTGTTCCTAGCACAGAAATTTTACTATCTGCAGTTTATCAGTCTGTCTGAGCTACTTATTCAAGCTGTATATTTTATCATCCTCACACAAGTCCAGTTGCTACGTTAAATATACATTCCTATGACAATAAGGTATTTTGAGCTCTTAAGGGCAGAGGCAAGGGAATTAGACTTGTATATAACAGCCCAATTAAACAGCATTACAGGTACACTGTAAGGTAGTATGCAGGACTTCTTAGGTACTTGCACATCATTTTTCTGCTTGCTTGTCTTCTGGGTAGTGCCTCACTGCACTGAACTTGGCATAGCAAACCACTTCTCCTTCCAGAGATAGTCACTGTAATTTCCTACTCAGAGTAATACATTTAAAGAGATGTTATTCTGGTAATGAAAGATGCTACTGAAAACACACCTAATATTTCATTATCATAATCATGTCATGACCCAGTCGTAACCCTCCTAAACTCCGCCTGACTCATCACTGTCTTAATTGGTTTCATCTATTCCAGTGCTATTATCAACAACTTTTTATGAAGCACGGGTCAGAGTTACCATGTCTTTCAACGCTGTATTGCTACTCTATCCTGATCTAAACATGAATAGGTTTATCCTTCGTAGCCTCATCGGTCTACCTGCTTGTTTTCAGGTCATAGTCAGATTACTCCAACATGTCGTATTGCACAACTTCTTCCAGTCTGAAGTCCCGGGTAACTATTCTGCTAACAGTCACCCGGAACAGCTTTATAAAGGGCTTGTTCTCAAGCATTTATAATTTGCACTTCCTGGTTAGGAGAATATTATGAGTTAGAAAAATCCTCCCAAACCTATTTTTTTTTTCAGCTTGCTGCTGCCTACATCAATTTATCTGCTCAACTTCAGGAAATAAGAAGCTCCAAAAACTTCTAGAGGAGTTCTTTTTCTACTTCCTCTGGGTTGTTTTTTTTCTGGTAGTCAACCTTAGACCATCCTGTTTACTATCGGACTTTTTCTAAATTTTAACTTTCAGCCCCATACTTCAGTCACAGGTCACAGCATGCACTGCATTTGTCCATATGTGGTAACTTACTGTCAAATATTTATTTTCTAAGAATGACCCATCACAAATACCATAAAGAAAGGGGTTTACTGTTTGAAACATGTATTTCTGATAATCCATTTTGCAAAGCCCACAAAAGGAACTATAGCATCCAAGAGACAGATCCACTGCTACCTGGTGGCTGCAGAGACTTAACAATGGGAAACCAGCTCTCTCGTGCAGCACCCACTGACGGGGTAACCTGGAAGTACCGCAAGGCAGGTTTGCTGATAAAGGCCACAGCCCCTTCCTGTCATTCACTACCTTTCAGAAGAGTCACCCTGCTCTTGTTTCTCAGCCATTAGCCCCATAAGCAGATATTTTAGGATAAAAGAACTCATTTCAGCTTACTAGACAAAAACATTTCTATGCACCAGGAACCCTCAAAGAAATGACGCAGAATAGGGACAGTCCATTTCCGGTGATTTTGTGAAACATATAAGTAGTAGTATATACGTATACCTAGTATGTATAACTGTGCAGTCAAGGACAACTGGAAGCTTAGGAAGCAAAACATGAGGACATTGTCTGAAAGTAGTGCACTGACAGCTTGTCAGCTGAAGCATGCTAATGTGTCTGTACTTGTGGACTGACTGACGTTTGCATAGCAGAAGTGACTGTCAGAGTTGTTGTTGTCCACAGCTTCAGGCCTCCCAACCACAGCATGGGATCCAATGGCTTTAACTACTGGGGAAACACCTTTCTCTGTTCCATTGAGGAAGACACTGATCTGCATTTAGCTAGTGGGTTTTAGGCTACTGTTATAGTGTATTCAGGGTTGTTGGGGCTTTTCTTAATCAATGGTTCAAAATTTGCTGGCTTGGAAATTTTTTTGTAACTCTCGCAAATAATATCAACACATGAATTGAGAAAAATGTAATTTTTAAAATGGAAGAAAAACCCCTTTAAGAACTAGACTCTTGTATAGGCTTTTAATTTCCAATTCCCTGCTAAATGTCCAAAGCAGGTTGAAGGCAACCTCCCTACCCACGGACAACTGATCGGTGAATTACACAGTAATAAATATATTTAAAGTTTGATGTTTCTAGAACATGTCTGTCTACAGTGAAACGGACAGAAAATTACTATCACAGTTTGAGGTAGGCAATTAAAATAAAGAAAAAAGCTTTTCTCCAATTAAACTTCTAAGGAGAGTAGTCAGGAAAACAAAATAAAACCACTCTTCCAATTGTCTGGGACACAAGGCTTATTGATTTTGTAGCTTGTACCTTAGCAGGTACAAGCAGTGAGCCCTCTGTGCGTGTGTGTCTGTGTTTGTGTGTGCTCATCATTTTAAATATCAGATCCCAAAGACAGCAGAGTCCTACAACACAAGGCCCTACAAACACCATACACTACAGCTGTGTAGGGCAAGCTCAAGGCATGGCCCTAAGGATTTAAATAATATCCATCTGTCTTCCAGCACTGTTCTCACATTCCCCTCTGTCTTTCCCCTTGGATTTTCATTTGCAATTGTGCAAACTGGAGGTTAAAAGCTCTCATACACTGCAGGAGAGATTTATATTCCTTCATGGCACAAGTGGCAGCCGGGGTGCGGAGCAAAGGAGCTGGCAGCTCTGGTGGCCATGAACAGGACAGCTGATGAATTAGAAGAAGCAGACTGCCCTGCTGAAGGCTGAGGGCTTGAGAAGGGAAAGGTTTGCTTCAACAGGGAGAGGTTCGAACTCATTTTGTGCAGACCCCACCTATTCTGTTACTTCTTACGCAGATCACCTTCAGTCTTGCTTGAAACACCAGGGCAGCCATAGAGCAGTGTCAAAGGACAAAGAGGGATACTCAGTCCTTGCACATCCTGGCCTTGGAGGAAGCATGGGCTTTGACACTAGGGAGAGGGAACTACTCCACAAATAGAAATATTTAATACTTCTCACTAGTTCTTGTCTCTTCATTCTGCAGGTCTTTTTCCTCCTGTGTTCTTGTAGCTTGCTCTGTCGAAATTGGACTGATTCCCAAGGAGTGGCCTTTCTGCAGGCAAAGTGTTGTAACAGCTCTAAAATGTTAGTCACCATTTTATCAGTGTTAAAACATTCTCAAGACAATCCTTTTAAGAGAACTGTCACTCAACAAACTCTCCAGTAATTCTCTCTATTGCAGCAAGTCAGAAGATTAAACAAAACCTTTCATTCATATTACTTATCGCATGTTGTTCTGTACCTGGGACTGGGGTGAGTCTGAGGGAACATGCCCCAGTTGTACGGTGTTCATGTTTACATTGCAACAGTTCAGTAAATCCAGTAAGAACCACCTTTGTTTATGGCTTTTTTACAACACTCTGAATAATGCGCAAAGCACTCTGCAGAGACATTTTTGATAAATTCACTTCAGATTTAACTGATGCCATTGTAAATCAAGAATAGCTCCACTAAGTTGATTTTACATAAGATCTACATCACATTTGCATGCAGTAGTGATGGGAGCCTTATGAGTATTTAGGTAGAGGAGTTAAGACACGTGACAAGTCCTATACAAATATGATCATTCATTTATTGGAGATGCTGATGCCCAAGTCATCTTGACTAAACTGAGTAGTCCGGATTAGATTCTAGCTCCCTCAAAATCTCTACGGATATTGCCATCAACACAACCAACTCAGGATTTCACAGAATACAGGTTTACAAGGGACTGCTTGCTAAGAGAATTCATATGTGTTTAAAATCATTCTGCAGTGGTGAATAATTAATACCCAGTAAAGGTCTGGTATTTCTTTCCGCAGGGGGTCTATGAGAAGCCTATACTGGATCTGAAGTGCTGCTCAAATATGAGTAATCTCTCATTGCAGCAGCATTCCCTGCACCTGCAGCAGCAGAATCCACACTCCCTTCTCCCTTCCTTGCCTTTGTGGTTTCCTTACTGGGGAAAAGAGTTTATACTTAATGTCACTAGAAACAGGAGTTGCAGATACCATATCTGCCTATACCAGAGGCTGCTGCTGTCAGAGTGGAAGGGGGAGATGGAAAGGAGGTGATGAGATCCTGCACTGCCCTGCAGGACATGGATGCCAACAGGGAATTTTTATCTGGGGCAGTTCTTCAAAGACAGATGCATGGGAAATGAGAAAGGCAAAGATTAGGAATACTGGAGAGTAACAAGACAATACATTAATTCAAGCCAAATCTCCAGTAAATACTTTGCATTTACAACTATTTTTCATGTGTATGCTCTTTCTTGGTCATAGAAATAATGTGTGAGTGAGAGAAGAGATAAACTGCATGACTGCGAGCAGAGGCAAGCTGTAATAGTGCCAGTTCAGATGAGCTTTGTCTTCTGAAACTGAGTAGGGAACCCTTCCTTCAATGAGGAATCTTTTTTAATTAGCCCCTCTCATTTAGGCCATTGACAGCTATCTTTGATCCTTCGGGTTCAGCAGTAATGTCTAAAGCTTCGTGTTGCTCTGTTGAGTTAAACACACAGTGAAAACATGACAAAAACTCCAGGTAAAAAATCACTGACTGACTTTTCGTAGGACTGGAGAGTGCATTTGTAGAGAATCCCTGTGTGATCCAAGGAGACTGCCATGCTGCCTGGTAACTGAGGGATCCTTCACAGGAGTTTATCCTGTTACAAGGCATGTTTTAATTGACATCTGTGTCTTGTTGAAGGCACTGCCTTTCTGATATGCTGCATTACACACAGCAACGTGATGCTCCTTTTGGAACAGTTCACTGATTTGAAATACATGTTTTCAAGGTGTCCAGTTGTTTTGCTTCCATTTGTGGCTCAAACAAAATACCAACTTCAGTATTTCTAAAAAGCAAACACTGTATGTTTGTGTTTAATGGCACAGGAGGCTAATTACATGTGAGAAGACAGAAAGGACAACCTGTCATGGAAATCTTTTTACCACTATTGAAAATGACAGTACAGCACAAAATAGTAGTCAACATTCAGTGTGACAGTTCAATAGTGGATAAATGGTCATGAATGTGCCAGAGCTGGCTCACCCTGACAAACTAGACTGCTTGGGTACTGAGCTAGGTGAGTAACTGAGGTATGTGCTTGTGGGAGGGAGGCTTTCCAGTTGCAGCAAGAACATAAACCAGTTTGAATAGCAACAAGAAAATTAGTGAGTGAGGTTGAGGAACTAAAGTTCAACAGGATATTGTGAATATAAAATTGGCAGAATATTTTTGCCTCTCAAACCACAAGATATCAGACTATAAAAATGGAATATACGTATTTCTTCACACATATTTGTCATATAAGTTGTTGTCCCTTAAACACCCCAGATCACAATCACTAGATTTAAACATCCAATTTACTTTGAATGCTTTTAAATCAGAAATTCCACAGGACACAGGTTTGCATATGTTTTACAGCTACCTTAATGAACTTGGCTGTATATATTGCTTACCTGCTTGATTTGTTCTGTTTTTCTGTTGTGTCCAAACCACAAAATTAGACTGCTCACTTCTTCTTCCTTTTGTGCTCATTTGTTACCATACACTCATTGTTGAAGCTGACAATACTTTAGACATTAAAAAGCCACAAAACCAGATTTGATTATTGTCCATCTAGAGGAAATCTGGGGACAGCTTGAAGCATTTGATACCACCGAGGCCCCTCCTGCCTTGTATGCCTTGTATTACCTTTGCAGATCCATGCCAGTTTGCTGAGGCAACATGATTTTGGAACTTAGTGATGTCCTCTTAGTGCTACAAACAGTCTGAGTGACAATGAACAAGTTTCCAAGTAAAGAAATGTTCATTTGGTTGGCAACTTATAGATTCTTAATAAAACTTGAACAATTAAAACATTTCCAACCTCTAAGCAAAATTGGAAACCTAGAGAGGAAAGAGGCAAAATGAATATATGAAGGAGTTTAGTTTATGTGCTCCACAGCATTAAACTAAAGACTCTGCAGGGAACAGTAAATGACAGAACTATGTTTTTTAATTATTAAATGCACTGACACACTGACTACATGAGCCTCAAGTGTATTCAGGTTGCCCTGGCTGTTTGGAGTTCACTGCTACTTAACTTGCAGATTCAGTGAGAAAAAGGAAGTGTTTCTTTCTGAAGCAGGTGATAAAGCTCTAGTAAATTTAGATCTGTCTGTACATAAGGTGAGAGCAAATTCCAAGAAAAAAGGAACAAAGTATAACATTAAATTTGGCTGAGCTTTGCAGTAGGAAATTAGTACAATGATAGAGAAGCATATTTTGCCCCAGGTAAATAACTGTCAGTACATAAAAAATTTAAAAGTTATGATTCAGACCCATGTAATGATTGCCTCCAAAATTACTAGAGTTATGCTGGTTCTATGTAATGATATTTTGGGCAGGATCTGTCTTCTGAATGCTTTGCCTAGACCCCTCATGCCCTTGAGTATCTGTCAGTCAAGTAATTTGCAGGTATCAGCTTTCAGCTCCGCAGATCCCTCAGATCCCATCTTATCCTTGCCCAGACGTTAACTCTCTCTCTTCCCCCATCTCCGTTTTTCCAGCAAGAAGCAGTGTGTTGCCCTGGCAAGTAAGGCCTCACTCTGCTTACACATCCGTGGCATCCTTCCCTAGAAAGGTGAATATCTGATACAGGGAACCTGGAATCACAGAAATGCCTGTCAAACAGTTCATGCCTTTGGAGTGACGCATTGCTAAAAAGGCAGTGCTATGTATGCTGAAGTTCACTGCTCAAGTTTGTCAGCCCAGCACCACTTTGGAGGCAGCACTCTCCCACTGGGAAAAGTGGGGAGAGGATGAAAAAGAACACACGTTGTCCCATTCCTTGGCAATTCTTCTATTGAAGCCAAATCCCCACATGATCCTACACAGGAAACAGGTCAGCCAGTGAAGCGACAAGTGCTCCTCAAATAGTTGGAAGAAATAACTGATGACTAGTGCAAATGATCACAAGGGCATGCAAAATGAATTTTAGTAGTAATCTAAATATGAACTGACATATTTACATGGTATTTCACACACTCCCACAGAAATGACTCTGACAATTATAACGCTAAGAAAGCATCCATGGTAGAGTGAGACCAAGGATGTTCAATTCTAAGGCCAGAATAGTAGGGTCTGACTGCCCCAAATTCACTTTACTCTAAAGGGGATTCCATGAACAAACTAATGCAGTCAGTTAGGCCAAAGGAAACTATTCTTTCTTAAATTTCCTTTTTCTCTTAATTTGATAAGTTCGTCACTTATTTTGCCACTTGACTTTGCTGAAATCCTGGCCAAATTCCAGTTGAGGAATTCCCTTCTGTGTTTCTGATTTCTTCCTCTAGAAACTGAAACAGCTGCAGATTTCTACTAGACAGAAAACTACAGTAGTGAGAATGTAACTTAGAGGTGTGTTGTAAGAAAATTACATTGGTAAAGAAGACAAACATCAGAGTAAAAAAATTTCACGATATATACAATTTCTTTTTTTTTTTTAAGCTTAAATGCATCTCGTTTATGTGATCTTGATTACTGTTATCATATGACCAATTATCTTCTTCTTTCCTACTTTATGGTGTTATTTTAGTGGCTTTCAAGCCTACAAGTAGTCCATAATCCTATGTCAGCTTACTTGGAACTGGTCTACTGAAACATATTAAACAAGAAAACATGATGACCTACCTCAAAAACCTTGTCTAAGGTGAATGTTATCAAACAGAAGCTGGTATTGATTCAGGGGCCAGAAACTCTGGAGAACTGTATTTCAGTGAAACTCTGGCAGGTTCAACAGGATGCTCTTGATTGATAATGGAATGAATGGAAAATTAATTACATCTCAAATTTATCACCTGAACAAAGAGGAAATAAATCATCTTGGAATTCACAGTTCACTGTATTCTGAATCAGAGAAGTCCTTGGAGTAATCCAGCCTACAGCAAAGCTGAACCTTAGCACAGCATTAGAAAAGGAAAATCATCCCTACACTGCAGGCCACATGTTATTCCAGGGTCTCTTCCCTGTTGAAGCACAACTTACTTTGTTATTGCAGAGTCACTTGTATATGTCACTGCTGATATATAGAGATCTTTCAGGAAAAGAATTAACAACAGAAACTACGAGGTCTCACTATATTAATTCTTCAAAAGCAAGTAAAAGGCATGCATAGGTCACAACATGAGTAGTTTACATGCAGCTGCCTGTAGCCACTGTGTTGGCGCAGGTCACTGTTAGTGCTTTGACCTCACTGTGGTGAAATGTATCTCCTTTTGACAGATGAAAGCTCCCTGATCATATGAGCATTGCAAGGTTAAGCACAAGGGGTGTGGGAGCACCGACACACCAAGATGTCCTGCATTTCACCTAAAGAGCCCCTGCTCTTTCACAGAGAAAGAAGGTGTTTTTCTGCACATGGCTAAGGAGCTGTGGGAGCTCAATGGGACCCCTCCAGCCTGGGGCTGCCTCCCCGCCTGACACTGCTGTGGTGGGCATTCAGCTTCTCCCATGCTCGTTGCACAGCTGGCAGCAGCGGGAAGAACCGAATGCTGCCTTGTACTGAATGCTGAACGCTGGAGTGGTGGGGTTTTTTTTCCAAAATTAGGATTTCCCCTGCATACGCTGCCTTCTCGATTTTCTGGTTCATATCAGTCATTTAGCTTGCAAGGGCTTTCTAGCAAAAAAAAAAGAAAAAGAAGTGTGTATATATGTATTTTTATGTATATATACACACGATTATAGTGAGAGTGTGGAGCGGGGCTGACATGCACCCACGCATTGGCCGCTCCCTTCAGACACTGCTGCCAAGAAAAGAGCCTGAAACAGGGCCTGTTTCCCCATCACCGTGGCAACGAGGAGTGGGAAGCAGCATTTCCTACAAGGCATCGCACTGAGCCTCCCTGAGATGCTGCCAGGCTGCGGGTGACCCGGGACCAGCAGTGGTGCCCGTCGTGTGCTGCCAACACCGCTCTGCCTCCCACAGCTGCCCTGCTTGCCAGACACTGCCATGCCTTCTCCTGCAGGCTTGGGCACTACGGCACTCGCAGATGCCCCAGGCCTGTCCCAGCGTGGCACCTGCTTGTGAAGGCTGGTGGGATAGAGGGGATGGAGGGAGGGGCCCCAAGCAGCTGTCCTGCTGCCTCCTACCTGCACCGCCTTCACCCTGACCCACCTCAAGGGGTTTTATGGTATGGGGAACAGTTTACCTGAAAAAAAACCCAACTAAATATAAAAACCCAGACCTTGCCAAGCTTTTGACCCCACGCTCCCAGGCTAAGCAAGACCAGACTTTCTCTGAAATAAATGGTTTCTTTGCTGCAACTGTGGCAGCTAAGACTAACTAAGCTAAGGGCAAGCCTTACCTGATCTATCTGGTAGCCTTCTATGATGGGGGGACTTCAACAGTCAGCAAAAGAAGACTGACCCGTGTCTTCTATCTAGACTTCTGTGACACAGTCCCACATGACATCCTTATCTCCTAACTGGAGAGATATGGATTTATTTGATGAACGGACTATTCAGTGGATAAGGAATTGGCTGGATGGATGCAGCCAGAGAGTTGTGATCAATGGTTCCATGTCCAGGTAGAGGGTGGTGATGAGTGGTGTTCCTCTGGGCTGTGTCTTGGGACTGGTGCTCTTTGATATATTTATCAATATCATAGACAGTGAGATTGAGTGTACCCTCAGCAAGTTTGCAGACAACAGGAGGAAGGGATGCCACCAAGGAAGACCTGGATAAGCTTAGAAATGGGTCCACAAGAAGCTCATGAAGTTCAGTAAGCCTGAGTGCAAGGTGCTGCACCTGGGCCAGAGCAATCCCGAACACTGGGAGATGAACTCATTGAGAGCAGCCCTGCAGCAAAGGGCTTCCCGGTTCTGGTGCGTGAAGAGCTGAACACAGCCCAGCCATGTGCACTCTCAGCCCAGAAATTCAACCACATCCTGGGCTGCATCAAAGGCTCTGGGGAGACTTTAGAGCACCTTCCAGTAATTAAAGGGGATCTACAGGAAAGCTGGGAAAGGACTTCTTACACAGGCAAATAGTGATAGGACAAAGGGGAATGGTTTTAAACTAAAAGAGGGGAGATTTAGGTTAGATGATAGGGGGAAATTCTTAACTGTAGGAGGGTGATGAAGTACTGGAACGGGTTGCCCAGAGAAGCTGTGGGTGCCCTGTCCCTTGAAGTGTTCAAGGCCAGGTTGGGTGGGGCCCTGGGCAATCTGACGTAGTGGAAGGTGTCCCTGCCCATGGCAGGAGAATTGGAGCTAGATGATCTTTATGGTCCCTTCCAATCCAAACCATTCTGTGACTGTATGATAATGCATTTTAAGTAGTATGTAGGTTCACTGAAGTTATTTTTTACTTCCTCCTCTTACTTCTGAGTAACATCTAACCACAGTAATGGAAATTTAAAACCTTACATTTGCTTTGAGGCATGTGCACAAGTTTGAAATCTGGGTAAACAATTAATAAAAGCTCATCCACTCTTTATCATGTCAACCCACACCTGTGGCCTTGACAGTCTGATGACTACTGTAGCAATCTAAGAGTGAAACTCACTGTGACTCAGGTATAAATACTTTCTTAAAAATTTGGATATTTCTTCCTTGTGTGAACATGTCTTGGGTGTATGATCTGGTATTACTGAGCAAAATGAGTGGTGAAGTGAGAAAACGCATAAATGCATTCTCATAGCTACCTTAGGCATCACTGTAGGGAAAGCCTGCATAATGTAAATTGTGGTCTACAGAAAAATGGCCAAGCCACCCAGTGACTAAACACAAATTACCTCCTCCAAGCAAACCAGCACTAATGCACTACCTGTTCCTACCAATCCTCTCTCAAACCTTGTTAGTTGTCCCACAGAGGAGGGCTGAAAGTGAAACTCAGCCCTTATCCAGACTCAATGAATCCACTCAGAGAAGACATGCTTTGGATTCCCAGCTGCTGGAAAAAAAAAAGGTGGTTAAGAAGTTGCAGTGAAAAATTTGGTACCAGAGAACACAGATTAAAAGGATTTCATTAACTCTCTCACTCTGCAGAATATTTTGTTGCTTTCCTCAGGCCTCTATATTTATTTCTTATTTTATTAAAGTCATTAGCTCAATTTCTTACCGCTCCTTTTCCATGTTCTTCCATCTCTTTTTGGCAAGGTCCTTCAGCATCGTCCCGACACCTGTGCGACCCAGGCTCTTGTCTTGCCTGGCGTTCTTGCCCACATCTTGCTCTGTTTACACCAGCAACCACTCTCTCCTCAAAGAGAACTTTGCAAACATGATCTGGAACAGCTCCTTAGTTAGAGGAGGAGAATACAACTGCAATCTTTGCTTTACTGCTTAAAACTAAGAGTAGCTCTATAACACAACATCTATGGAAACACAGTTTCCTAGGAATTTGTGCCTTATGGCTGATATAATATGGTTGATGTAAGCCCTGCCTAACAGGCATAAATTCTGAGCAAAGTTGGCTCCAATAGCTGGAAATTCACAGTTGCTTTTTCCTATAGGAATTCTCTGGTAGTAAAAAATCAGGGGCTTCTCAATACAATACTCCTTCTCATTGGAGACACTACCAGTGTCTCTCCCCTCTACTTGTATGACAAATCACGTAAAGAATTCATTTTATTTAAATTCAATGTCAGCCATGTCATACTGACTGCAGTTGGATGTGGATTAAAAAGCCAGACAAGGTGAATCAAAAGACAGACACCTACATCTCTCAACCTTCTTTAACTTCAGAAATCCAGCTGACATCTAAGTTTTTCAGCTCGCCTAATGCATTCTATAATAGCAAAAGCAAAACTTACCAGAGTTTGATGAAGGGGCTGGAGTAATGTCACTCTTGTGCTGAACTTCACTGATGCCAGCATTGTTAACCTCCAGCTAAAACTTCAGCTATATTGTTCCCAACTATTATGGATATTCCTTAGAAAAAGGTACAAAAGTGTAGTTTGTAATAGCACAAAGGGCACTAAAATCATCACAATAATTTCTGGTCAAAAGGGTCGACATTTAATTCCTAATGTTATATTTGATCCTAAACTTTGAAGGGGGAGAGAGGAATTAATCATTAACTGGGCTCACAATGTACCTTAAAATCATGACATTTAACAAATAATGCTAATATTTTTATGTTATTTTCTGGGTTCTGAGACCTGAGCTTTTAACTTGTGTTTTTCCATTTTCCCTCTCTATGACTATGAAAGCTAAATCTTTGTCTTAAAAAAGAACAATTCACCAGCATTGTATTCTCAAGAATTTCATAGATGGCTTTGCCTAACCTGTCTGAAAAAGTCACCCTCTCAGATGTCTAGATATACCAGAAGGCTGAAGAATCAGAAAGTGATTTTCTGGTCAAAGATGCTTCAGACATTTCTGAACACAGACACATTATAAACTATCCTTTGACAATCAAATTAACTTCCAGCTTCTTTCTCAAGCTGGGCAGACAGCTAAGAACCGATTCTTTAGTCATTTTCAGAAACCTAAGTTTTAAATATTTAATCTTTGGTTTCCTATGAGAGAAGATTCAGTCTCACAAATCAGGAGTTTCTGGCTTCAGTGAGTTCTAATGATCCCCTGCCCCTGCCACTTTACAGCTGTATTTCTCTTCTCTTTGGGAGGCCTGGTTTTCCTCATATATTTCAGTTCACTTCACATCTTTGCCAAATAGGGAAGTTCAGGTTGTGCAGAATCAAAGTAATTCTTTCCTTGCAAGAGGGCTTTGCGCCTCTTGTTTTAGATATAAAAGACAATAAAACCTAAACAAGGACCACTGACTACCATAATTCACCAAGGTATCTGTACCACAAATACCAAATCTATACACAGAGATTTTTTTTCCTTAACCCAAGGATTGCTTGCATCCTTTTTTTTTTTTTTCTATTAAACTGGTAAAACTTTGAAATGCTGTATCTCAACTCTTGGCACTAGACAAAAGCTCAGTACAGTTAACAGCCCATCACATCTTAACAGCAGCCAAACCACAGCTTCTTCAGTGAAGAGTGCTTATTTCCTGATTTCTACCCTAGTCCATCATCTTTCAATTATTCTCATGAGTGAACAAAAAAGCCAAAATAAAATATTTAAAGGCAGCTTACTGTCTGGTAATAGCTGCTGGCTGCTTCTCAGGCAGAGGAACAACTCTGGCATGCATTTAGGCACATGATTTGCCTGTCATGACTTACACAAGGCTCATCACAGAAATCACACTTAGAAGTAATCACAAACTTTTTAAAGGCCAATAAGATTCTTAGAGCTATTTAAACTTGTCTCCTCACCAGCACAGCTCATGAAATTCCACCTAGGTGCATTCAGGTCGGTAGTCCACAGCTGCATGATGTTAAAAACACATCAGGTTATCACTGGGAATCTCTCCATCAGGCACATTTACCATGCCTAGTTACTTCCTGATTCTTCCCCAAAACCACAGATTCCAAGCTGTGTTCTTGTGTGGTGCCATGTTCAGAACAAATTGCCCTGCTTTTCAGATCCCTCTCTTTGGGGACTGAGGTTAGGCTTTTTGCCTTATGCTCTTCATAGGAAACCACATTTAGTTGGATATCAGTGATGACTCCGCGGGGCCTTTTAATAATCAGAGCCCAGGTTTCAGTCCTTCGTTTTCTAATCATGGCCTTGCATTTAAAAGCAGAGGCAAAAGATACTAGAGCAGTTGCCTGCTCACACCTTTGGATGTTTAGGGATTAGGGGTAATCCTTTGCACCCCAATAAAAGTCTATATTTGTTTAAGCTACAAAAACATTCACTTAAACATGTTAAAAGTCTTTTCTTGTATAAAAAGGCTTCCTATCTTGCTCAGTGCAATATTGAGAAGCATTGATAGAATACAGTGGTTAGAACAATACAGACTGATAAAAAGAGTATCAGAAATCTACTTAATTTTGTTGGTTGAGTACAAGAGCACAGACCCTTAAAGAGGTTTCACTGCAAGTCATCAAGCTGTCACCCCACTTTCAAGCAACTGTATCCTTTCAGATGCCACATGGAAAGGATTCATGTTTAAGCAGGGAAATTGTTTTAACAGGGATTTGCTGTAAAGGGAATTGTGCAAGTAGGTCAGTACAGCAGGTCTGACAAGAGAAACAACGCACCTATTTTTCTATCAGATTTTTCTATCTCCACTTGTAGAATTGACTGAAGACAGAATTGACTGGTGACAGAAAAGCCATCACTGTGGCATTACAGTATTCCAGCATCCACGGCTCATGTGGCAACCCCTAGTGACAGCTGGACTGGCACAGTTGCCTGCTGCAACGGCTTCAGTCCTTGCTGCATACCGGGCACAGACAAGCAAAGCTGGTAATATTAAAGTTTCACTCCCCTTCCCTTCTCCTTCCTCTCCTCTGCTGCAGAGCCCTGATAACCAGGACTCGGGCCAAAGGAAAGACATCTGTATTCAGCAGTAACAAGGACAAACCTTGTCTCCTTTTGCTGACACAGAGTGTGACCAAGAACAGCAGTGAGCTTAAGAAAAATCCCCAGGAAAGCTGCATAGGTTCAAGCAGAAAAACGAAGAGCATTTTTCATCTAGCTTGCATTCAGCTCCTTCAGGAGCATAACACCACACTGATGTGTTGTCAAGAGTGTGGCAGCTCCTCTGCAGAGATATTTGAGTGAGCTGAATCAGTAAATTTTATTTAACTGTCAGCCCTTCCTACAGCACTGCATCAAAGTCAAGAAATGAGGCTTCATCCTCATCTGACTCTCAACAAATACTGCCTGATGGGGTACTTCAGGCAGCGAGAACCCGAGCCAGGGTTTGGAGGAGCACTAATAAAATCAGTAGTGTATCAATGATGTCGGATTTTCAGAAAGAGCTGAGAACATCCCAAGAAAGTGAAGCCCCTCCATGGAGCTGGGCAGGAACAATCTATGGCAACAACTTTTGGAATTTTTCTATCTGTATGTTTGTGTACTGTCAAATAAATTCTCAGTGTTTAAATTTGGTCTTTGAGGCCAAAATATGAACTCACTTCAACTTACTCAGTCTAAGCTTGCTTTCTGAACAACTTGTTGAGACTCTCTGCTTCAAGACAGAATACAGGACAGTGATAGTCCTCCATACAGCCAGGTTGTCCTGCTGAGAGGTAGAAAAATAGACTGCACCGTCGCACCAGCACTTGAATCTATTTTGAGTGATTTATTCATAGGCAAAAAGGCAGGAAAACTGCACTCCTAGCTCCATTCAAAAATACCAATTAGCTATAAATGTTCCCAGCTTTCCAACAAGGGATTTTTTCCCTCCTTCCAACTGCTCTGCAGTTAATGCTATCTTGTACTGTCTCTCCAGATGTACCCATTGCAAACATATTGTCAACAATGAAGAAAGCAAATGCTCTGACAGGCTGTTCTCCACCTCTTTCCTCTATTAGGAGAGAAATGCTGGGTATGGATGGGTTAATTATTGCACTCAGTGTTATCCTTTCGGGAAGCAATGACAGGTTACTCTCAAGACTGTTATTGCAGATAAACCCTTAGGGCTCTTCCTCTTACCCTACAGCTAGAAGTCCTTGAGTGGCTCCCTCCTGAGCAGCCTTTCTGAAGAATTTTTCAAACATAAATTCCTTCATTTTGGTGAAATGCTTTTCTTTTGGGACAGGAAAGTTTTGAGTTTGCTTTAGGTCATTACTTATGTTTAGTTGTTTTGTGCCTCTGAACTGATGGCCCGCAACACTCAGCGCCATTTTTGAGACTAGATTCACATGGCACCTTGCAAAACATGGACTGTCTTCTTGTCTTCTTCTGAAAATTGTTCTTGCTCATGTGTTACTTCTCTTTAGCCAAAAAAATAAAGTAATTCATCCCACAAATCTGAAATTTTTTATATACATGAGACACAGAGTTAATCTTGGCATATTTCAGCATCTGGATATGAATAACTTGCCTACCTCAAAGGATTTTTGAGGCAGAGTATAATCATATTCATTACCAACCTTAAAATTCATTTTAACTTAAACTGTCTCCAACCCATCCAAGCAGGCCATTATCATAACTAAGCCACTCAGACACGGTCATTTCTTGCCTTCTGCTCCAGCTTCCTAAGTGATCTCTAGGAGATGTTTTTGGAGAAAGAGCAAAGCTAACAATTTAAACCAATTTTAAGTGCCTGTCTATTGATCTGGCACAAGTTCACTAGTATTTTCCTTAAGACTGACCCAGAACATAGTGATTATACAAAGAATAATTTATTACTAATAATCAAATGCTTTTCTGACTTTTACCTCAAGCAGCTCTTGGGCATACGTGCCAGCTTTGTTTATCTTACAAGGTGCGGGAGGGTGGGAAAAAACGCTCTGCACCTTAAATGACTCCATTTCCAGCAACACTTAACCCAGAGGGGTCACAGATCGCACGGATCCTGCCAATGAGCTGCTGCACAAGACCCTGCATCCCCACGGCGAGACATGTCCCGTGATGGTCCCCCCAGCTGCTGCGGCTCCGGTGCCTCGCATCGTGCCAGTGTGCCACGCCGCGCCGTGGGCGAGTTCGGACGCCGCAAACTGCCCAGACCTGATGCTGCCCAGCTGCACGAGCTGGCCGTGGGGCTCCCACTGGTGTTTCCTGGTGCAAGCAGCCCTGCCACAGAGGAATGCGGTCCCAAGTCCCAGGGCTCAGTCTGGGTGTGAGCCACCTCCCGCACCTGTCCCAGGAGCTCAGGGGCAGGCTGGGCCCTGCGCAACACCGACGTGACCCCGTCACGAACCTTGCTCCAGGTCACAGCTGAAAATCACCACTTGTCCCAGGGCAGGAAGCTGTCCTCGCAATCTACGTGTCCCATGCCCTCCCCAGGGTGCCACAGTGTGCCTGTGGCCACGAGCTTCTCCACAGCCTAGGGGAGCAGAGGGGCAATGTGGGGCCACCTGGCAGTGGCTCCCCAAAGGTGGCAGAGGGAGGCAGGAGCCAGGCAGCCCGGCAGGCTGGTCGAGCCAGGTGTGGTGGTGGGGATGGAGGACGTGGCGGGTCCCCTCTGTGGCTGCTGCCGCTGCCTGCTCTGAGTCACTGCATCCCACCCCTGCACCAACACATCTCTTAAATAGATGGCTGGGAGTGTATGATTTCCATACCGATGAGCCTCCCTAACGCAGCCTGCCTGAGCTCCCCTTTCCCTCACATTAGCAGGAAACTCACATGAAATGGATTATTAAAACCCGTGTTACAAACACCTTAGGAAGGGCTGACTCCTCTGCCTTAAGCAAACATGGATGCAGCGAGGTATAGACACGGCTGGGTGCTCTGCAGCCTTTCCACAGCCTCGTGGCTGGCAGGAGCACGGCCTTCCTTACCAGGTTTTTTTTAGGTAGACCAGAAAATGCTTTTCCTCCTTACTCCATTTGCTTTTTCAGCCCAGCTCCTCTGGCATTAGCTCAGCCTACAGGGCAGACAGCCCCTCCAGAGGCACCGCCACTGACTTCCCACCCCAGCCCCACAGACCCCTCTGTCTTGGCATAACTCCCCTGTCATGTCTTTTCTTTCTCTTTTTCTTTCTTCCTCTTTCTTTCTTTTTCTTTCTTTCTTTTTTTTGAGATGTATCAGCCAAATACCAGCTTTTTAATACCTACCTGTGTTTTTTTACAATAATTTTCACGCCTTTAGCTGTATGTTGTCCGTGGAAATTGAGTTTTACAGATTCCTGTTTGGTTACAAAGGATGTCCAAAAAATCCACAATCACAATACGATTTCATAAAAAGTCAGTTTTCTCATTTTACTTGCACAAAAAGCTTCAGCATGCTCCTGGCTTTCTGCCATAGGTAACCATTAATTTGAATTTTTCCACTGCTTACAGTAAATATTCTTGCTCACAGAAATCAAATTCTTGGTCATTTTCCCTTTAGCCACTGCTTTGGGCAATTGCTTCAGCTACTTAAATATTTTTGCTCAGCAAAGCAGCTTTGATGTCAAATGTCAGATAAATAAAAAGATAGAGGACAATATTGTAAAAAATACTCAGGTTCTTGTGGATGTGAAGCAGCATCAAGCAGAATTTCAAAGAGAAAATGGTTAGAGAGGAGCCTTGCTCCTCCATGTAGAAAGCTCAAGCACTTTGGTGGGACACAGAGGTCAGGTGAAGGTCTTCACATCCTGCTAGAGTAGGCAAAATTATTCAAGAAAGGTTTCCAGTGTGGTTTTGACAGTTATGAGTAGGAAATTCACTTCTGTGAATATTCTGTATCACTTAATTAAAGCAAGCTATTTTTGTGAACGCTTTTGACCACGAACCTTTTCCTTGAATATTCATTGCTGATGGGAGGAAAGGCATGAACAGAATTTATGGAAATTCATATAAAATCCGAATGACTATGTTTGAGAATTTTTTATTATATTCATTGACTCTTGTTTATATATTTTTTATTTCTAATACTGGTTTGATTACCTAAAGATAGAAACAGATGCACGGCCATTCTCACAGTGTAACAATTGTTCAGTTATGGCTGTAACTAATTATTCATGTTACATGAAATCCCTCTAGATTTTTTCTTTGGTGAGTTTGCACCCAACGATTTGAAAATAATTGGAAATGCAGCCAAACAGTGGCAGATTCTGCCCTAGACGTGGTCCTGGTGTACATTTCTAAAGGCACACGTGTACCAGAGCTGAGTAATGAAGAGACAAGAACAATCCCTGCTGTGCCTCCAATATTGATGCTTTATGAGTCCTAGGAAGGATGGCAGGGATGAAAGGAAAAGCACTAAGAGTACTGTGTAGAGTATGCTGCTGTGGAGGCTGTGGGCTGATTTAGGCTGGGGAAACTACTCTGATGTATGCCAGTAGCTTTTCTGGTCCCTGATATAGCTTGAAATCCTCAGGCACAATGATGCCTTAAACTTCTCCCAAATCCCTAGGCAATGGAATGATTACCCTGAAGCTTCTTTGCCTCTGGAGATGAAGCATGGTGCCAGTTCAAGAGTCTTCTCTTACAGCACTGGAATAATGCTCAAGAGAACTAAGCAGAAATCCCAGGGCATTTGAGCAGATCCTAGAGGACTCAGACATTAAGTTAGGACAAAGACAAAGCTTTCTGATCTTCTCACTCTATTAAACTGCACTCTTTCAGAGCCTGAAATAGCAGAGTAATGCCTAAGGGTACAATGGCGAGGCCTCTACTGGGATTACAATGCATCAGTTATTTCAATATTTCTAAAAATATTTAAAAGAAGACCAATCTCAACACAGCTTTGTATAAAGGGGAGGGGGGGGAAGGAAAGAATTAGAAAAAAGGATTTATATTTGTGCTTTTATCTTATATTTCTATATTGAATATATCATTATACATATTGTCTATATATCACTTATTTCATTACTCAGAGACAAGACTGTTTGGGCCTGCTTATATGAGCATCAGACCTGGGTTTGTATGAAGCATAGTCCAAGGATGCTGCTGTGGGAAGGGCCACAGAGTGCTAGCATTCCATTAGCTGTAATAGCAGGGAAACAGCAGTCAAAGGGAGCTCATCTTGGCCTTTGTTAATTTACTTCTTTTCCAGGAAAACTTCCTACAGAACAAGAATTCAATACAAAACTAATAGACCACAGTAAAATACAGGACTGGATAGGGACTTCATCTGAGAATATCTGTTTCAGTTGACTTCTGTCTGCTGGTTTCTTTACCTCCTAAAGAGACAGTAGCATCTGATCTCCCAGTGCCTGATGAGGTGGCCAAAGCCATAGAGACTGGCATGTGTGCACTGGCAGGGCAAGGCATGATGCAGAGTATTCCTGCCCTGGTAACTCAGTGCCAGAGTCCACACATGGGATGGGAACCGACTAGTCTGGGCCTGTGGTGTTATCACCACTTCAATTCCCTTCCAGACTTTGGCCACTCCTGGTCCCATTCCCACGCCCTGAGTAGTTCTCCCCCTGCAGCAAGCAGTCGTGTAGTCAGGCAGTCAGGCTCTGGGCTTTAGGTTCTCAAGGTGGAAACAAAGGAACACAGCACATCAAGAATGAGTGGTTGAACACAGTGTGATGGCCCACATTTTCTGAAGGACAGACGGTGGCATTAACTGTAATGCCAGAGGTAGAATTTTCATCCTGAAGGGACAGAGAAGATGAATTACATTCTGATATGAACGACAAAAATATCCATGATTCTATCAGACAAGATTAAAAACATTTTAAAGGGCAATTCCTTACCCTGTTTCTAGGCTAGGCTAAATGAAACACCTCCTCCCCTACTGGCAGATTATTCTATAGCCATTCAATGTGTTTTCCTATGGCTGCCCCCGAGGGAACTGATCTTTCAATGGGGAAAAGTCCCAGAAGCAGGGTACTGTCTAACAGCAGCTCTGCTGGAGAGTAAAATCTTTATGCCTAAAACCAAAGAGGCTCTCATTTATCTATTATTTCTGTCTGCTTTGTTCTGTTCCAAAGTCAAACCACCCAGTTCATCAGGCTGGTGGGCATGTGGTCACATGGGCATTTGGTCACTACTTAAAGACCTCCTGTACCCACGGATGAACTGAACACATATACCAAGGCTGATGGCTCTGACTGCTATCAGTCTGTCTCCAACATTACAGGATTGCAAAAAACACAGAATGAGCATTTTTATGTATTCTAGCACCCCAGCTACATAAACATGTGTTCCCAGGCTCTCTAGAGGTTCTCACAGATGGAAGCATACAAGGTGCAACACACAGAAATGTGGGGTATCTTGAGTTCAGTTCCTGCCTTGCACATCTGCAGCTCTAGAGAGAAAAGAGACTGAACTCTGAGCCTAGTTTGGGGTCTGCATCTCCTGCTCTCCTGTACCTGCAGCCTGTGACAGGAGCATCTGGGCACTGAGGGGGCACCTCAGGGCTCTAGAAATTGCAGCATCCAAGATGTGTCGTCATTTTTAAAAATCCTGGCAGCAAAGGAACCAGGAACACAGCAAGACATAAAAGCAGAAAAGGAACAGACACTGGGAGACCCAGCTGCCATACAGAAATATTCTGGTTCTGAACTACAAGGTCCTTTTCTGTCAAGATACTCTCCAAAACAAGTATGGTTGGGACAACTTGCTGTATTCTCAATAAAACTATGTAGAACACTTTTAATCAGCTCCTTGATTATTTCAGTGTTTGTCTGATTAGGCAAACCAGTTACCCAAGATCCCTGCTTTATCAATACAAAAATATCTGTCTTAAATGTATACGGACCACTGTAGAACAATGAGTGGTTTACAATCTTTCATATTCTTATTCTAACAAACCCTTATAAGGGAAAGATGTCTTTTAGTAATGTATAGTGTTTAAGTAACATATCCAAGGTCACCCAGCTGCATAGCTGGCCAGGAGCGTTTTGAGTATCCAACTTAATGGTCTAATCAACAAGCAGTTTTTGCGGAAAATCATATAGCCTCCTAAGCTGTGCAAAACCAGATTTTTAAAATGTAATAATCTGCAAGTGCCTCCAGTTGCTGTTCTCTTTCACCAGTAATGAAAGCCGGTAAAATGGATGTGAATTCCCTACAGCTAACTTTCAAGAAATCTGTTTTAGGAAAGAGTTGTCCAAAGGAAAATGAGACCTATCAACTTCTAGAGCTTTTGGAAGCTATGGTTGTATGCTTACATTAGGTGTTGCTATAGTAATGTCTGTTTCCCATTCAAAATTCACCCTGTGCTGAGATCAAAAGCACAATAATAGGTTTTGTGAATGCTAACCCTTTGCCTTTCCATTCTAGAAATAATTGGGTACCTCTTTACCCCATGTACTGCACCTGTCATCATATTAAGACCATCCTAAAGATAAAGAGAAGCTATTTCCCTCACAAATGTGGTATTTGAAAATTAGGGATTTTTAGGAAGAGGAGCAACACCCAAGGATCACTGGCCACTTAATGGCTCGCTCTACCCAGTCAGACCTTTGGAGTGGTTTCCATTTCTGGACAACTCAACCTGTGTCCTATGACAGGGATGCAGTCAAGGACACTCCAAATCTCCGTAGCCGCCTGGCACTGCCAGCATGTTCTTACTCATCTTACTTGCATAATGCGTTGCTCTGGTGCTGCCAGTGAGCTCTGTAGTAACTGGCAGAAACAGCCTCTGCTTTGCTGAGCTGCTCTCAGCTGACAGGGAAGAAGTTGTCTCCCCAGGTCAGCATGGAGTCATATGTAGCCAGATCCTCCAACTGCAGGATTTCCACTGTGACTTTGATCCTGTTGCAGGCACTTCTATAATATCTTTTTTATTCTTTGAGTCCTGCCTGGGGCCTGTGTTTGGGTCTAAGGCCTTTTGACTGATGGGCACCCCTGCTAAGGGGTATTGTGCAGGCACAGTGCGCTTCCCCCCTCCTGGTGCACACTTCTCAGCATGGGGAGATGTGGTGCTGGGTTCAGTGTTAATGTGTGTGCTGTCCTCATGTAAAGGGGGTGAGAATATGGCACAAAAGGATCCTATGAAGTTTTTCATGACTCTGGTGAGCAGGAACCCCACCATTCCCAAAGTAAGCTGTACCTGGTGGATAAACATGCAGGTTACAACACAGAGATTGGCTTACAACAGAAAATGGTACATCCAAGAACTGAGGGATAATTAGTAACTGGGAGCTTATAGGCCTCACATACTTTCCATCTAAAAAGTCTTAACCTTTTGGGTTTCTTTAGGCTGTGGATAGGTTTAGCCTGGATCTCTTGTGAACAGCTTGTATCAACAGGGAGCCTGGCATGGAGTGCTAAGAGAAGTATTTATATCACTTAGTGGCACTGTGCGTACACTGTCTGTGCACTTTGAAGTTGCTATGTTAGCTGCAGGATGTATCATGTCCCTTCTACTGCTTCTGAAAGACTGGCCAACACTTGAATTCGTAAGGATTACAGTATTAATGTAATTCTTAGATTTTCCTCAGTGGGATACCCAGTGTTCCCACTAATCCTGTCATTGGCAAAAAGCGGCAAATATAGGGCTTATTTCCTCATGGAGACGCCAGGATGAAATGGCTACCGCTGATGCAGACCATGAACAGACTGGTCAGTCGTTGATACTGGAGAATCACACAACTTCTAGCCCATGAGGGCTCATGGATGGGGTCAAGCCCCAGAAGATCCCACCCTCTTCAGAGACAAGTTTGTATTTACATGTTTCTGCTCACCGCAAATATTCCCTTGTCACATTGAGTTCAGCGCATTGGTATTTCTGTCCACTGAGAGACTGGAACTTCTCTGCCAAAAAGCAGGAGTTTTTGTCAGTGAAGAGCATGCCATGCTGTGACTTGGGACAGAATGTAATAGTAAAACTGCCATAGGTAGTTTTTTTTTGAAATGTGACCTGTACACCCAAACCAATTGCTAGACTTCGAAAACTGCACTGGATATTTAATATCCTTGGGTGGTCATAACCTCTGTTGTGCATTTCATAGGTTATGAGGCTTTATTGTCGCCCAAATGTTCCTTACAACTTCAGGGATTTGATGGTAATTGCAAGCTCAGACTCTACCAATTTCCTACAACTCAGTCTTTCAAAGCAGTGTTTGCTGTGAACCCCATGCAGTGACATCTTTGAGAAGATGAGTAAGAATTAGAGGATCTAGTATTACAGTGGTTTACTTAAAGTCAATGGAATTGTCTTGTAGCAAGAACCAGTTCGTTGGTTGTCTACTCTGTCATGGATGTCTTATTAGTTTTGTCCAGTTCTTGGAACTTCTTCTACAAGCCATTTGCCTTGTGATTCTGCCTGTTGTAGCAAATAAAGCCCAGGCAGCACAATCTAATATTTCAGGATATTTTTGTGTTTAAAAATCCTAGTTTACAGCAAGGACACTTCAATAAATGAGAAGAGAAGAGAAAGAGAAGAGAAAGAGAAGAGAAAGAGAAGAGAAAGAGAAGAGAAAGAGAAGAGAAAGAGAAGAGAAAGAGAAGAGAAGAGAAGAGAAGAGAAGAGAAGA
>VWZF01001121.1:702469-767820 GCA_013396755.1 Sclerurus mexicanus
AAAAGAAAAGAAAAGAAAAGAAAAGAAAAGAAAAGAAAAGAAAAGAAAAGAAAAGAAAAAACTGGCAGCCCCCCTTAATAACTGGGTATGTCCCTTTCAACATATTTCTTTCTACTTGTCAGGTGGATGGGATAAAATATAGGGGTTTTTTAACTTGACACGTAATAGGCTCTGAGTGACTTGTGTAAATTACATTTCCTCTACATTCAGCTTTGGAGTAAAGAAAGAGTAAGTAACTATTTAAATGAAGATAGAAGTTTACAGGCTTGTGGGAAATACTGTTCAGTGAATAAGACCCCACTAGCAGAGATTTTAGTATGGTGCAGGAGTTTACTAGAAATCTGACCAGAAAGTCAATCCGTGTCATGTATTTTTAATTAAAAAACATCAAACTTGGAGTGTAACAGGGAAAAAAAAAAACTCCTCCTTTCAAAAAACAAAGCCTCAGATCCCACAGTCCAACCACAATAAATTAAGCTAACAGCTTTAGAAACATCTCTGAGTCTTTCATAAGGCTGTGTTTACTAATAGGTTGTTGAGACAGTCTTTTTCTGAAAAATCTTTCATGAACCTGCTGCACAAGCCCTTTTCGAAAGAAGAAAGTCTCCTTCCCTGAGGACACAGGCATTGGAGAGCACTGCAGAACTGCACACTTTGCTCAGCGTTACCCACAGCCCACTGACACAATCCCACCCCCTCCCATGTTTGCTGCTTTGTGCCTGCTTAACACCCTCCCCCGGATGTCTGCGCTGAGCGTGGAGGAAGAGGGGAGGCAGGCAGGATGGGGTGCACTGCGTGCCCCAAATTTGCTATTGTTTCCCCAGAGGTTCACTCGATGTTTACTCTCAGGTGGTGCTGTGTACGTGAGGCTTTACCGCGTAGAGTAGACAAGACTACTGGTAAGAGCAACTGGCAAACATTTAGTTTCATTAATCATAACCCAATGTCGACGATAAGACTCTTTCTGACCTCAGTGGAGCCAAGATTTGATTCAGACAGTCTAAGCCTGATCAAAACAAGTCCACATGAGACAATGCTCAACTCATCAGCAGAATCCTTCTTGAACAGATGAAAGAAATATTGGAAATATTTGGATCAATGCCTGCATTCTGCAGATGGGGGATTCATGAATTTCCACTAAATCCTGCAAAAAGAATCATTGAGTGGCATTAGGTAGATTATTTAACCTGCATCCAATACAAATTTTCCACCTATAAAGTAGGAATTGTTAAATCCGAGCACATAATTTACAGTTCTGAGGACTAACAACACGGCTTGAATCAGGTCTGGTGCAGGTGAAGGGCTACGCAGGATTTCTTCAGGCTATGTCTTTAGTCAGTACCATGCTGTTGAGATGCAAATTCTGCAGAAGGTATACAAATACCTGTGGATTTCAATTTGCAGAGAAGGCAGCTCTGCATATCCCCAATATTGGAATAGAATTCAGGCACCATTATGTTTGTATCACTAGCTAATCCGGTCTTCACTTAGCAGTTAATAAAAGTCGTGCTCCCACTACTATTTACTTTCAGATTCTTTTTGGTTCATTTTGCCAGCATAGTCTAAATGTTTGAGACTGTGTATGCAGGAAGAAATTGCAGATGAGAAAAATATTAAAAACACCTTGACAAGCCCTGACTCATTTTTCTTTTCCTACAGAATTGTCAAAAATGGAAAAAGACTAGAAGCTGAATTATGGCTTTAAACCTTAATTTCTGTTTTTATTAACATACCAGGTACAGATTTTTGCACAACAGTCGTCCATGGTCCACTGAAAAGGAAGCTTTAATGGGGTTCAGTTGAAGGCCCAAACGATGTATTTTCCATTCTTTACAATGAGTATTTACTGCTCAAAAGCAAACAGCACTCTTGTCTTCCCATCTGGTTTTGTTTATCAATAACGCCCTCCCCTTTGATAGTTTAAGAATGACTGTGAATTCCACATTTTCCTTGTCATTTGTTTTTTGGTCTGAAAGAGGTATTTAATCTGGCATAAAATAGACAGACTCAGTTGCTCTCAGTTACTTGCTAGAATAAATTCTCCATATCTCACTGAAGTCGAGGGCCGTTTTTTTCCTGCACTTAGAACAATGTGATTTTACTGATATAAGTGGAGAACTACAGCTGGATCACCAGGAGCTCTGCAGGCTCAGGTACCATGTGTGAAGGGTTTCTCTCTGATCTAAATCAAATGCAGAGCCAGATTAACACCGCTGACAGGAGCTAGATTATACATGCACAATGACACCCCAGTCAGTCACTCCGATCTACACCCTACACACAGCAATTCATCTCTGTCAATTATATTTCAGTAATGTATTATTAAAATACTTTCTATGTATACAAAGCAGGAATGAAAACAGTATGATGTGCAAGGGAAGAAAACTGTTACATATTTTAATTATCGGAATATTATCATGAATAATCTTGATCCTAGAAAATCATGGAAAGATCCCTTTTTTCCCCTTCATAGATTTAAGCCCTCCATCTTACTCCTCCTTTGTCAACAGCACTGAAAGAGTGAGTGAATACCCAGAAGTAGGTCAGGATTGTTAATATCCAAGGATACCATGTTTCTGTGGTTACCTTAGCTCTCCCTCCCTTTCTCCCCCTCCCTCCCTCTCTCAAACCAAAGCACAGCCCCCACGCCGCCACTCCACACCAATGCTGCATCACCCACTTCAGAACTGCTGCTCTCAATTCACTCCCACCTCACCGCACAGGGTCTGCACCACAGCTCTAGGCTCCGATCCAAACCTGTGATGCCTGTGGGAAGAGGAGCTGTGAGCTGCGGGGTGCGGGGCCAGGTGCCACAGTATTGGTCAGGCTGTCTGTCCCCTGCCGTGCTGCACCAGCACCTTCCTTGGATGATGGACAGGAGGCAGCAGAAGACCTGCCAGAGATCGGTAGCCCAGGACCCCTGGCCCAGCCGCCCCTGATGTGGTGCTGGATGGGAACAGGCAGGCTGGCAAGCACGAGGACACCACATCACCCCCCAGCATCACCCAGAGTCAGTCCGAGAAATCAGGCGCAATCCTTGGGCGTCGCTGCAGCCGTGATGCCCTCACGTGTGACTCAAGGGGATGTTTCTCTCACATGCATTCCAGATCGAACGACATAAAATAGACTGAGGCTGCGGACATGGAAACACAGAGGCAAAGCTTGAGGCATAAACACAAAGCAAATCACACTGTGGCAGCTGTGCACAAAACGGGCCGGCTGTGCATTTGAAAGCGTGAGAAAGGAGCAAGCAGGCTCTGCTCAGAAAGACAGGCTTGCGAGATGTGACGATTTTAGCACTGATTCATCACAGGGTAAATTTGCCACAAGTGGGGCTGGGCCACGGTGATTTAAGGGCTCCACATTGATTCACATTTGGGCAGGCTTTGCACCAAGCTTTTGTTTGGCTGGGACGTTCTTTCCCTGTTTATTGACAGGACCCTTGGGGTGGTAGATATTGTGAGACAAACAGCCTGGCAGCTGCGGTTCATTTTCAGCAGTCCCGTGAAGTACTGTGTCTATTAAACTTGCTGGCTCTAAATTTGGACATATTTGCCCTTATTTGTTGTTGGTACCAAGGTTCATGCCAACCAGCTCCCTTGTTACACTGCTCAAGGAGTGTCCTCAGCAATGGGAGACACGCTGGGCCAAACAAACACGCTTGCGGGATTTGGATTAGAGCTCCTGCTGGTGCATACCAGCACAGCCCAGCAGCGGATGTTTTAGGACCATATGACTCAAAGCAACCGAATTACTGAATCTACTAATGATTGCAGACTTCATCTAATACTTGTTTAATCCAGAAGAGTCCAGACAGCATCTACTGTACACCAAGCAGTTCCCAGCACCCTATCAGCCACCCTCTGACAGTACTTGCCAAGAACTGTGTGTCAGTTTTAACCATTTTAGGTACCTCCTGAGTGCCAGATTTAAGGAACTTTCTACTCTGACAAATTAACACTTCTCTTCTGTCCAATTTTCCCTCAACTCATATAACCTTCATATCTGCCTTCCTGTTGCTGTCAGCCCAAAAGAATACCCTTAGAAGTCAGTCTTGTTTGAAACTGGGGCCATAAACATTTTAGATTTTAATTACAGGTATTTAGCACATGAATGGGATGATCTCCAGGATCTGGGCTCTGGGCTAACTCCTATGCAACGGTGCACAGATCCATCAGGTTTCTACTTATAAACTGATCAACATAGGAAGTGCTAGATAAAGTGTGTGGAATAAAAAAGCTTTTGGCTCTTGTGGATACATAGGCTCTTCATGGAATTCTAGGCAAAAAACACCACCAAATTATAACATAAACCATCACCTTTCCCCCAATATCATCTGCAGTGAATCACAAAAATAGTGTGTTTGACTGAACTGTTATGAAAGTTTAGTCCTCATCTGACACATACAGAGTCAATTAAAATTTGTTCATTCATAAATCATTCCTGCTATTAAAAGACAAATTATTCCTCATTTCTCTTTTAAATTTGTCTGGCCAGCTTCAGTTTACAACTATTGTTTCTCATTATGCTTTTCTCCACTAAATTAAAGAGTTCTTTAATACCTGGTATTTTCTCACCATGAAGGTACTCACACTGTAATCAAAACACGGCTCCATCTTCTTTTTGATAAACACGACAGGTTAAGCACTCTGAGTTTTTTACTAGAAAGTATTACCTCAAATGATAATTGTTTTTTAAACCTTTTCGGAACTCTTTTCTGCAACTTCATAATTTTTTTCAGCATTCTGCTGGAAATGTGGACTCTCGAGCACTATACAGTAGCCCACTAGACATGCCACCAATGCCATTTGGAATGGAAAAATCTGCAAGTTATTAGTCCTTTCTTTACTCATCCAAGAATCACATTCAGGCCTCTTTTTATATTAACATCTGTTATCTAATGAGTTGCCAAGCCAATTCTTCATGAAGTTTTATCTGCAAATTGTCCAGATAAACCAATTTAAATTGTTAGCTAAGTCACACCATTTGGCATCTCCAGCTCCTGGAAGTCCAGTAGTCACTTCAAGGGCTCATTTTTCCATCCATATGCCCATAACATACAGGAATGCAATTGTACGTGCCTGTCTGTCCTTTCTCAGGTCATGCAGTCCATTTTCCCCACCATGCCCCAGAACACTCCAGATCTCTGTTTTTCAAACTTGAACATACAATCTTTAGTGCTAATGTAGCTTTTCAGTTTGCATGGTTCTGGCATTACACTCAGTCTCTGCAACTCAGCCAAGATCTCCAGAGGGAAGGCTATAAGCTGCCCATACACATAGCGTGGCGTAATCCTCTGAGCCCAGAAGGACACAGCAAGCAAAGAAGGAGGCACCTTTCAGACAGAGAAACACTGGGGGGGAATTGGACAGAGGGCCAAAATATGCAGCAGCAGCAGCAGCAGCAGCAGCAGCAGCAGACAAAATGGGCAGGAGACATTCAGACAGGGAGGATCTGCTGCATAGGCTGCCTTTTTGAGTAAACTCATCTTTTTTCCCCACCATCAACCTCTGTTCTTCAGCTTGTCACTTACTATATTACCTTTTCCTCCACCCTACTTTCCCCTACCATGTCCTTTCTCCTGCTGCCTTTTATTTCCGGTTGGCTCATTTTGACTTACTCACCCTCCCCTGCCAAAGCTCTTCATGGAAACAGCATTTCTCCTGCTGCTTTCACACCCCTCTTTTGGGTCCTGTGTGTCACCCTTTTGTCCCTCGTACTCCTCCTTCAGAGATCAGAATGTTTCTGGGGCAGGGACCACCTGGAGCTGTGTTTACCCAGTCCCTTGTGCAACTGGACCCCTGCACTTACTAATTTTATTTCAGCAGCTATCCTAATAAATGTGACTAATCGCAATAGCACGGTGATGTCTAGTAGGAGAGACTGATGAAATAATTGTGTAGTGGGGATGAAACAGCCGGGCTGATGGTGAAGCAGAGCAGGCATTAGCTGTACCAGCCTTACATAACATTGCAGGCTGAGTGAGAAGCACCCAGAAGGAACTCACTTCTTATCTCACCCATTCCTCCCCCTTTATTGTAAAAAAAAAAAAAAGTTAAAAAAAAAGAAAAAAAAGAAAAAATAATAATAATGAAAAAAAGAGTTAAAGAAAAAAGGGTTTATTTCCTCTACTGCTGCTTTATGCCTGGGTGCAGGTCCCTGGGCTCTCAGTGAGGAGGGAGGGACAGCTGCTGCTCTGCACCAGCTCAGGACTCGCTCCAGCTCTGATCCCACACGGTTTGCTGGGCACAGAGTCAGGTGTCACCGTTAAAAAATGGTTCTCTGCCTTCTGATTCATGATGGGTTTTTTTCTATCTTGCAGGGGATGTGAAATATAATTTGAGTTTCAATATATTGCTGGGGGGGTCTTTCTTCTCTTTTTAATTAGTTATAACCCTTGCCTGGTACTGACGCTTATGTCACTTTAGATGGCTGATATTTGCTAACCACCTTTCTGAAAGATTACAAAAGACCCACGGAAATGAGAACAGGAAGATGGACGGATGGATGGATGGATGAGGGATGCCTCTATTACAAGGAACGAGCACAGAAAGCTTGGATTAGGATGAACAGCTGGTGTGGATTCAATAATCAACTGCTCTGAAAGAAAAGCCTATTTTTTCTCATCCCATGGCATTAGAGAACAGGATACCAAAGCTGCCAACGTTACAATTGAAATCTGCCCACACAGAATAGCAAATTCCCCTTGGCTTGCATTTAAATGCTCCTGGCTCAATTATAACTCCATACAGTCTTTAATACATACATGTGGTCTGCATATTATCCTGCAAACAGAGCACTGCTGCTCTCAGAGTGTCTCTGCCTTCATTTAACAGCAAAGGGAGGGATGGGGTGGGGGTAGAGAAAGGAGGACAGTGAGCTTATCGAGTTTACAGCTGCTGCTAAGAATATTAGTTTGATTCTCGCTGCTGATCAGGATTCATTTCCACAACAGGCAGCAGGTTGGGGCAGTGAGCGTTGGTTTAGCAGACTTAGGATGTCATTCTTCAGGACAGCCCTTTGGGAGTAACACGCCCAGCCAAGGAGCCAGCTTGCATCTGGGAGCCATCCTGGTGACATGTGCTGTGAGGAAGGGCTGCAGCACTTTTGGCTGCCTGTATCCAGAGGAGAATGGCAGTGCCAGCACAGAAATCTCTGTATGAAAAACGGGGAGGATTGCTGGTAGTTGATTTTCACAGGTATTTTCGTGATGCTAAACGTGGCGGTGTTACCAAGACACTCTCTGACCCTACTGGCAGCAGCAGCAGCTACAATTCACTCTTCTTTGCCTTCACCAGAGCCCAGCAGCCAGTCCTAGGAGGCCAACATAAAGCCCCTTGCTTCGTTCACATGACACCTGAGCCCTCTTCTCAGGCTGCACACCTGCCCAGGTGCAGGTGCTGTGAGCTAGAGAGCAGACATCCACCTGAACATGATGGTGACAAATGGGGCAGCAAACAGCTGCCAAGCGGGACCATTTTTCTCTTCATTCTGCCAGATGTGAATAAGAGGTTAAGAGCTCAATACATCATACTTGATCCCATCAGCCAGTGCTTTGTCTTTCCAGAAAACTAGAAGAAATACTTCAGTTTTAATACTCTCTTTATTTTGAAAGATTGGGATAACAACAGTGACCAGAACTGTTGTTACCATGCAATTTTGATCCATACTGAGTATTCAAAGAGAGAGCCCCAAAAGCTTGGGCTGCAGGTTTGCAGCCGACCCTATTAATAGCCACAATATATTCCTGTTTATTCAGTGGCCTTTTTTTTAAGGGAAAACACAGCCCCAAATGCAAGGAGAGGAATGGAAAGGCCTGCATGAAAATGTGTCAGCCTGGGTCCCTCCTGTGCTTCTTGCAGAAAGGAAAGGAAGATATTAATGCAGATGATTTTGTTACATAAATACATGTTGTATCAGGGCCATTTTTAGCGTTTGTGGGGGTGTGAAGAACTTCTCCAAGCTGCGTATCTATTTCATAGGATTCAGCTGAACTGAGGAAAAGGACACAGAGTTTTAAGGTAAACTATCAAGATACATTTTATTTAAGCCCACACAATTCTGTACAGAGCTCCACACAACAGAAACAATATTTCAGTAACACCTCTCTGGCCTTAATAGTGCTTTTTAATGCTTTGTAAGAGAAAGAGCTCTTAATATAATTGGACGGAATTAAGGACAAATTTGTCACCAAATTTTAAGTAATGTGTCTGCCATTTATCTTCAGAGAGTTTCAGTTTCTTTACATTCCAAAGGGCTTCAACACTTAATTAAAATGAAATTTTAAAATCCAGGAATCTAATTTTTAATTTAATCTCAAAGTCATTTCAACATCAAACAGATAATTTTCTAGTCAGGAAGGAAACTTTTTTTGAATGAAAAATAAAATCTGAGGGCAATTTCACAAATGAGGTTCATACAGAACATACAGAACTTCTCTTGATTTCTGAGCAGTTTTCTATCATCCCTTTCACTTTAGCCTCGTGCCCCATGGTTAGAGCAGGGTGCTGATAACACCAAGGCTGTGGGTTTGATGCCCATGTGGGCCATTCACTTCAGAGCTGGACCCAATGGTCCTTGTGGGTCCCTTCCAACTCAGAATACCCTGTGATCTCCACGATCTGCCTACACTTGCTGTTTCTCAGAGCTCACCATGCAATCCACATGGCAGATCCTAGCTGGGTCACTGGTAGGTACAAGGTGCTCAAAACTAGAAGGAAAAGAAGAAGGTTAAGGAGAAGAAGGGTTACCTAAATAAGTCTAATTCAATACTTTGTGCGTCCACGGCAGCCTTGATCCAGAGTATTTTAAAAAACATGGTAAAGAATGTTAGTGTCATTTAATAAAATCAGGCAGAGATAGAAGTCCATATTTCAGGCACATCACAGTTTTGGAACTCAACTTTTCTGCCACAGGGGTCAGGTTTCTCAAACCAATGCTTTAAATTCACCCTGAATGTGCTGCCACCTGTGAATTACTGCTCTAAGAGATTAATTTAAAGCCACCCTCTGAACTGGTGGTTTAAGTGGAAAAGGAGTCAAGAATTGATTTCACTGGTTACAATGGTTCTTCTAGGTGCAATGACAACAAAGGTTCAACCCCCCACCGTGGTCCTGTATTTGCTCCTCAATGCTCCATTCGCTCATTCTGTTGATTACTTAATCTTCAATTTATTTTGAAGACACTAAAGTCCAGATGCAAATCTATCCTGCTGGGAAGAAATGTTTAATGTCACTGCTCAGTATTCATCAAAGGAGACAAGATAAATGCAACATATCATAATGATAAGGATTCCTAGGTGACTACTTAGACTCTAGAGCCCAACTCTGGTTACAATATAGGAGGAAATTCAGGAGTTCAGAGAGACTTCAGAGAGGTCATAATCTTTGGGGAACAATAAAACTGCTAAAACTGTGCTTTACGCAGGCTGACTGTCCAAAGCCACGTTTTTTCTTTTTGGAGCAGGAATTAAAAATATTTGGGATATGCATCTTGAGCAAAGAGTAAAATTCATTTGCAGTAATAATGCATTCAGCAAGGAAGAAAATAAAACAAGGAAAGTCTCATCATTAGGAACACTCGAACCCCGTTCAAAATAAGATAGACAGTGGAAAGAGGTATCGACTACAAGAACACCTGAATGGAGAGAATAACACAGAGACAGCCTGTCCCTACCTTTTGTTTCCATGAGAAACACAGAGGATCTCTGAAACATTTATTTACTCTAACTGCTTGCCACACAGTAACACCTCAAAAGCACTTTTCAGTGTGTAACTTAGGAGAAGTTGCAAAACACACACCAAAAAAGTCTCTGTGGCAAGTAGGTTAAAATTAACAAGACCTGTAAACAACAAAACCAATGAAATCATCCTCTTAGACTGATACTCCGCATTACAAAAGAGAAAGAAAGGAAAACATAGAAAATATAGAACTGAAGGAAAATGCAATGTCTTCAGCATGCGACTAGAAAGCAACAAGAGATCAACATGAGATTTTGTGAAGATTTCACTGAATTCAGTATCACTGAAGATCAGCAGACCCTGCCCAGATACAATGCTCCTGGGAAAGCTGGGAGCCACCACTGTGGTATCACCAGTGGTACCCGCTGGCACCAGGCACCTCACCAAAGTGTCCTTCTGCATCACAGCAGTAATGGGCATTTCTGAAGGGTCAATCAACACAGCTAAATTTTGTATATAACTGTGTACGTGCCTATTCTCTTCCAGTCAACTAAGGTGCTTAAGTTAGGGCCTTTGAGGAGATTGTGCCCCTGTCTGTGTAAGAAAGAGAAATAGGATACTTCAGGAGGTGGCTGTGGCTTTGTTCCTAGGGCCATTTTTGCTGTCAGCTAAAGCAACGCAACCAGACATCTCCACCTCCTCTTCTCCCCACCCATGTCATCACAGGTAGGTAGGTAGTTGACAGTGGAGCACTATGGTGAACTGGGTTAAAAGAAACCTCAAAAAAACCAACCAGCCAACCAACACTCCAACCAAATAAAACACACAGAAATTAGATAAACCTAAACAAAATTTTAGTGGAGGAAACAAGCAGTCACCTGATAGTCAGAGCATTTGTTCTCCAGAGACATAAATCATCCCCAAGGATTTAAGAATACAGAATTAAATTCACAATACAGATGGGCATGACAGGTACTGAACACATTCCACAGAGCCTCTTCTCAGGGACCATGAGAGTTTGAAGGATTGCATGAACAGACACAAAAGGGAAAAACTAAAACCAGGTAAATCACAGATTCATAGTACATCTGTAATAAGTGGAATAACCTTTACTCTTCTTCCCTCGTCTCTCATCTTCACAAGGAGAACGAAGAAAAAGTTGATTTGACAATGTTATATTAGCTCTTTTTCAACAGACACAATGGATTGTGTTCTGTTCCTGTAAAGCTATTGCCAACAATGTGCTGCTTTGTTCACGGTGCTGTACAAAAAATTACATTTTAAGGACGTGGACACAGTATTTATTTAATCGCTGTAATACATTACATTCCTATTCAAGGATGTTTCAACATACTCAAACAGGAGGTTAGAACTGCAAGTTTCCTTAGATAAATGTCTTTCTCTTCTTTCTCTCATGTAAGGCCTGTAGACCATTACCCTAGATGATATATATGTATAAACACATATTATGTTGTTTTGCTAGTGCTGTGCATGGTTGCATGCACACATCTTTCCCTGCTCAAACAGGACTTGCAGCCCAGCTGTATTTGCTATATCTTGCCTAACTCTATTTAATAAATGCTCCCTTTAAAATCTTTCCTCTATAGCATGAAAAGTCAATGCCCTAATTTTAAGTTGCCCTTTGAAAGCAAGCCAGTATTTGGATAGATATTGACTCCAGGCCTGCTGGTTGTTCTACAGCAGTGTTTGGAAGGCTACTGTTCTAATGAATGTGCTAACATTTGATACACACACTAAAAAAATCAATAGCACTATTTTTATAAAAGCATGTAGCTTTACTAAGTACACTGTCACCACCCCGTCGTGCAGAAGTTTACTAGAAACCTCCCTATATGACTAAATTGCTGCATCTGGCTCATTTCTCTACTTGCCTGCCAGAATGCAGAACACCAGACTTCAAGGACATCCAAAGTCAGCCTCTGAAGCAGAAAAAATATGCTTATTTAAGTTTGAAGTGTATGTGGTAGTACCTGAAACTCTCATGCAAGTGTCAGTTCTTGCTCATTTCTGCCCTGCTGTTGGCACATAAGACACCTAGGAGACCTAACACAGTTTTCACCTCAGAACTTCCTGCTTCTGTGGTTTCTGAATGAATCAGGTGACTATGGGCACAGAATAAAATGTTTTTATAATCATCATCGAATAAGTTATTCCCTGCTCTCTGTCTCCTCGTCTTCAGTAGGTAACTGCACTGTGAGGTTCTTGAATCTCAGCCTTAGATCTACTCCAGCCCATCTAAGCCATTCAGTTTTCCAAGCAGCTACTGTAAATATCCAGTCTGTGTCAGTGAATAGGCTAAAACCTTGTAAGGGAAAGGAATACGTGTTAAGAAGAAACCCGGATGAAATCCAAATGCAGTGTATATTCAAGTACTTTTAGTCACACTGACTTAATTCCAATTCTGAAAATGTGTCTTCTTAAGGAATTGATTCAACGCTATAGTATGTGGGCATATACTGGAACCAGAGACTAAATATAGCACTAAAGAGGTCCACAGTTAAGGCAAGATAGAAGATCAAACAGGTAATACTCTAATATTATGTTCAAGTATAACTTCAGTCTCTGAAAAGTTTCAAAAGTTAGGAATATAGAACTATGTGAATCAATCAAAACTAGCTATTTCCATAATTTGACTCTTCAGTGGTAGTTAATTGCCAATACATAGCATCAGCCTCATCAGAAGGAATAGAAACTTCTTCCTATACCTTTGTATATGCCTAGAGCTGACATAGGTCAGCTGAGAAAGAAGCCAAGCGGCTACACCAGAGGAGAAATTTAGATTTTCAGGTTCACATGTGCCAAAAGATGAGCTGGTGGCCTGGCTGAAGAGTGTTTCAGCTGGAACATGGGAAAAAAAGGAGAGTTTATGACCTGTGGAAGAAGGGACAGGCAATTCAGTGGGACTACAAGGATGTCATGGGGTTATGCAGGGAGAAATACAGAAGGGCCAAAGCCCAACTAGAATTTAATCTGACTACTACCAGAAAAGAGAGTAAAAAATGTTTCTGTAAGCACTGTAGCAACAAACGGAGGGCTAAGGAGAATCTCCATCCTTTACTGGATGTGGGGGAAACAAAGGGATAAAGGATGAGAAAAAGGCTGAGGTACTTAATGCCTTTTTTGCCTCATTCTTGAATAGTATCACCAGTTGCTCTCCAGAGGTGCCCAGCCTCCTGAGCTGGAAAACAGGGACAGGGAGCAGAATGAAAACCCCATTTCCCCAAGGGAAAATGTTCAGTGACCTGCTGCATCACTGAGACACTCACAAGTCCATGGTGCCAGATGAGATCTATCCAAGGGTACTGAGGGAGCTGCTGAAGTGCTCGCTGAGCCGCTTTCCATGATTTATCAGCAGTCCTGGCTAAGAGGGAGGTCCCAGTTGACTGGCACACAAAACCATCTATAGAACCATGGCTTATTCTGATCCCACATTATTCACACTAAAACAGTAACCTTATGCAAGAAGTCCAGAGGCTGGTGGCTGAAAAGGCACTACACACTGATGCCACGTGAGCGATGGCCAACCAAGTGAGGGGAAGCCTGCAGGGTGGACGTGACGGCAGGATGGAGCAGCAATGAGGTCTGCAGACAAATATATCTGTGGCTTCACTTGGCTCACTGAGCCACGACAAACATTTGCTGAATTCTTCCCACATTCTTCTGTCTCACAGTATTTAATCTGCCCCAGTAGATACAGTCCTTCACCAAAAAGTCCAATTGTTCTGTGGTCTGGGCATTGGGTCAGGGTATCTGGCACACAGATATTAGGTTAGCATGTAGGCAGGTATTCATCAGGCCTAACCTGGTAGAGTACCAGCTATTTTATTTCTGCAGTTGGGAAATAATATGCCTTTCTACATATCAGTAATCTAAATGCACACATTTCTGCACAGATCAGTAGGCAGTATCACTTAGCACCCGGAACATGGGCTCTGCTGACTTTTTGAGCTCCTTCCACTCCTGAGGCAGTTCGTTCAATCATGATTCATTTTAAGCAGATGCAGATGATTTCCACCATACTGAACAATTTCTTCTTCTTTTTTTTTTTTTAATTAGATGATCCCTCCAACTATAGAAGATATTTTGGCACCATGCAAAATTTTGTTATGTGTATGGATACGTCCTGTAGGTTGTAACAATCCCTCTGGATTATGGTAATCAAGGATGTTCCAGAAAGGGAAGAACGTCATTATTTATAGGTTCAGATTCTTATGAGAAGTACATTACTGCTGATAAGTGTTCCTCTAAGATCTGATATTTTACTCATTGCTACAAAGAACTAATAATACTGGAAGGCATTAATCTGTGTTACCCAAAATCATAGGTCTGACTAAAGCACAAGGAAAATCTCCTTCAGGCTCAGTTAAGACCCTTTGTAGAGTGAAATACCTGATAAACTGTTCCTAAAGGGCCTACGAGAAAGATGGGGGGGAGACTTTTTAAAATGCATGTCATGATAGGACAAAGGGGAATGGTTTTACAATAAAAAAGGACATGTTTAAATTAGATGTTAGGTGAAGGTTCTTGACTGTGAGGGTGCAGGGACACTGAACAGGTTGCCCAGAGATGTGGATGCCCCCTTCCTTGAAGTGTTCAGGGCCAGGTTGGACAGGGCTTTGAGCAGCCTGGTCTAATGGAAGGTAACCCTGCCCATGGCAGGGGCATTGGAACTAGATGACCTTTAAGAACCCTTCCAACTCAACCCATTCTGTGAATCTATGATACGAGATAAAAGTAACAGCCATCAATGGGCCATCCTCTGGGACAAAAGATAGGTTGAGCAGAGGGATTCTCTGGCCAAAACCAACACAAGTTCAATGTATGTGTGTGAGGGAAAAAAAATCAAAACCTGCCCAAATAACAATGGATCATGTTGAAAGAACATCCTCAAGAAGGAGTCATCCATCAAGAAGGAAGCTCTGTGGGCAGAGAATACACGCGGATTTGGGTTGTGGAAAATGGCCTGGTTGTTTTTTATTTCTATCACAGACAAACAAGATTCTGTGGTTATTAGCTGTAAATAAAATGCTTTTGTTTCAGACTAAACCTCATGAGAAACTTCCAAAGGAAAAACAAAAAAAAAAACCCAAACAAAAACTCCCAAACAAACAAAACAAACAAACCCAAACCCCAAACAGAACAGACAAAACAAAAGAAACAAACAAACAAAAGTACAAAACAAAACAAAAAAAAAAGAAAGTAAAGGCTCTGAATATTGAGTATCCACTCAGAGGAATCCCGGTGCCCAAAGGATGCCTGGTCACTTCCTCCTGCCTTTGTTAGAGGTGCTTATAGCTGGCAGACTCTTCCCCTGACACCTGATGATGAAACGGCTCCCAGTGCAGGATACCAACCTGTTGTTAGGTCCTGTGGGACTGGTGGTACATGGTCTGCATTAGAGTGGGCAGGATAACAGCACACACCTTGTGCCACAGTGCTGATTGTGGAATCTAAAATCAAGAGGAAAAAAAGAAAGGGCCAGGGTTTCCAGTATATGAGACATTTTAATTTGCATAAACGCAAGTGACAGACACTTTGGAAGATTCCACTTTGTATTCTGCTTTCATTTGAATTAGTATTAACTTATTCTTTCAACAAGGGAAAACCCACAGAACACAGATCAAGAGAAGGAAACTGCAGTAGTTCCATTATTCCCCTTCACTCAGTTGTTAATACTGTACTTAGATGGGTATGTATGTAGTCGCATATCATCTCTAATGACAAGGTTTTGCAGAAAGAAACTAAATTCATTGCTGTGGCAATTAAGGAAAGCTCCAGCAAGATAAATTAAGCCACTGGATGCCTTAAATCTGTTCCCCACAAACTGTGAGCATCACATGGATGCTGTTGCTCTTCATCAGTCTGAACCCATCTAACTGCAGGATCATCAGGCTTGCCTGCCCACTGGCCAGGTCCTGTGACTTTGGACATGTCCCTTTATTCTGCTAAGAAAGAAGGTGCGTAGCTTTCTGTCAGTTAGGCATGCTGAACTGCCAGGGCACTGGAGCTGGTGAGGGCCGCAGCTGTTTGAGGGAGGTAGCAAGGTCCCATGGCCAGGATGGGAGGAAGAACATGACCATAGCAACTAGCTGATATATGGCTGAGGTACTTGTGGATTTACAGCCTAAACAGTGAAAAGTGAGAGTTTTCTTTCTGTGAAGGTGCTAATGCCAACTAATAGAGCTGTGGCAACTTTTCAGGTGTCTGCCCGTGACCCAAACACCTGCTGCAATAGAGTGATAGAAGAAAATAGTGCCTTGGACTATCTAACATATAAATTACTTTTGCATTAACAGAACAAATGTCTTGCAAGACATGCTCACTTTTTATAGAAAAGCCTGTAGTGAAAATCAAGCAATTCTTTTGCAAGCTGCAAAATACAGTCACTGCAAGTGGGCACCAGTGCCAATGAAGCAGCCAGCAATCGGAAGCATTATACTCCCTGCCAAAGAGCTGCTCTTTGTACTAATTATACGATAAAACAAGTTTCTACCTTCAAGCTCAGTTTCAGAGCCTAGAGGTGCAGGATTGAGTCACATTCTGACAGTGCCAGTGGTCCAGCAGAGGAAGCCTGACACCGTGTTGCTTCACCTTAGACCAGCCCTGCCAATCTGGAGGACCAGATTCCAAAAGTGATGGGTACTCACAGCTAGTGCCAATGGCAGGGCAAGGAGCAGCTTCCCTGTGGCCCCTGGAAATGGGTTCTGAGAGCATCTCCTGCTTCCCACCAGTAAGTGCTACCTGGTCAGCCTCTCCATTTCCAATTAAACAGAACATTATGTTTACAGTGATGCCCATTACAGCTATACTTGTATTTTTGACCTTTCTGCTCCACCGAAACATGGCAGTCATCCTCTAAATGAATCTAAACCCCCAACAGCCTTCTTGGGTAGATACAGTGATCACCTTTCCCAAGGAGAAATCAAGTGCTTTGCAACTGAATGCCCTGCCAAGGCATGAGCATGTCAGTGGCACAGAGCAAGGGCAACAAGGCATGCACCAGGAGTGCAAGGACTCGACTGTGTCACCAGAGCACCATGGCCTCCCACAGCCCCTGCTCCTGTGCCCTGAGAGTCAGCCCCACGCTGGCTCTGCCCGCAGACTTCAATAAGCCTACTGAGATGTACCAGAACGGGATTTGCCTTTGCCTTGTTCTGCCAAATGGATGTAACAGCAACAGAGAAAATGCACACAGAGGATTTTCCGGCCTGTCATCAAAGTAGAAAAGGAACAGAAAAAAGAGAAGAAGAAAAGAAAGTAACAGAGAGAGTCAAAGTGAAAGCAAGCAGGGGAAATAGGGTGGAAATATAGCTTCTGAGTCCTCTCTATTGCAGGAACTGTATCATGTAAATCTCCTTAAGCTTGATCTCTTACTTGACTTCTTCTGAACTCTTCTACTCTCATTGGAAAACTGTTTGGGAATCCCACTCCTCTCATGGCTAGAACTCCTTTAATTTCCAGCCTAATTTTATCCACAGCTATATATCCACATCTTCTTGTGGAACTTTAAGCTATAGTCTTACCTACAGCTAAAGTAGTTCTTCCTGGATGTTAAATTCTTGGGTTTGGTTTTATCCTTGTGTGACCGGCTGCCAAACAGGCACTTCCTCACCTCTCTCCAGCTGGTGGCACAGGCACATCCTGCACCTCTGCTCTTGACAATGTGGTCACACTTTTTCCTCCATACTACACTGTGCTCACTCTATTGCTGAGCTCATGTTCAGCCAGTCTTAGAAAACTCATCTACCTAAAAAATAACTCAGAAAATATCCCTGATCCCATTGTTAGCAAGCATAAGCACTGGGAGAAGGGAATTGTCAGCTATGCAGCACAGGCAAGGGGAGGGATGAAAGTGAAGTCTAGAAGTCTCTGCCAGTCCTGAGGCTCCCTGTGCTGTACCCTGCCCTAACACACTCTTAGCACCTTTGCCTTCCCCAGAGAACGCCCTAAGAAATTATAAACCTTTCCTTGGGTACAGGTATGATCATTCCGGTGCCAGGGAGGTAAGAGGAGGCAATGCTGACAAACCACACAATGGCAGTGCCTCAGCTAGCAGTATTGAGGTGTATGCTTATGCATGTTGTTGACATAGAGCCTTCACACCCCTTCAGATGATATTTTGTAAAATGCAAGAGGTAAACAAATGAAACAAACCTTAGAAGACTATTAGAATGAAATAGAGAGAAAAAAATATATTTTTTTTCTCCAGAGAAGAAAGCAAGAAAAATAGTCCAACCACTTTTTATATGATTTCACATTTTAAATTCTGGCAGGCTATCTGGTCCATCATCACCCTCTCCCAAGCCCACAGTGGTGCAGCTCTCCCTGGGTCCTTTGTTTTCTGGAAAAATGTAGAATTGTCAGAGTCCCTCTGAGAATTCAACACTGAATCACTTTACACTTGATAACAAATATGTGGACAGATGTGACGTTCCCTGGTCAGAAAGACATCCCTCTGCCAGACAGCTGAGTCACACAAACCTTGTTGCAGCTTTGATGCAGGATCCTGACCCCAGGAGCTAGAAGACACGGAGTTCAAACAGTATGGCATCCATGGGTAGGGAGCAAAACACCAACTCTCATGTTAATGGAGATTACAATGAAGAATGGAGACGATGAAAGCCTGGCTGCTCACCCACTGACAGCGATTCAGGGGATTTTCCCTGCAGCATCGGACTACTCAACTATAGCTAAGTTTCATCAGAACAAACTTTACCTCCTTCTGCAGAAACTTCCTCTGGATCACATTCATCATAACATCACAACCACTTCCTTCCTTCCCACTCACAACCCTGCCCAGTGCAGGACAGTGAGCTGGGGGTCCCTGTCAGAGAGGAGTGTGCAAATGTTGGGCAGGACTGTTTTATGACACCCTAACTCCTCGGTATGTGTTGTGATAGCTGGGCTGGAGAGACATACACAGCAAGTTTACTGCCCATCCACAGATCACCTGGCTCCATGTGTGCGATGAGTCTCACATGACAGACACCTCAGCCATCTGCACACAGGCAGTGAAGCTGCTCTGAGCCTGTCTGCAAACCCCAGTGAGTTTTCTGAGGTTTCTGGACATCTTACTCTGAATGGAAAAGGAGGACTTGTCCCACTAAGGTTTTGCCCTTTGGAATATCAGGAATCTTCCCCTTAGACTACCTTTGCTTTGTCACAGAAATAAGTATTTCAAAAAGAAAAATCCAGAAACAAGTAGGAAGAAAATAAGAGTTACCTTTAATACTGTTTTAGAAAACCCTACAAATATGTAAATTACCTAATCCTCAGATTAAAGCCATATTAGGGAACCAGAGGGACATATAATTGCTCTGCTGTCTGGATTATCTGATGGAGTAACACTCAGAAGTACTGCTTGCCAACTGCATGCATAAACCTGGTTTATCGCATCCCCAACAAAGTAGATTATGTTTTTGTGGTGCCCTTAGCCACATGTTCCGCCAACAGGACTGCATTACCTTCCTCAGTGACCTTCATATTGCTCTTCTAAATTAAACAGCCATGCATTAGTCCCCAGCTCTAGCTAAGGCATGGCTGCAGCAGGAGTGGTGCTACTCAGAGAAGAGCTTCGTGGTGGCCTCAAGGTCAATTATCTCAGAGGAGAGAGAAAACCCAGAAGAGCCCTTCACCTCGCACCCGCTGTGCATGACCAGGAAGGCTCAGCTGCTCTAAGCGCTTTGTGCTGAACGTGGTCCTGCCACGAGTGGCATCAGGCACCAGAGAAGAAGGGAAAACAGAGAGCAGAGTTCCCCCAGTGCTGCTCTAATTAAGCAGTTAATTAGGTGTGAGCTGAGATGTTGCTGCAGTCTGTGGGTTTGAGGTCCTAGTCCTAACCAGAACAAGGGCAAGGGTACAGATTCAGACTCAACTGGAATGCAGTTGGAAATTTATGATTTAATCTGTCGAGATTTTCTCCAGGAAAAGGACTTCACCAGTTTTGCAGGTGATATGAACCTGTGTTATAGCAACCTGTCTCCTTGATCTTATTTGGCATTTCAGACTGTCAAGTCTGAGGAACCCCTGTCTTTTGTGTTTTAATCTACCTGTCTTTGGCAGCCTGTGGCTTCCGCAAGGCAGAGATCAGTTCCAGTACAGACCCTCTCAGAGAGCCTTCCTTCTTACCTGGGTCCTGAAAAAATGGTAAAGGGAAAATATTCTCTATTTTACAATATTTTATCACGCATTAAATAAAGAGGTATATATTTAAACTAAGACAGAAATATTTAATGTTTAAGTTTTCAATTACTGATAACTATCTTAAGACAGAAATCCCTAGATATTTTAAAACTCTAACCATATTGTCCCAGCTGTGTTATCCATAGAGAATATGATACAGCTATGTAAACCTGCTATGACTGCTAAGTGTATTCAATTATCTCTGCTAGTTTTGTCCCCCCTCCCACACTCTCCATTCATTTCAGTGTTCACTAAATATTTTAAGCTTGTTAAGTCAGTTCATGCATGCATTACAAATAAGCACTTTGGGAAAAAAATTATGGCTATTTTATCCATCTCAATGTATGGGCATAAACGTACCACTAATCTGCACAGAGCTGTGAGACATTGTCCCTTTTCCTCTTACCCTCCCCCTTCAGAAAAAAAAACCAAAAACACAAACTTTGGAAAACGGGTCATGCGAACGCAGGGATTTCTATAGGGAGCCCATGGAACAATGCGTGCATTCGCCACGCGTAGTGGGCTCCCATTGTCTCATCTCTGAGCACATAATAGAGGCTTTGCCAGTGGGGAGGCTAAATGGGGAACAAATGGATGGACAGTAAAGATGATGTCGGCAGAAAGTGCAAGAACCTCCTTCTGCTTCTGTTTCTTTCAAAGCTTGAAAGTGATAATGTGCATAGTAATTCCTCTCCATTGTGGTATATGTAGCGTTTATATTCATGCTATGCTTGCTAAAGAAACGCTAGCTGTGGTCAGCAGAGGGGCCTGTATACGTGTCTTTATTCCAGCAGTCCCTTGGAGTTCAAACAGTATGGCATCCATGGGTAGGGAGCAAAACACCAACTCTCATGTTAATGGAGATTACAATGAAGAATGGAGACGATGAAAGCCTGGCTGCTCACCCACTGACAGCGATTCAGGGGATTTTCCCTGCAGCATCGGAGTACTCAACTATAGCTAAGTTTCATCAGAACGAACTTTACCATCCCTTTCAGAGGTTTCATAACCAGGCTGGAAAAATTTACATGGAGATAAACCTTTCATGTCAGGCCTCCAAAAAAATGTAAAAAGGGCTCTTATCTTTGTGTGAAAGCCCCAGGGATGGAACTACTAAAGTAGTGCAAGCGCAAACACACATAAGAAAAGCCGTGTAGTGCAAATAAACATACGAAAAGCTGTATAGGTAGAGACTGAGCTGGTACACATACAAAGTTGCACAAAAAGTCAAACTAAGTTAATTTACCCTATCTGATTGATAATTTAGATTGTGAAAATTAGCACATTTTTTTTCTCTAGCACTTTTAAACCACACTATACCAATTTGAAGCAAAAGAATTATTTTCTGTGAAATTCTGTGAGATGACTCAAGAAGTCTGCAGCGAGGTGATCAGATCCCATTCACTTCCAGAAGGCTTTCCCCCCAAGGATTTGAAGTGGCAATCAGCAGCAATGGCAGTTCTTCCATCCCTCCTTCCATGAGTCTCCTCTGCAAACTGCAAGCTGTGAGATTTTAAACACTGCTATTGCTACAAGTGGAGTAATAAAAGTCATTGCTAAAGTATCACTTTTCAGACCATTCATCAGTCCTCAGTATATTTTTGATCTGGGGGAAGAAAACATTGAAATTAATTCCTTTTTCTCCTGACCTTTTGTTTTCATAATGCTTGATAACAAGATCCATTCCAAGATCCGTACCAAGAAACCCTCGAAACTTATAAAGAGCCTCTTCCTGTTTTTGAAGTCGGGCACTAGTTGCACGATGTAGTGTTTCTAACCTGTGTGTCCTCACCGGCTCCACCCCGGGCTAATAATGTTCTTCACCGCCGAGGGACGCCCTGGTGGCCCTGCCCAGAGGGGTTTGCAGCCCTCGCCTATGAAGGTATGGATTTGAAAACTGGCTTCACCACGGAGAAACCAAAGATTACGGAGGTGCTGCAATATCTCCTTCATCGTTCAAGTTGGCGCCTCCGAGCAAGAAGGTAAGCCATGAAGAAACTGAGAGCACTGCAAACATACTACCTGGTGTGAGCATTAAACCTGTCTCAAACAGAAGAAATTAATACCAAGCACCTCCTTTGAATGGCATCTCGTTTGGGAGAAAAGCCAGGAAATATAAAGGTTGGTTTGCTCTGTTCATCACTCACATGACTGTGCCTTTTGTTTTTCAGCCTGATGAGCGGCAGGGATAGAAAATCAGCCCCAGCTCTGAATTTCCTGGCTTTTGTCAGTTGATGTCACACCCATAACATTATTCAAACGGGGGGTTTTGTGTGTAACAGATAAATGTCGACAAAGCCCTGTCTAATGCCTTTTAGGTTGCTAGGAAACCCAGCTCTGTAGCCACCACAGAGATATCTCCGGCTAGGGGCTTAGATAAGCTCTGACTTGTTTTGATTAGGTGAGCTTTATTGCAGAAAAGACAGCAGCGTGCTTGACATCGTGAAAATATGACCCGCTTACAAAGATCATTTATTGCTCACGGTTGCGGTCGTGGGAGAACACTTAGAGCACCTTTCTAGCCCACCAAATCACTTCCCCCCAGAAAAAGCCACGCCTTCTAATTAAGGTCTACCCTGGTCCCCTAGGACTCGGGGCTGCTGCTGCTAACACCTCTGTACCGAGGTGACAAGTCATTATCAGCCTGGCTTAATTTCATGTGCCAGGAGAACGGCGGTATTTGCGGTCTAGTCGGCAGCACAGATACCTAAGAATTAGATTATCTACGCTCTGCTCTCAGCTCTGCAGTTTAATGATTGTGTTTTGAAAATAAGTTTGAACGAGTTACACCTGTGGCAGATATTTATGCAACCCCCTTAATGGAGGGCCTACGGGAGTGAGCCTCTCTACTGTTGCTTGTGGTGACCTGGCATCTGCTCAGGGGTGCCGAGGCTCTTCTCCCTTCTGATCCAGCCAGTCTCTGCCTATTTATGCTACCTTGATGCCCTGCCGATGACATGCCCAGCAGGCATTTGGTGAAATGGTGGAAGTGCCATGCCCTTCTGATAACTGGCTTCTGCCCTCCACCTCCTTACTGATAAGAAGTTTTCGCCTTTATATACCTTACTGCAATCCAGGAACCTTGCTTCTTGTCTTGTCCATAGCATATATAACAAACAGGTTATCCCTTCCTCCCTGCGGCACCTTTGATATATTTGAAAACAGTTATCCTTTCTTCCTCAGTCAACTTTTCTCTGAACAAAAGCACCTAAACTTTCTCCATCTTTTCTCATAAAGCTTGTTTTCCCAAACCTCTTTAACTCCATGGTGTATTTGCTGTGAAGGTAGGACAGATACTCTACAAGCTGTAGACAAAACCAGCATTAAGCACCAGTGTGACCACAGGCTCAGTCATGCTGTACCTGTGAGCTGTGCAGTTTCTGTCCAGGTTGCTGGCAATAGCTTGGGATCACATTATCTGCTCTTTAAACAGGAAGGCATAAGGCAGGCATGTCTGCTGATGTATAGGGTTGCCAGGGGGTAATCATGTCCACCTGGAGCAGTCAAAAGTACATGGCAGAGCCCCTGGGTTCATGCTGAGGTGTAAGGAGACTTAGGACTTTCAGTTTTGTCTAAGTTCACGTTTACACATTCACACTGAATAAAGTGCGTGGCTCAATGAAATACCCTCATATGACAGATGCAAGTTGTACCAGTCAGAAGAGACAACCAGCTGAATTACTAATGAAGTTTAAAGAGGCACTCCCCAAATTCACGCCCAATTACATGAAAAGTTTCATTCACGAAGTAAATGTAATCAGCTTGTAATCATAGCATTGTTAAATGCTCATCAATCTATCTCAGGTGAAGCTATTACAGGAGTTAAAATGTGATCCAAAGGGTGAAAACAATCAGGCTCTTTCCAGCTAATTGGGAAAGCAAGTTTCAGAATAATGAATTCTGTACTGAGAACTGCAGTTGAAGTGTTTCAGTTGGGAGAGCTTGGTACAAACACGTACTTTCCAAACTATTCAGTTATATAGGTTAATATTAACATTAGGCATTGCACATTTAACTCAACAGTCTGGGAAGCAATGATCTGGTATGCTTCCCTGCACACACGATTGAGCCTTGGGTTTTTGTACTGTGTTCAAACACACCATTATGTACTGGGAGCCACTTATGGAGGAGACAAAAAAGCCTGTTTACACTGTCTTTGCAGCTCACACCTGGAGCAAGCCCTGGTTCCCTGTACAATATACCCCGTGTCCCTCAGGAACACATGAACTGTGACCACACTGCAGTGCTCTGGGAACGAATCTGGCATCCTACCAGACTCCACTGCTGTCTGCAATCGGGAGCTAGTGTCACATCACTGCCCCAGTGTAGGTGTCAGAATGCACTTGCCCCATGCATGGCAGAGCACCGCACCACCATCCTCCTCATAAGGTGACCAAGCCCAATGAACAAGCGCAGACGCTGTTACAAAAACACGCTTCCTCCTTTGGCTATGACTGCATCTGCTGCCACAGCTTCCTCAGCACATGATGTCAGTCCCACCACAGAAAACCTCATGCACTGGGGTGCTGGCAAGGCCAGCTCAAACTAGGGCTACGGCCGGCTACACACAGATGCCTGTTAGAGCTGGTCTTAGCCAGATGGTGTTTGTTGCCCCAGCTATATTCCTGGCTCTTAACTGCCAGCCAAGCTGTGACATAGCAAGTTGTTACATCCACAGGGCCTGGATGTCATTGTTGGCAAACAAGGACAGGAGGCTGCTGTTGGCGTTGGCTGCTGCTATGTGTATATGTGTGTATATGTGTTAGTGGTACCCAAGGCACAGGACGAGGTGAATCTCTTTTGCCCGAGTCCCTGAGCTGCCCATCCCTGCTGGACAATGCCTAAATCACACAGTGTATCTTTCCTAAGCACAGTGGTAGCTAAACGTAGCTTATTACTCTCATCTCACCAGTAAATATAACTCAGGCAAGACACTCAGGCAAGTGGTAGCGACAGACACAGCCTCATGCGTGGAGCTCCTCCACTCATGAGCATGGTAATGAAGATGGAAGGGGTGAATGAATGGCCCTAGAGAGTCTCACCTGTCTCAAGGATTGTCAAGGTCCTGCACCTCTCAGACCCAGCATGATGCTCGAGTCCCAGGTGACAGTGCAGCACAGAGCATGGTATTATGGCACATCAGTCCCAGACTGGTGTAGCTCATGATAGAGGCCTGGATGTCAAGCTGCTCCAGCATAATGGTTGGTATCACAGCTCTTTACGTAGACAGCCTTTGTTTTGATGAATCTGAAGTCAAATTATTTACTGCTGCGGGCCAGACTCATAGAATGAACTGGCCTCAGTTATGTGGTATGTGGAGATCCTGAAACTGCTGAATATGGAAGTCCTGAACAACTTTTTGCATCCGAAAAACCTTTAGATTTTTTATTGAGAAGGCTCAGTAAAAATCACAAGTGGTCAAATGAGAGGGTTGATATAGAATTCCCCTGGTTTTCATGCCAGCTAGGAGGCTGGTGAGCACAGTTGAGTGAGATTTGTAAGACTAAAGGGTGCTAGAGAACACTGTTGAGAGGAGAGAGTGAATGTGCCCAGGTGTGTGTAGGTAAGTGTCCATGGTGTGCAGATCCTTGAGCACCACGCTCTCAAATACATCCAAGTTTCTTAAAAGAAACAGCTATTTAGCTTGCTTCACGTAGGAGCTGGGCTCATACAGTTCCATGTAGATGAGTGGGAGACCAGGGTCAAGTACCAAATCTGACTCCAAATGGACTGCACAGATGCACTCAGAGTCACAGATTTTGTTCACAAGGTATGAGAAGAACAAGTACAATTTTTCCAGCTGTACTGTGACAGCAGCACATAGAAAATCAGTGTTGTCTATGTACCCTTAGATGTGTTGCCCAGACACTTTACCAATCATGTCAATTAAAGAGCTGAGACAGCAGAGAGGTTAGGTGTCAAAAAGATCACAGCATTAAGAGGTGATGTCCCATGCCCACCAGATACCTTCCATACAGTTCCCATGGATCTTAAAGGTGGCACCTGACCCAGCGTAAATGGCTGAAGTTCAGCCGGAGTAAGTGAAAAGTTTGCCCAATTTAGAAATCGAGTTCTCCTCAGGGACAGGAGCCAGGCCTGTCTGAATTTGTGAAAGCATATCTAATTTGCACACTTTTAGAGTGTCTGCTACTACTTTTGCCATGTAGCTGAAGTTTTTAATGAGATAATCATCCCTGGGTCACTGTGACCAGTGATTGATGAGGTTCTCAGCAAAATCAATTTATTGTTTCTTTCTTCCAAAGACTGTTGCCACCCTTCTGCATCCCAAAATGGGTCACAATTAAGACAGTGTAGTTTGATCTAGTTTTCCCTGACCAGATGCTTCAATTCAGTGCCTGCCATTTGTTGAATACGGTTTTCCGATAAGCTTAAGGGAGTCTAACGGTAGCAATGCATTAACCCACCAATGCCAATTTGCAGGATTGGGTATCAGGATATGCAAATGAACTAAATTAGATCTTGTTTTCAAAGGGTATCATAAGCTGTCCTTCGAGCTTTATGTGCTTTTGGACATGATTTGATACATTAACATTTAATTCCTGCCAGGTGGGGTTCACTTTCCTCTGAGGTAAAGAGCTTACAGTGTGACACAGATCTGGTACCTCCCTCCTTTCTCTGCTAATAAGAAATACAAGATCCGGTTTCTCTCTCTTCCTTCCCCCACTGCTTTCCTCCCACAGTGTTTAAAAAATCTTGACAGTAATGTGAAAAATAGTGTTGTAGGGCTCTGTTTTCGCTCACTGACTCCTGAATCATGTTTGCTGCCTTGATGTGCCAGTGCTGTTGGGAGCTGACTAGTGAGGCTGGTTTTTTTGCTCTGCTTCAAGCCTGTTCTGCCCTGGGACAGCTGTTTTACCTTGACCCAAATGTAAAAACAACTAACAGGGGATTTTTGCCAAAGTCCTGGACTTCTGCTAATCCCATCACCTGCTGGGATGGGATTTGGGGATACTAGCCAGCCCAGCGTGAATATTTGCCACCTGCATGCCCTCAGGACAGTTCAGTTCATAGCTTTGCAGCTCACCACATTGTTTGATCTATGGAGTTCCAAGTGACAGGGGACATAACCACTGCCAATATTTAGGATCACAGATTTTAAAGGTCTTCATTATATCAGAAGCCAAATAATTTAATCCAGTAAATCCTGCCTCAAATTCCTATTTTGTGGTTAAGCTGGAGCATATATTTTCAGGAGCTGTCCCAGACCCAGTTAAGAGATTTTATTTTAATGAGGCATCCCACTGAGTTCTGTGTCCCTGTAACCCTCCTTGTGTGCAGCAACCATGTGCCATGTACTCACATCTCCATTCTTACAGTCAAATTTTGCTTTAAAAACATCCAGGTTTGGTTGAACAGCATTATTTACTGGGGTTGCCAATGTGCTCTGCCTTGCTTAAGTCATGGTTTTATGATGTAAATTAGACAGATAATACTGTCTGTAAACCATACTGCATGATCAGATGGCAGACTAAGCTTAGTGAGATAGAGATTTCCTTTTTAATTAAAACTGCAACACTTCTGTGCGGTGGATTAACACTGAAAGGGTCACTGGAGGAAGTGAATTAAAGTTGGATTTGAACAATGAGAAAGTGGCCATTTTTGAGTAATTTAACAGCATAACAACTGTGTCACTTCCAAATGTCTTCCTTGCAGGACCAAGATTATGTTATGGTAACCCTTACAAATCCTTAAAGGTAGTAAAATGTCATCCTCATTTCATTGGTATGAAAACTGGGATGTGGAAGGTTAAAATAAGAATGAAATCAAATCTGGCTTCTTTCACAATCTTCATCTTGACAAGGAGACTTGGTTTTTGGAAGCATGTGGCACCCAGGGCTCACACCAATTTCTGTGGGAGTCAAGAGATTTTTTCCAACAACGCCAGAAATCAAGCCCCAGTAGTTCTTTTTAGGTAAATCATGTTTTTCCTTCAGAACGTGTGCACTCAGCAGTTAAGCTCCCATACGAACATTTAATTCCCACAACACCCAATCCTTCTGGCCAACTTTTCCCAGAAGACTGTCAGTAACCAGTGCTGCCACAGATGTCACACTTGCACTGAAACACCCTGGCTTTTCAATGAAAAGAAAATCTCCTTCTCCCTAAATTCCCCCAAGCTACAAGTTCTTGAATCAGATGATGCAATCCCACCTTCACATAGGCCTGAAGATTAACTTCTCCCTTTTAGACTGTCTCTGCTGTTCAGATGACATCTGCTAATAAAGCCGAGTATAATAGATGGTTAACTTCAAATCTAAAGCTTGCACATGGATTCTTTTGCTAAATACTCTGCAATTAGACATGAGCTGAGTAAGGCAGAGGCTGCAGTACTGTATCACTAAGAAACATGTAAGGAGAAGAAATCTGAGCCATCCTTGTTTCATTTTGAAAAAAAGGCAGCTGAGATACATACCTGAGAAATACAAAGGGAACTAAGAAATTCTGAATCAGCTGCTCACAAAGAACAAAATTATTATAATTAAATTTCCACATGCATATTTACTGATTAGAAGTACATAACAATTCTTAAGCAAATACCAGCTTTCTTCCAGAAAAAAACTGTCTGTTGAAAACAACAAATCCAAGATGGTTACAGATATTACAAAACAGAGCAGCAATTTGGTATTAAACCTCAATAAATAATCAAATATTTCTGTGCTGGCACAAAAGAAAAAGATAAAAGAAAAAAAGCATAACTCTGCAGATGGGATGGGGGGGAGGGGAGGAAATGAACTGAATTAATCACCCATAATTTCCTCCAAAAGCGACTTCATCCTGCTCAACCTTCTATATGAGAAAACCTATAGGAAAACCAGAAAGCCTCTAATACTCAAGCTGCCAGGTCCTTGAAAGGAGAATGAATTTAATTTGAATACTTCCACAGCACATCAGCATCCTCAGCCTTAGAGACAGCCTCCTCCAGGCAGAGGCAAGGTTAGTTTATAACAGTAATAAATAAAATTATGCTTACCCCTTCAAGTACTTCAAAGGAAATTAATTTTTAGTTTTATAGAATCACTATGAACAAAAACCACGTTAAACAATACAGACCACATTTGAGAGTAATACAAGCAATGCCAGCTATCCAGACATTTAGGAACTGGAAAGAGAGCCCTAAAAAGCATATTTTGCCCATATCCCCTGTCACAGAAATCCAGGAGATTGCAGATGCGGGCGTGCTGAGGGAGGACCCAAGCCTCCACCTGCGATTACCTACCCCCATCATTTTATGCCAGTAAACTCTGCAATGCAGCAGTGAGTACTCTGCACTTGGGTAAGTGTTTGCTTGTCTCTCGATGTCTGTGCCAGTGAACGTGTGCAGGCAGCAGGGAGCTTTAATAAAGCAAACTCTGCAGTAGACTGCAGAGCAGGCTGATTAACAGTTTCGGTGGTACTGGGGAGCGTGGCAGAGCGCTCTGCCTCCCCTCCTCCACCCAGCCTTAAACCTGATAGATCAAAGCTCTGAGCAGCATCAGGTGGTTAAAACGCAGTTCATTAACTCGTGGTGCTTTCTGCCCGCTCACCATAGAAGGGCTGCAGGAGTTGCTTATGATGATCACATACGAAATGTGTTTACTGGACTTCAGAAGAGCTTGTCTCCTTCATGCCAAGACCGCCCTTTAAAATTATGTTAATTAAGCAAGTGGCTTTAATACAACAGGCAAATGGCATATAATCAGTGATTATAGCAGCGGGAAAGGACATGATTTCCCTGAGATTCAGGGAGAAGAGGACAAATACAATATCTTGTCTTCCCCACACATCATCAGCTGGGGCTTTGACCTGCCCTGCTCCCTCTCTCTGCTCTCCCGGTCCCACAGGTGGCATCTGCCTTGCACTGAGGTCTCTGAGGGACATCTGAGTCCGGGAGAGAAAAACAGTTTCCCTTCTCCTTCTGTATCAAAACACCTGAGGAAGAAGATGTGTTTCCCCACACTGGTTTTCAGACCAAGGGAAAACAGGATGAAGCGGTGACAGAAGGGTGCATCACCCCAGCTGCCCTCACGGACAAAAGTGTGGGGCAGCCGGCTGGATTGAGCCTCTCGAGGTGGGAGCAAGTAGAGCAAGCCCTGGCAGGGTGGAGATGCTGGGGGCAGGCAGGGCAGTGAGGGGCAGCCTCCAGCACGGAGCAGGGACCGGAGCTCCGCCGTGGGGAAACTCTCATCACGCAGAGATGATCAACAAGCGGATTCACCCAGCTGTAAGTTGTTTACAAGAATGAGATGGAAACCAAATTAATAAATTGTCCCAACTCCTGTCCCCACACTCCCACTCAGTCTATTTGCTTTTTTCCCTTCTGCCTTTGCTCATGCCCTCCCACATGAAAAAAATATAGTTATTTGTTTATATTTCTTGCAGTCCATTATAATGCCTTGTAAAACCACTATCCAGGCTTCTGGGCCAAAACCCCCTTTTGCAGCCGTAGAAAATGCAGCTTGGAGAGGCAGAGTGACTCAGTTGGGATTTTATAGCCAGCCCACATCAGAGCGGGTTTTCAGTACTCATCTTTTTTGCCTCCTAAAATGAACCTTCTTCTACCAGCACCAGAACTTTTCACTGGAGCCGAAGTTGCCCACTGCACCGATTTTGCTATCTTTAGCCCCTCGGTTGGGTATTTGTTCTTTGTTCTTCAGAGTCCTGGATGTTGCGGGATGTAAAGCCAAGTGTGTACTATTGTTCACGTCAGCTTTGTGCTGATGAAAGAACAAGCACAAAAGAAGGAGAGAAGAGGAGAAAAGGGGGCACTTTCTTGTATAAAAGGCTCTGAAATCCCATATGGAAAAACTCTATAGAAGTGAATAAATTTGATTCTAAAAGCCTATTGAATTTAAGAGGGAATGATCTCCTTCCCACATGGTTTTCAAACACCATATAGACTTGTGCAGTGTTTGAGCATCTAGAGAAACGAGATCACTCTCTTTTCAATGCTATGGATTTATCTCTATAAAACTATTGCTTTAATTTCCACTAGGTACCTTATGGAAAAGGCCTAGGGAAAAGGATGAAAGAGAACTAGGAAAACAATTTTAGTTGTTTTGTTTTGGATTTTGAAGTGGTTGCAGAATAGCAAGCATTACTGTTGCTTTCTTCTCCTGATTCACAGTTGTATTGTATTTGTTTACTTTGTTTATAGGGTTTGGTTTTTTTTGTGGCAATGGCCACCACAGTGTCAGGCAGGGAGTTTTTAAAATAGTCTGAAAGCTTTCCTAGATGTTTTTTGAGATGAGTGGCTTGCCTGAATCTTTATCTTCACTACACATGGAGGAGGCTGTGGTCAGGGGAAGGCAAAGTGGGTCTTCATAGTAATTTATATTGCTCGATGGAAAAGCAGGAGCAACTGAAACAGTGGTATGTATTATATCATCTCAAGCCTCTTAGGGGAGAGGGCTGCAGAAGGCAGCATAGCAAACAGAAGGCTTTTTCCACATAGCTTCTGTGGGAGGCACAGGGCACAGGCTGTCGTCTGCCAGAGAGGGCCACAGATGTCCCAGATATGTGGTGATATGAGCGCATTGAATTCAACATGGCATTCAGGTAGATTAATTTTTCCATGCAGAATTCAGTGAAACTGTTCCCACATCCTCCTGCACATATGTGCATGTGTATAGGTATGTTACATAAAAGCAGTGTTTATTCTGGATGCCCAGAGGAAACATTAAATGACTGTGTGCACTGCTGATGATGGACACTAGAGAGCCCAAAGGCAACTTTTCTGTCATAAATTTATGTCAGCTTTTATATGCTACAACATCTGGGCCCAAAACTGGAGCTAGAAATCTAATAAGACAGCTTGGTTATGAACAGTCACTCCAATGTCTTGACCCTGATGATCTCCCTTTTTTAGATGATAAAAACCTTGGCCCGCTCACTTACAGACTGTTCTTTTCAGCTACCCCCAAGTCATGCGATCTTGCTGGCAGGGGAGAAGCAAGCCCTGAGAGTCCTGGGTACCAGTCCTCGGCCACAAAAAATTCCCTGCTGGTGTTGAGCAAATTATCTGTCAGTTGGCATGTGCTGTTTTCTCTGTCCCAGTGAGTGGTCCCTTTGCTGCTGGCAAATGTGTGATGAAATACATAATTCCATCCCTCTGGGAAAGGCCTTGTGTCATGGTGACAGGCAGATACCCCAGAAATGCAGGGCGCTTTCCTGGGGGGGCAGCTGAGCTAGGAAAGGCCACTCAAGAGGAAAGGGGAGGTTTTATGGCCCCCACCTCTTCCCTTGTCCATTTGGACAAAGCTGGGAGAAATCAGCCTTTCATCTCCCCAGGATTTTGCTTATTCAGCCATAAAACATGAATAGCAATCACTCTTACCTCCCAGTGGGGTTGGGAAGCTTTGTTTGGTAATGCTTATAAAATGCCATGACTGAAAGGCACGGTAGAAGGGCAATGATTTAATTAATTATTCTTGAACCTTAAAATGTTTTGGAGGGAAAGGGCTGTTGGCAGGGAGCACAGTAGGGTAGGTTACAGGACCATCCTGGACTGCTTGGTGCCATGTACACAGGGAAGTCTTTTCTGGGGAGGCTGTTCCCTTGCACTGTGGCACTGCGTGGCAGCCGGCACTCACCGGGAAACCGCAGAGTCAGATAACCTGCTGAACCATTTACAGCATCTCACCTTTTGGATGGCATTTTCCCACATGTTTGTATGCTGTTTCAACCTTTTTCTGGGCCTCTGGGCTCATAGAGACCCAGGCTGCTGGGCAGAGTTGAGTCCAATCTCGAGCTGTGTGGCCAGGCTGGCATCACAGGTGTGTATGGCACCTAGAGCAGTGGGTCCTGTCCTGGGTTAGCTCAACAGACACAGCCACAAAGCAGAGAAGTGATGGTGGTAACACCTAACACATGAGTTAGAACATCTTTTGCTTTATGTGTGGGGCTCTTTCTACAGATATCATTGGGTTCCAGTCAGCTCCCAAATGCAGCTCCTGCTTTCAGGCTGCCCCAGCTCTCCCGGTGGTTTTCAGCTGTCTTATAGGTGGCAGTGGCAAGCACAGCACTGGGAGCCGTTCCCATTCCTGGGCCCATTTCTGTGCTGCCATGGAGGTTGCCCAAATCCACAGCACGTTCAATTAGGTGAGGTTAGGGCTCTGTCTGAATCACCATCATTCAGACTGTGAGTGCCAGTATGCCTGGATTTCAGTGACTCAGTGCCATTTTTTAATTAATGCTAAATTTTCAAGATTATTAATTAACCCTGTTAATTTTGCGGTTCCATTTCTTAGAGAGAAAATCTGAGTGAAAATCTCTGGACTCTTTCCTTCACTGGCTTTCCTGTCTGCAGCAACAAGCAGCTGCACTCCCCTTGTGGGGTGGATTCATGGGCTTGTGCTCTGACTCTTATCAAGGCAGACACGCTGGTATCCATTGCTTTGGTATTTGCCTCTTTTCTTGCCTTGGCAGGTTTTATGAAAGGCATTGACGAAGCCAGCTCCTTTCATGTACTCTGACAGAGCCACTGTGTGTCACAGTGTGAGCTTCTCTTCCCACCTCTTTGCCTCTCTGGTGTTTTGCTATCTGTTTGCAAAGGCTGGGGTTTTATCCTGAGAGTGGGTATTATTGTCTTACTCTTGGTAAACTCCAAAGGATGTCTGTGTATCTCATCATATAACCTGACAAATATCCTTCACAGATACTGTTCGTTGTCATTAATATGTTCCTCACTACTGCCAGAGCCCAATAGAGTTGTAGGAACAGTGGCTAGAGAGTGCAAAAGGCAGTAATGAGAATTTTTTTATGTGCAACTTTATGGTATTGAAAAGCTTTTCGTATCATGTCTCAGTGTATCGTTCCCTTTCAGGTTGCTGCTGGTGAACATGTTGTGTCTGACTCCTCCATCAACCACACTGTGTCTTGATTTCCACTTAAATCAGTCTCCTACCATTTTAACCCTGGCAGCCTTTGAAATCAGAGGCCACTGGAACAATAGGCAGAATTTATACTGCAGTTTTCATCTTCACAGCAATTTTCAAACAAGAATGAATCAGTCTTTAATGGTCCCTTATGTGGGACACGACAAAAGACTACAAGGCTTATTTTACAGACTGGGCTCAGAAAACCTGAGGGACTTGCTGAAAGCCAGAGAAAAAATATGGCCCCAAAACAGATGAGCTTGTGGTGCCCTGTGCTAGCGATTTTTTACATCCACATTATGTTCCCAGACAATACCTAGTGGGCAGTTTATTTTCTGGGTCCTACATTGTATCACTAACAGCAGAACCAGGCTATTCACTGCTACCTCGCTGTGTCAATGATATTCATAGATCTAATGCAGTTTTTCCATGGAAAGGGAAATTAATTATTGGAAGTTATAGGACACATGATGACCCAATGCCTGGCAATGTGGAACACCTTGGTAGAGCGCAGGATGTACTCAAAGCTGTACACAGGGAAAGGTCTTTTCGTAGAAAACGATTCCTCAGGCATCAGAAACACACTCCCTTCCTCCCCCACCATTACAAAATGCTACCAAGTGGTTTCCTCGTGCTGCTGAACCTACTGCTCCCAGCTCCCGTGTCTCTCTCCTTCTGTTAACAGAGCTGAATAATTTGTGGTTTCATCACCACAACATATGTGAACCACAACATTTCCTGATTTCAGTTTAATATTAGCAGGTAGCTTTCTCATTTTGAATATCATGGTACATCTGCACCTTAGAGATGACTCTGGAGTTTGGATTATTCTTTCCGAACCCTGTCCACAGAATGCGTCTTTGTGGGATAATCATCCACATTGCTCTTTAGGAATAAAGATAGGTTGGGAATAATTTCATCACTGAAAGGGCTGTCAAGCATTGGAACAGGCTGCTCATGGAAGTGAGGGAGTCACCATCACTAGAGGTGACATGTAGATATGACAATTAGGGACATGGTTTATTGGTGGACTTGACAGAGCTGGGTTAATGGTTGGACTTGATGATCTTAGAGGTCTTTTACAACCTAAATTATTCTATGATTCTGTGATACTGTATATTATTGAGATGGATCTGCAGTGCTATGACAGTGGGCAGTGAAAATGTGGTTATGCTAGTAATGTGGTAATACAGGAAATCCGACTGACTAAAAATGGTTAACATACGTGAAGGACTGCTGGAAATGCTGGAAGGTAAATATGATTTAAAGTCTAGCAAAGCACAGAGGAAGCCTACTAACTGCAGTCCCAGCTCTGACGACAATATGTTCCTTGAGCTTGGATAAAGCAGCTGTTACGCTTTGTTGTATTAAGCTTCTGAAAAATTAGTTGATTTTTCTATGGTTCAAAGGTTCAAATGAAATTACTAACCATGTAGAGTATTCTTACCCTGTAAAATGAAGAGCAGATGATTAAAAAAAAAGAAGTTAGCTTTCAGGTCATTGAGAATCCCTACAAAACCAAAACCATCCCCCTAAAGAAACCAGAGCAGGCAGAGGTTTGTAACAGAGCTTGTGCCTTTAGCTTGCACTTGTGGGCAAAAAGAAGTCATATAGGAGAATGCAGTGACCTCTCCCCAACGCCCTGAGTATACCCTGAACGCTCACAAAAGACAGGGGGGCTAGGAAGAGCCAACACCATCCAGAAACTGCAGGTGCATTATGTTCTGGCATAAGTGGAAATAGCCTGCAAAGGGCTCTGTCAATACAGTTTTCCCTCACAGGAGTGACCGCGTATTTTCATTTGGCAAAGGAAATAATTCTAGAGAAAGACGAGGAATTTAACAAATGCTCCAAGACCAAGCAGCATAATTTGCTAGACACTAATGAATCACATACCGTCATGTTACTCCTTCATTCTTTTTATTAGTGCCCACACCCATGGTCCACCTCACTTCAGTTTATTAAAGATCAGAGACCCACTTTGAACTTCAAAGTCAGGGATATTTGAAAGACACAAAGCTGTCATCAAATCCTAAAAGAATGGTACTGCTTTTCTCCATCTAATTTTTTTTTAATTTGCTTTTATTATTTTTCCTATTTCCCATCAAAGCTGTGGGAGGCAGTGATGCCCTTGGACTATTGCCCTATATCTTTTCATTCTGCCTTTTACTTTCCTCTCTGGCCCATTCTGGAACAGGAAAACAATGTGGATGGCAGAAGGGCAGTTTCCACAACTTCATTAAAACAGCTTTTTTGTTTTTTTTTTTTAATTGAAATGTCTTGTGGAGTCTCTCATTTTACCTCTTAATATATGATCTCATACCATTCTTAACATCATTTGGCTATTATTATTTTAGATTCAAATCCATGCACTTTTGATTTAATACATTAAACTCATCTATGCCCCCATACATATATATAGTTGCTACCCAGTCGGTAGCTGAGTAATATATATCTAGATCAATGATGTTTTAATGATGCATTGTTCTCATATATCAACAAAAAGATAGTGCTTGCATGATAGATTAGCACCATACATCACTGTAGTGAGGTATTTTTTATGATGTATTGTCTAAACAATGTCATGGGAAAGGAAGAAGAGACACATAAGAAATGGTAGGGTTTAATTTACTACATTTTTAAAAACACTTCTAATATTCTTAACACAATAATAACTGACCTAGTCTGAAGTGGAAGAGACATGCTATTAAAAAAGAGGTCTGAAGCAGATATCTGAAGTGCAATCCAGTGGGTCAGAAGGCATCACACACACTCTTGAGATAAGTTGTATATCTATTTATGCCAGCAGACAGAAAGAAAGTAAATTGAATGAGGGGAGAACCTAATTTTTTGTTTTCAAATGGATACATATCTGATTAGAGAGGTGGAACCTCTTTGGCTCCAGGCAGGATGCATTTGTGGTACAAACTCCAGCTGATTCCAGCTGTGTTGATCCATGAAATGTTTGCTCACTGGAGCTGGAGGTGAAAGGAAGTATCATTTTTGATAGGGTATTTCTTTGCTTTGGGGTTTTTTGATATTGGGTTTTTTTTCCCCTAGTCAAGTAATGCTGATCCACCATAAAATAAAAAAGTTCAGCAGGAATATAACTGTGTTGATGATGCATAATTTCAGGCTAAATATTGGCTACTTAAGAAAGGATATTTTGGGGGTAAGGGTCTGGGTGAAATACAACTGGCCTGATCCAACCCCATTGCTATTTGGCTTAGTGGGAGCAGCTGCCCTGATACACTGCTTGCTTTGTAGATATGGAGCTCCCAGCTATGCACCCTCTTTAGCTCACAGGGTGATGCAAGACTCAAACCTATGTGCTTGCAGCATGGACTGTTGGTTTAGCCTTTACTGGAGCAGAGGGACATTTGCCTGCAGAACGGCACCATTTATGTGCTCCTTGCAGACACTGGAGAGTTGCAGCATGCACAGTTCATTGGTTGGACCATCACCCACCACGTGGAAGGAGTGGGATCTCAGTGCCTGCCAGAAGTTACCATGAAGACAGCATTTTAACACGAATGCTGAAGGCTCTGATAACTAGTCACATATAAGCAAGAGGGCGTACTGGGACAGCAAAAAGATACAGGTGATAAAGGAAACAAAAATGACTGAGCTGAGCATCAAGCTGGCAAGGACAGCAGTGGAATGAGTCACCATGGATGGGGCTGTGAGCAACCTGCTCTAGTGAAAGGTCTCCCTGCCCACAAGCAGGAGAGTTGGATTTAGATGATCTTTAAGGTCCCTTCTAACCCAAGCCATTCTATGATTCTATATGCCAAGTAGGACCTTGTGAAAACTCCCCTGAACAAAGAATTTCTTTCCTCCTATGACTGCAAATACCCTAGTGCTCCAAATGAAGGTGTTGCAAGAAATCCCTTAAGCCACCTAAAAACTAAAGCTGGTGTGCAGAAAGCACTTTTTTCTTAAAACAAATTAAATAAATAATAAAACCCCGCTGCATGTGAAATATGGACTGCATTGAGTTGTTTCATGATGTTTTTCCTGTATGTGTCCTTCCACTGACATCAGCTGGAACAGTGAGTGAATAATAAGGAAAAAAATATAATTATTTGTATTAAAGAACAAAATGCCTCTTCATTGTTAATATCCAGTTATGTAGTTAACTTGTATCTAATGTAGGAAAAAAGATACTGTAGGCAGAAAATATTATACTTTAATTAAATGAGGTAAACATCTCATTAAATGTCTATTTTTATAGACACTAATGAACATTATTGCCAAAGGGGCAAAGGAAATAAAACAATGAATATGGGAAAATGTATTCCTTAACAATTTTGAGTAGTAAATCTTTCCTGTGATCTAACAAGGTATAATAAGAAATCCTACTATATTAAAATACCTCTAAGGATGTAAGAAAACTGATCTCTGAGCAGCTCAGCTAGAAATTAGACCACACATTTCCGCTTGGCTTTTTAAAAACTCCTACTCTGATTATAATGCACCATCGGAGAAGATAGCGTTATTTATTTTAGGGTATTTCACTCTAGGAGAGCAGAAGCTCTCAACTGCAAGGCAACCTTGAAAAAGGTAGAGAGACATTTGAGCAATAAAGACCTCAGTTTTAGAAGTTTTACCTTCCGCTGACTCTTTTCAGGCAGAGTAGCCTACCTTTATTCCTACGTCTTCCCACAGGTTACATGGTGAGATTTGTACTCATCGTGTTCCAGTTTACCTGCAAAATTCAGGGCACGCAGCATTTTTGTCCCAAGTCTGCTTCGTACGGTGTTGGGCCTTGCCAGGTGTCGTGTTTGCCCCCTCCGCTGTGGGATGGGGCTTATCCCTCCTCATATCTGGTGTCTCCACCCCAGCTTTGAGAAGAGCAGTACTCCCCACCCAGGCTGTCTCCTGTCTCTTTCTCTTTGCCTGGTCTCCCTTTCCCACCCTTCCCGATGATTTCACGGCTGCCATTGGATGAGGAAGCTCCCTGTGGCTGCCCAGTGCAAAGCATAGGCTGGGACAGGAGCAGGGCTCTTTCGTGGCTGCTGGAACCTTCTCTTCTGCCTCGTCTGCTTTCACCGTTACCCTGCTCCTTGGTTGTAGGGAACGTTTGCTCTCTGCCTGTTTTTCCCACATCACACCCAGCACTGTTCTCTGTCCACAGCTGTGGAGTTTCCAAGGTGTTGTTGAGCTGAAGAGCCCCAGGAGCTGCGTTTACCCTGGTGCCCTGATGCAAGGCAGCCAGCTGTCCTCTGCCCGACAGCAGCACCACCACCTTCAGCCCTGGGGTTTGATCAGCCACGACACTTCCACACAGCACGAGTCACATACGATGTACTCGTACGTACATCCCACATGGCTCGCCTGTGCAGTCGGTCACTGGTTACATGCAGGAGACCCTGCCCTGGTGTCTGCCCAGAGCTGTTTTTCTCTGAAGTGCTGGGTGTAAGGTGTTGCTGGAAGCAAGGTGCCCCATCTGGGTGACCTAACCCACTTTGCTTCTGCCTTGGAAATCAAGATCAGTCATGGTTTACGGTCCTGTGAGCCAGATGGTTAGCAGGGCTGTTGAATTCATTTCTCAGTCTTTCTGTACATAAATCCAACAAAATACTTTTACCTTCCTACAGCTGGTACATGCGCCTAATGATTTGATCTTTTGCATTTTAAATATTTATTCAGTATTTAATTTAACCCCCTGAGACTAATCCTGGTGCTTTAACTTAGCCCTCAAGTAGTTTCACTGAATCATCCTATCACAATTCAGCAATCTTCAACAAATTTGCTTTGTATATTATCAGGGCCCAATCCTTTCTTTACTGGCATTTTGGGGGTATTTTGGAAAGAGCTACTGGTGATTTTTTTAAGTATTACAAGGCATTAAACTGTTGTTTCTGTCTTTTAAATTATAGATGGTCTCCATAGAGACATCGAAGTTCTACATTGCTCTCTTGAATTGCCTGAAGAAGTGGCACTTAGAATTACATTTGGAACAATGCTAATTAGCAAATGCTGAATTTTAAACAAGCTTCACAGCAAGGTTTTTGTCTGATAGGAGCAGCAAACCAGCAATCGACTGACCAAACTGACAAAGCTGAATTACAGACAACATGCTATTTAATTATTCATTAGACATTTTACAGGGTTAACTACAATAGGCACCATTCCCTTTTTGAGGAATCACTGAGCCAAGTGTAAGTGCCTTAGAAATCCAGCATAATAAACAGTTGGAAAAATCTGCTTCTCAAATTGCAGATTTATTGAGGAGGGGAGAGGCATGAACAAACCTTTGCAGCCACTAGATGAGAATGCCCCAGTGCATGCACAGAATAGGAATTACTTGTCAGGAGCCCAGTCCTGCAGACAAAGCTGCTGTGAGAGGCTTTGCGTGGGAGACAAAACAGACATCCCAAGTCTAGAATTAGGCCTGGACAGTGCTAGTTTGAGGAAAATGGAGCAGAGGTCCCCACAGGCCCCTCATTCTCCCCTTTCTGCCCAGAACCAGAGGTGTCTCTGATTCACATGTGTCTGTGTAGGGGCACTGAGGGCTCTTTAAGGACTGCCTGGGAGATAAAACCAGGCACATATTTTGGTCACAGCAGAGGTCAGAACTGCCAGTAGCTGAACACAGAAGCCAGATGTTGTTGCTAGAACTCATTAACCTGGCAGGGTGCATGTGTGGAGAAAAAGAAAGCTTTGGAGAAGGCTTTTGTATTAGCTAAAACTTTGTCACTTGCAGAATAAGCCATGGTCAAAGGAAATGATTGCAAGAAGGAGGAAGACTCGTGGATCCATGCGGAAGCCATGAAGTGTGGGAAAAGATCTTGGACAGACACTGACCTAAGCTTGGATACGCTCAGAAAATGGAGACTGGAAATACATGTTTATTCCACTATTTGGTTTGATCTGTGTATTTCTTGTGCTAGCTAAAGCAAAGTCTGAGTCCGCTCCAGCAAAGCCAGTGAAGGAGGGCAATGTTCTGCCTCTCCCAAGCCAAAGGAAGAAGAGGAAATGCTGCTCACCGTGAGCAGTGCTGCCAGGACTGCCCCAGGCGGTACTCGGGTGGCTGTGGTTAACTGCAGATAGATGCATCACAGGCCAGGTGAATAATTTTGGGGCTATACTTCGTGCCAAGGTTTGTACTTGGAGTGGAACAGGCGGGCTGCTGGCATGCTGTGTTCATGTGCTCCTTCTCCGGAAGGCAGGGCAGCAGTGATTGCCGGCATCACAGGCAGGAAGCTCAGCCAGCACAGTTATAAGAGTATACTGGTGTAACTGATGATTGTGGAGACCACAGGTTTTTTTTTCTCTTCATTTTTAAAGGTACCAAAATGATAGTTCAGTTTCAGCAGTAATGTAGTGCGATCTTTCGCTATCCTGTTCCAGCCTATGTTGTGTTACTTAAGTGGAAAACAATGAGAGAACCTGGGATTATCTCTGATGGCCTTGATTTGTGTTCTTCTCTCAGAGTCCTCAATGCTCCTGTAACTCTCTCAAATGCTTCTCATGCATCAGGCATGGCACCACTGTTACTGATAGGTTCAGAAATGGAGAAGTAAGCAAATCAGCAGACCAGACTTCACAAGCACGTGTCTGCCAGCCCTCCGTTCTGACACGGTACCTGCAGGTGCTGTTCAGCACCGCAACAGGCATTTACCTACAACTTGTTCTGTGTGGGGAGAAACACGAGTGAAAACAGGACAACTTCAAAACAGTACATGCACCCTCGGCTGGGATGATGCATTATATCAAGTATTTGTATAAGGGGATTATGTTTTTTGAGATGAGACCAATGAGTGAGTAGGATGAAATCTCCTATCTCATCAAATGGAATAAAATGTGACTGGTAATGCCATTCCCAGCTATGGTGATACTTCATCATCCTTATTATAGTATAGCTACCTACATACAGGCTAAAATTCAGCCTAGCATAATAAAATCTATCTATCTAAAGTGGTTCACAATCTGTAGTCAGTTATTTTCCTGCTGCCACTTTTTCATATCAGCAGTCACTGCACTTGCCGTGAGCATTTGAATGATCTGTCATAGGAGAGACTTGCCCTGCAACAGTCTGTACTCTGCAGTTCTGGTAAATAATGCCTGTACTGAACGTGACTAAAAGAATGACCTCACCCTGTGTATTGTTTCCTGTGTAGTGTCCACCATTATTAAGACTGCATGTCCTAAAACTCAGAGAAGGGCTCATGTAAGGAAACAGTTATTTTCCTTTTCTTTTCAGCATGCATATTTTATTCCTGCTAGTTCTGTCAGCAGCATACAAAAGCTGGGTGCTGAAGCCTGCAGATTTCTTGTTCTCTCCTGACACTGAATCCCACACACATCTCAGTCAGAGAGCAATTGGTCTCCTTTCATGTGTCCACTGTAGGAGTATACATAAGGGAAAGCCTGAAATAGGACCTTTTAATTTGACAAATGGGAAGTACAAAGATGCTGGGGTTGCTACTGTTGCTGGTTAACACAGCCACTCTCAGCTGCATCCAGGCTTAGCTAAGCACATTTATATATGTTTGAGTGAGAATGCAGTTTCTCCTAGTCACCAAAGGGTTTACAAATGATCATGCAGAGAGATGAAAAGAAGAACTTGGTGTTTAATTGTACCTTTCTCTCTCCATTTGTTTGGTGCCAGCTATATAAGTGCCAGCTTCTCCATTATGTGACTGCTCTCTTATCTAGGGTAGGGTCCTCCCTTGGAGATAGCATCCATGAGTGGAATTGCCCTGCTTGCATTAGAAGATAATCAGACACTTTGTAATCACTTCAAGTCCCCAGACTCCCAACAATATTTCCCAGTCTAAGGTGCTCAGAAGAAAAAGAAAAGAAAAGGCCATGTGGAGGAAGAATTGGATTGCTGATCTGGGACTACTTGCTGAGCCTGCACTGTACTCAGTTTAAAGCAGCCTTGTTTGGGGTTGTGCAGCCTTAGGAGAGACATCAGCAAAGCAGCCCTGGTCCACAGGAGGCCAAGGATGGGCAGGGAACAGAGGAAGGGGTCCCAGGAGGCCACGAAAACAAGCATAGGTGGGGTGTGCCACAGCCAGTATCAAGGGCTCTCACAAGCTCTGATGATTTTAAGGGTGTAAAACCCCACTGAGACCCAGCTCCCTCCTGCAGTATTTCCCAGACTAGGAAAGGAGAGACATGAAGCTGGACCACTTGGCTGAGTGAAATGAATTGAAATGAGAATGAAATGTTTATTCAATACTTGTATTCATTTTAATGCGTGTTCCTGTTACCTAGGAACAAATTAGCAATTATTTCAGATCTGATACCCAAAGAATGCACTTCTGGAACTGACTTGACTGCATGGGTTCTGGCTGCACCTTGGTTTGCATGTGGGTTTGAGAATTTTGGTCTGTACCCAAAAGTAATCTGAATCCAAATGGCGCTTATTGTTTTGTAAGAGTGGCTTTAATTGCTGAATTAAACAGAAATTTAAAAAAAAATGAAAGCAAGCAAAGGAATTTTTAACTGCAATATAATGTATTCAATATTTTCATGCTTAGTATTGTAGTGACCCATCGCTTGGACTCATGATTTCAATCTACTTTGGTCCAAGAACTATGAAGCAACAGTCCTTTCTACCAAAAGCTGTACTACAATACATTAGCAAAAGAGCTCACTCTCTCAGAGTTGAAGATGTCTCCTTGGACTAATGTTCAGCTTCTGTATTTTATGGCTTTTGCTTGATTTATCCATGCAGCCATAATATCATTTTATGTTTCGTTTCCTAGCTTTTTAAAAGAAACAAGAAAAATAAAAAGGCAATGTAATGCACTCCACAATGACTTTTTAAGCATTACATCATCAGAAGGCTGTCACTAACTAGCAAGTGGTTCCCAAGACAAAATAGCATAACCTAGCAACTGCAGAGAAGTCATTAACCCTTTTGTGAGGATCGTATCCGTCAATGAAGCTGTAAATACCTTGTAGCAAACAAATGCATATGCCCAAGTGCCCGAAAGAAACCCCCAGCTTCTTCCGTCTTGTGATGATGGTGTGAACATTTTTCTCTGTAGTTCTGAAAAGATTCCCCGTTCAGTTCTGCAAAAGGACATATGAGGACCAAACGGCTGTGCAGGCAGCTTCTGAGAAAGAAGGGAAGAGTGATGAATCATACGAGTGCTGTGTGCAGACACAGGATGATACAGTTTTTTTCTCTAGCCTGAAGAAGAATGACTGGTTAAAATATTACCAGGACTCTCAGGAGGTTTACAGTTATTATTTGTACAGCTCATGAGTCTTTGCAGCCCTCCAGATCATCATTCAATGTTTCAGGGAACATGTCATGTTCATCCTGTATTCTGCAAAGCAGAAAGAGATAGCTATGAGCTTTAAAACTAAGTAAAATTTATGTGAAGAAAGCAAAATTAAATCTGAACTCTGCCATGATTTACATGGCAATGGACAGGTCCTGATGTGGTAAAGCACCCGGAGGGCAACTCCCAGGCTCATGTCCTCTCCTGACAAACACTACAAACCCCTGAGTTTGTGCAACTTTCAGAAAACTCTTGGCATTGTTTTTGCTGCAGGACCAAAATCTGAAATCCACACAGAGAAACAGAGCAAGAACCTCCACTGCAGCTGCAGCTCCTACCACTGCATGCCAGGAAACTGGCAGCAGAAGCGAGGGCTGCCGACAGGAGGAATGGGGAAGATTCACCAAGAACCAGGTCTGCACGCTGAGGACTAGACTGGCTGCCAGCAGGGCAGCATCTCTGAGGACCATTATCTTCTCAAGACCTGTCTTCGGTTTCAAGACCATTCCTGTTGTGCTCTCGCGCACAAGGTTCACATCCAGAAGGAGATTGCCAGACACAGACAGAGCTCAAGCTCTGAGGTTTTCTGTGTGAATAAAGAGTGGAGAAAAAAATGTGTGTCCTCCTGTTTTCCCCACCTCATTAGACAGGTTTCCAGGCCCTCAGGGATACCTCCACAGTCATGTCAGCAGACTCTGTCTATCTTCAAACACTGCCTTTTCTGTTTGGTTGGTTGGTTTTTTGTTTGTTTGTGGATTTTTGGTGGGGTTCTTTTGTTTGAATACACATGCATAGTAACAAATACAACAGCCCAATCTGTAGACCTTTTCTTAAATTGCATGTCTTGTAGTAGCCGTGAAAGTAAGCAAGCCAGGAGATTAAAGAAGTGTGAGGAGAGCAAGAAAAATGCAGAAAAGAACAGTAAGAAAAGCATGGTAATTTTTTACAAGTCCAACAAAGATGGTCTGGACAAACATCACTCTAATTGGAGCAATCCTTCAGTATTTTATTCCAAATAAATAAGCCTTCCAACTCTATTATGTATGACGTTGCATATTTGTTCCAATTATCTTTAGCTGGGTACTGGGACTGCACTGCTTTGTGTGTTTTCATTCCAAATGACTAAAACAAGCTTTGTAAAATCTCCCCAGAAAAATATGATGTCCTGTTAAATCACTACTCCAATATGATTATAAAAACCCCTGACTTTTATTACTCTGTTAGTTTGTCATAAGTTATAATAAAGCAGAGCAATAACTAGCCAGCATGAAAGAGCAACCATTTTCAGCAAAAGTGCAGAGAAGCAGATAGAACCTGATTTGAGTTCTGCAAAGCCTCGAGCCAGCCAGAGGCTGACACTCTGCCTCTCTCTGGCTTCACTGGAAATCTCTCAGCATCTCCTAGGATTGCTGAGCACCTGGTAATATCGACCTCATCAGTGCGGTTCCAAGTACTCAGTGTCCATAGCACCTGTTAACAAATTATAGTCAAGGGGATACAGTATTTGTAAGAGCTAGTCCAAACACTAATGAACACCTTCGCTGGGTTAAAAAGGGTGCATGCACTCAAGCCATCAGTGAAGGCATCTTACCAGTGCCATGAGGATCAAACCACGTAAAACGACTTTGCAATATTTCTGTATCATAAAATATGTACATACATTAAATCCACCAATCTTCTTGCCTACATATACTGCTCATGCCTAGGAATGTCCTAAGCCATCCACAGAGCTTTGTGCACTGTCTTTAGGACCTGAGCCAAACCTCAGACCCTGAGCCTTCTTTCTTGTTATGACCACTTTTATAGCACCCAATTACAGTTGGTTTTCATCTTTTAATTAACCAATTTCTTAATAGCAACAAGACACATGTAGACACGCATGTGCATTTCACTGTGAGGAGATTATTGCAAAGTAAATTCATTAAATTCGTTTGGTCTGTGACCTTGCATCCTCTAACATCATCTAAGTAGGCACTGGATTTATAGAGTAGCACTGCACTGCCTGCAAACACCCAGACACCTACACCCCTGCCCCTCATACAGAGAAACTCATTAGAAAATTGGCCTGAAGGAGCAGAAGTAAAACTAAAACGAAACATGGAAACTATCGATGCAAAGTAAATGGTGGCCCAAAAGAGGGTAATTCCATTAGTACATTTGTTAATGTAAGGCAAAATTGCAACTCTAATGGAAACTTCCAGCAGAAATCATAAATGAGCAATGAAGATACTGATCAAGTGCCACATGGTTCAGTTGAGAACTCACAAACATTTAATGAACAATTTGTTAAAGAAAAGAAAAGTAGCGATTTTTTTCCTCAAGTCAATGGGATTGCACGTATAAGTCAACTGGAACTCAAAGTGACATTCTGGTAATATTAAATATTCATTGAAATTCCATATTAATAAATGTATCATTCTAATTGATCATTTTATTCTTTGTGAGTGCACAATTTCCCCTTTTCAGCATAGCACTGTACATTACCTAATCACATCAACATATACAACTTCAAAATGGTACACTGTAGAAAATTTTGAAAACTCCAAGTGCACAACCAATACCATCTCAGCAACCTTACCCAGAGGGGCAAACTGATGGGACAGTGATATCTCCTCTAATCACCAGAGGAAGCCTTGAATACCTAAGGAAGAGGTCACATTTTTTTTCAAAGTAGTTGCCATTGTGCAGTTTCTGTTCACTTTTCAACTGAGATATTGCTGACTTTGAAAACCTGGTCCCTGGATAGTCTGCAAGGTATGAGCTAAACTAGAAAAAACATTTTATTTAACTGTTTATTAACCCTAGTGTTGGACAATGAGGCGATTAGAAACTTCCCTTCCGCAAATCCTGGCATTTGTCCACTTGAACGGTTTCCATTTAATGTCTTTGTTTATTTTTTTTAAGGGAAAAACAAAACTCCACTTACGGGTGAAGGCATAAAGGTGATAGTCAAACTTCCCCTAAATGTTAATCTTGGAGAGTGACCAAGCCAAATATATTTGCTTAAAAGTTGCTGTTTCTATTTTTATTTTATTTTATAAGTTAGAAATATGTGAGAAAAGGAGATCGTAATGGAAGCTGGGTTTCATTCTTGACCACAGCGAGTACTGGAAAGATCTCACAATGATTTATGTGCATACATCTTATATTTCATTTCCTTATCTTTTTAAATGAGTTGTGAATAATTCAGAGAATGACTGTCTGGATAACAGAGTTTGTGCACCCTTGAAGATCGGAATCTTCTAATTACCCAGTAACAGATACAGCCTGGAAGTCGTAACATCAGGTTTCCTTACCCCACCTATCCATGGCCCAGGGCTCATCCCTATGCATGAGCCCTTTGCTATCCAAGTCCCAATTAGTTCTCAGCTTGTCCTTCAAGATATCCAATAAGGCTGACAGTGAAGATAACGTTCATAAGAGACCACTTGCCCTGGGGGAAGTCAACTGTCACTATCATACTTGTTCCAGCAAGAAATTAAATATTTGGCGTATGATAATAACATACCTGTCACTTTTGCCTCAGATCAGCTTTCAACCTCACCAGAGAGAGGCTCATAAATCCTTATTGAGCGCTTCTTATTATTTGCCAGTAAGTGCTCCTCTTTGAGCTTTAGCTCTTGAGCTCATTGACCTGAGTACACACTTAAGAAACTCTGTTAGTTATCTAAAAAAAAAGCTACAATGAAGACAGGCAGAAGCTGAGTTAATCACTTGGACATATGGAAATAATGTGGCAATGCTGTTTATATGCAGGCAGGCAGTTCCCTAGTAGCATCACTGCAAAACACTCAGGGGTTTTTAACTTGGGGGAAAAAATAAAAAAACTACCAAGGGAGCTGCATAAGACAGCCAGAATTTGCTGGATTTGATTGAAAGCTCCTCTTCTGCTTTGTTTGCTGTGGGCATAATGAGCAGGAGATTGCTAAACTATTTAAAAACTTCAGCAAAATTCAAACCAAGCAAATGAGGGAACTTTTTAGTTAGGAACGGGGAGACCGGTTGAACAATGGGAAAACACCGATTTTGCCCTGAAACTCTTCCTGAAATATACTAAGACAGACAGTCATGGCTATTCAGCCCCACTGCAGGTACCATTATGAAGATAGGAGATAGGCTTAGGTTTGGTGTTTGGAGATTCAGGTCATCACATTGCTTATTCCCTTTGATAAGACCTGGGCAAAAATTAGCCTTTTTTTTTTTTTCCTCCTGTGGCTACTACAGAGTGGTGGCTCTGCTGATGCAAGGAAACTTTTCCAAGATAGGCTTACCCTGGGACGCCCCTACCCGTTTGTCTTTCTAGAACTGTCCCATGATTTAAATGGCCTTTATTTTCTGACATTTGTTTTCCTGATAATATCTATAGAGACCAATCATAAAAGTATTAAAGGTGTTCATATTGGTCCAGAAAGGAAAAAACCAGGAACGGCATGATTGACACAATATAAAGAGCTGGGGGTGGGGAGGTTTAAAAGTGTGAAAATTCTCTCTGCATTTGAATATCAAACACACCGTGTTTTGGGGGTGAGAGGGGGAAGGGGGATGCCATTAGATTAACCAGAGAGAGGCCATTAACAAAGTTTGAACCTGAATTTGCCAAATGTTTTGGGTGGTTCATCTGCCAATGTTTCATTCCGCTTAGCATCCCTTTGTAAGGTGTTTCCCTCCCTGTGTTTATTTCCCAGGCAGCAACACTGGGAGCTCCTGAGCTGAGACCAGTTTCCTCCAGTCCCTCCCACCTGCCAGCATGCAAATGTCCCATCACATTTCCCTGGGCCAGACAGCTGGGTGGCATGGGCCAGTGAGCTGCAGGTGCTGGGCTCGGGTCAGCTCGCAGCTGGCCACAGGATCTGGCCCAGTGGCTGCTCTGCTCCCGTGGGCGCAGGGAGGTTTCGGCTGGGTGGGATGGAACCGGCTCCATGGCTGACTTCCTTGTGAAGGACAGTGAAGTCAGCAAGTGGGGAGCTCTCACCAGTGTGTTTGCTAGAATAATGATATCAACAGTAACAACAAATCCCTTTTTTCCAGCCCAGCCCTGTGGAGCTGCCAGAATGGACTTTAGGGATGTAATCCCCAGCAGCCAGACCATTGTGTGGGGCTCTCGCCGCTGGTTTAGGCTGGTTCATCAGCTGCCAGCACTGACGGGAGCAGCAGAGCACTTGGCAAGGCTGCAAAACCTGCCCAGGAAGTGGCAGGTGCCCAGTGGGTACCTGAGCCTCAGGCTCTGGCAGGCTGACACGAGTGCCACCACAGCACGGAGTCCCTGCCCCTCTGCAAAGGGTGACAGTGAGGACGCTTGGCCAGCCCTTGCTGGGCGAGCAGTCCCTGGTCACTGCTGAAACACACAGAGCCTTGGATTCCCCTTGAAGGGTGGCCTTCAGGGGCATGTCCTTAAGCTTCAGAGCTGTGTGTCCTCAGCCTGTTGAAAATGAGGGTATCTCTTCAGCAGACCAGGAGATGGAGGAGGTCACCTGCCACAGCAGCACCTGTGAAAGGGAAATGAGCAACCCTAGGTAAGGTAACATAAGGATGTCTCCTCTGCAGATTGGAGCAGGCATTTCCTTGCAATAACTCCTCCTAACTTCTTGCAGGTCACATCTGAACCAATGTACTCAGCCTGGATGGTTCTGGGCCATATTCCTTTTTCTAGACCATTTTCTAAACTATTCAAAATGAGGAAAATGTTTGCATTTGATTTTGCCATTAAGTGTTGATTTGGGACCTGTTATACCTTCTTTGTAGTCTCTATTTCAGTATTTTTAGAACCGGTGGAATGATATAAAAAACATAGGGCTAAAGGTTAAAGAAAGGAACCAGAACCAGAACTACTGTCTTTTAAACCATTCACAACTGTTCCATATGTGCTTTAAGCTCTCATCTGACAGTTTTCAATCAACTAGTTTATACTCAAGCTTAGACCCCTGTAAGGCTTCAGTCCTAAACTGTGGTCTGATAATATTTTAAAAGCTGAGGAGAACTGCATGTGGGCAATAACTGGAGGTAGAGAAAACACCCTAAAGAAACAGCACCCAGCTTGGTAACATGGATCGCAGCACAGAAGACAAAATCAGCTTTGAAGACTAGGTGGAAAGCCAACCCACCCCTCGTCACAGCTGGAACTGGGAGCACAAAGGATTGCGTCCCACTCCTCCCAAGTCACAATTCTCCAAGCTCTTGCTCAGATGTTACTTATGGTGTTGAAAATAGTTTTCAGAGTTCTTGGAAATGCCTGTAGGCTCCTTGGTTTCAACATTTGCACCCAATATAGCCCCTGTGCAGTCAGATTCCAAGTCTGTTTCCTGACAGAGGGGATGTGCAGGCCTGGGCACCAGCCTTGAGTCTCCTGACAACTTCACTGTCATGAAACCAGCATTGCTGGGGCACAGGTTTGGGATGGAGCTTGCCGCTCTCCAAGGAGAGTAAGAGATGAGAGACGCGCTTGCTCATGCAAGTTGTTTTCCTCAGCACCAAGTGGTGGTCACTCATTCCATGCAAGATGGGAAGCTGTGCAGGGATGGAGAGAACTGTCCCCTGTATCACAAAGGATGGTGTGACCATCATGGGTGGCCCTGCCTGTGCAGCCCTTGGTGCAAGCAGGCTTGCAGCACTGACCTCCCTTGTCATGAAGATGCCTTTCAGCATCCCAGAATGAAGTAGTTAAAGCTTGGAGACTTCAGGGTATAAGGCATGATCCCAGGGCTGACCACAGTGAAGTCTGATGGCAGTGACCACGTGGTCCTCAGCTGCTTGCCTTCCAGAGAAGCGGGAATGGGCATGGCACCAGACAAAGCTTGTCCAGGAGAACAGCTTTCCAGCAGCAATTCTGGTCGTCACCACTCGTAGCTTTTCCCCAATGCCCCCATTAAAAGCACTCCCTGAATCTTCTGTGCTTTGGTTCTTCCCCTCTAATCTGTGCAGGGAGTCTGGGAGCTTAATGCAGGCTGTGGGAGCTTTGCTTCTGCAGCAGAGCAGCTATAATTTGTACTAGGTTGCATTCCCAAGGCCATTAGCATGTATCACCTTTTTTCATCTATTTTAGATCTTCCCTCACACACTTCAGCCCCCACTTCCCTCACTTCTGTGCAGGGATTCTCCCAGAGCTGGCTCTACAGAAATCTCTCATCCTTAGCTGAGCTCTTCTGTGTGAGTACTTTGCCAAACACACTCATCTTTTATTCCTCCCTAAGTCCATCAGCCCATCTTTTCTGCCTTTGTTTATATCAGTAACACCTTTTTCCTTTTAAACCTTTTTTCTCTTTTTATAGGGGTATAATAAAAAATTAAATTAAACCACAAAACCTCATTTTGTAAAACTTCTTCTGACCTAGATCGCCAGAATCAAAGAAATTCTGAGCTCATGATGAATCTGTCTTGTTCAGCTAATCATGCCTAATTGCCAGAGTTCATGGGCACTGAGCTGTCAGTGCAGGAACAGAACAAAATGATCATAGAGTGGTGCTTTCACTGGCTTTGGTTGAAAAGAGTGATAGAGTTTTCTTATTTGGAAACATAAAACTGGGATAAAATTTGCTGTAAGGTGATAAATTTGCAAAATGGGTCAAATCCCAGACTGAAATATTTAACAGCAACCTATTCACTCAGCAGGAAGTATACTCAATTCATTAGAAAATCTGCAAGTAAAAGGACTTTGCCAACCTAATAGAGTAAAACTGAAGAGATTAAATAAATTCCCAAACTAGTAGTCAACAGTGTGCAGCCAGCAATAGACCTAAAAAATGGTTCAATTTTCTCACCAATTCAGCTACATGACCATAAAGCCTGTTCCAATTGTCATTGTATTAATTTAATCTGTAATTTGGTCAAGACAATACCTTACAAGTTGTAAATCACTAAAAATACCTAAATTGCCATACAAGTAGATTCTATGACCTGTGGGTAATAGCTTAGTAACTAAAGCTGCATGTGAGATTCAGTATTGCTTTAGTAATTAACAACCTACAAACAGATTGGCTTCATGCTTCATCCTTAAAATAATAGCATCATTTGACTGGCAGTATGAAGTCACTTGCATGTGATGGACACTAATTGTGAATAAGAATCTAAATTCTTCCCTATCCTATTAAAATGATAAACACTAAACTATATTCCATTATTTCACAGTAAGCAATGTACTGCAGAAGTCTGAAAAGGGTACCTAGCTATATATATTTTATTAGATATTACCTTTTCATTTATACATACTCACTAATGGCAATAGCTTTGCTATGAAGAAGCTTTTTGCCGCATCAGAGAAGGTTATTTTTCGCCAAATAGTAACTACCTATTGTATGGAATCAGGTCTAATGTGTCTAAGTACAGGGTACTAAAATGACATCATTAGAAATACTGCTTCATAAAACTTCAGATACCATAATAATTTAATATCACTGCAATCAAACTTTATGTTACTTTTTGTACAGGAATACTTCTGCAATTAAGAGCTTCCTACTAGTACTTTTTCTGTGTAGGTACTCTTGCAGTAGTTTAGCAAATAGTAACTGATCTCCTAATCTAAAGCTGCCTATTGACAGAGTTAGGCTCAGTGAGGTGCTCTTTGTGGAACAGGGAAATTGTGGCTCATGAAGTTTAAGAGAGGAAGATAAGAAGGAGGTAAGGAGGTCAGGATGGAGGTAAGAAGGGAAGAGAGAGGGAGAGGAGTGTTGGTGGAAGAGGGCTGGGCTCTCAGTGTCTTGGGAAAGTCTGTCCCTGGTACCACTTTCCTCACTGTCTCAGACTTACACATAGTTTGCACCAAACTATGGCCCTAAGTTCAAAACTTAATGCATTGATCTCTCCTGGGAAAAACCCCTGTGCAAAGACTATCCCTTAAAAATCCACCACATTTTAGGCTCAAGATGGCTGGATGTCAGTGGTGGATGAAGTGACTGCTTAAGCTGGCATTGAGGATGATTCTGGTCAGAAGTGAACAGCAAAGCTCTTCTTGAATGCAAGAAGATATGAGAGTGGTGCACTTCACATTTACAAACGTGGTAACTCTTCTGACATGAAAGCAGCATTTCAGGAAAGTGCTGTGTACCCTTACAGCCGGCACTCATGACCAAGGTAGACTTCCAACAGCTCACCTTCCTCCAGACCAAGTACCCCCAGTTTGAAGATCAGGGCAACCTGCGCTGTACCTTTTTTTTTGCAAGCACACCTCTCTGCTGCTGCAAGTCAGGCGAGGCTCAGGTTCACATCTGCAACTTGGGCCATGAGCAGAGCACAGCAAGACTTTCTGCTGTGCCCTGACCTGAGTGATCACCCTGTCTTAGGCAACACAGAGGAGAAAGTGGCTTGGTGAGAAACCAGCAGGTTAGGACAAGAAGTTGGTGCTTGTGGGAATGGAGATCTGGAAGATACATCGTTGGTAGCCCTCGTTAGAGAGAGAAATAGATAGGCTGGTCTACTGGTTTGGGCTGAGACAGAGTTGATTTTCTTCATAGTTGCTTGTATGGTGCTGGTTTTAGGATTTGTGACACAAAAAGTGTTGATACCACAGGGATGTTTTAGCTATCACTGAGCAGTGCTTGCATAACATCAGGACCTTTTCTGCCTCTCACCCCACCCCACCAGCGAGCAGGCTGGGGATGCACAAGAGACTGGGAGGGAATGCAGCTGGGACAGCTGACTTCAACTCTCCTAAGGGAACTGCCCAGAGAATTTGTGGATCCCTGGCAGTGTTCGAAGCCAGGTTGGATGGGGCATTGAGCAACCTGGTTGAGTGGAAGGTATCGCTGCCCATGACAGGGTGCTTAGAACTAGATGATCTTTAAGGTCCCTTCCAACTCAAACCATTCTATGATTCTATGATATTCCATACCATATGGGATCATGCTCAGCAGTAAAAGCTGGGGGAAGAAGAAGGAAGGGGGGGGGAGTTTGAAGTTAGGGTGTTTGTCTTCCCAAATAATCATTATGTGGGATGGAGCCCTGTTTTCCTGGGAATGGCTGAACACCTGCCTGCCCGTGGGGAGTACTGAATTAGTTCCTTGCTTTGCTTTGTTTGTGCACGTGGCTTTTATTTTCCTGATTAAATTCTCTTTATCTCAACCCATGAGTCTTCTCACTTTTATCCTTCTGATTCTCTCCCCTGTCCCACTGGAGTGGGAAGCAAGAGAGTGGCAGATGTGGTTGAGTTGCCCATCGGGGTCAACCCACAACAGTGGAGATGAAAAAGAGGCAACGACTGTGGGACAAGGAAACCTAAAAAGGTCTGAGAGACACAGGCTGGGCCTGATATGAGTAGAGAATAAAATGGAGAGGAAGGGAGTAGGCAAGACAGGCAGAGGACAGGAGGTATGGGGTCATGGTTACAGGGGTTGCGTGGAAAAGCATAGGGCCATTAAAACAGCCTCCTGCAGAGCCCTGAGCTGCTCTCACAGTCCCAAATCCACCTTTCCTCTGCAAACCTGTGGGCAAAGCACTCCTTCCCCATTTGGGGTTGGCTAAGGAAGCAGAAGAGCTTTGTTTGCTGTCCCTCTGTTACCTCAAGAGGTCACAGAGGTCTGTGCTGAATTCCATGGCAGCAGCTCAGATGATGAGTCACTGGGGTGCCTCTCACCATGATGCCACACAACGGAGTTGTCTGTGCTGGGGATGAAGTTCTGATTTCACTCTTGTGGTAGTAAATTACAGGATTAAAACTTTGAGCAACAAAAGCTCAAAGTTATGCCTCAAAGTTAGGAAGTGCCAGAATTGAGATTTTTTGCCACTTTTATTCCCCCACTTCCCTTTTACCCCCATATTTTGTGGTCATGGCATGAAATTGCCCTGTTTCTTTCACTTCCTTCTCTTCCCTGCTGCTCTGGGCACAAAGCAGTGCGGTGCAATGAAAGAAATGCTGCATAGCCGATGTGTTTTCTTTTTCTGCATAAACTAGGCAATGCATAGCGAGAGATGCAGGGGCTGAAAGAAGAGAGCTGACCTGCTGGACAATGCAGGACCTTGCTGCCCTGGAAAATAAGCGCTCGTGGTCTCTGCATGGAGTCCTTGTGTGAGGGGGGTTGACTTCAGACTCAGCTGTCCACAGGCAGTCAATTCCTCTAAGCAGGCTGGACAACAACTGCCAGACCCCGAGGCTTAGATTGATTTTCAGACTTGAAGGACGCTGTTATTGATGAGGTGTCTTGGTACCACACGTAAGGCGTGATTATGATTCCAACAAATGAAAACGTCTCAGACTGAGCTCTCAGAAATACTGCTTTGGACTTCAGTGACTGCACCTCATCTCCTTGTGTTAGATGAGGACGGTATGTCCTTAACTCGCTGTGTGTCCTTAAAAGAAAGCAGTATTTGTGAAGGACTCGGATACTTAAGCGTCATAGGAAAAACTGAAGAAACTGACTTTGGAACGAGAGCTGGGTGGTAGGTAGTGACTAGGGTATGGAATAATGCATTCAAAAAGAAAGGTGCAATGAAATATTTAATACACTGATGCAGAGATGCTGTGGGGAGTATGGAATGAGACATGACCGTGTCATAAGATTTTGCAATCACATTTGCAAAGGCCAAACTGGGCTTTCGTGGATGATGTTAACTGTTGTTTGTTTTTTTTTCATTTTGAGTACTTCGGTTTGTAGCCCTAAGACCATTTTTTTGCCATAGTATTTTCCATGTGTGCAAGTGTTTAATATAGAAAGAAATAATATTTTGAGCTACTTATGAAGTTACCTTCCTCTACAAATTATTTTGATGGAAAATAGATCAGCAGGCAATTTTCACAGTTCAGCTATGTTTTTGTAACTGTACCTTAGAGCAAGGTATCTTCTTTGGTAGTAAAAATATGTCTTACTTATTGACTTGATTTACTGATCGAAACTATTTTTCTGGGTAGGGTGGACAGCATCATGCACACTGATTGTCAGGGCACCTGGCATATTTGTGTAGGAATTTTTACTTTCTTAATATCTAAAGAAATAAATGAGTTATTAGGAAATAACCATCAAAAACCCTTGAGAAACTACTTGTGAGGATTTTGCACAGAGATTCCTAGAGGGCTAAATCCTCTGGGTTAAAATTTCACTTCACAAGAGATTCAGTAAAAACCTATCTGAAATTGTGGTTATATTTTGTCTCCTACCAGAATGTCTGGAGGAAATTATTCTTTTGTAAAGAAAGCTTAGAGTAAGCAGAGCATATTTGACAAATTCTGAACAGCACCAGGCTTACAACTTTTCCAGGCTGTATATTTTAAGGTGTATGTAGAGTTAGCATGGAGAAGGAGGGAGCTGTGGGGGTTTACAAAAACTGGACAAACTGAGTAACAGCACCACTGCTAGAAAAACTTAATGTCCAGGGAGATCACAATCAAACATTTATAGTTTTATGGGCAACAAATACTCTGCAAGACAAGATGACAAAGCAGTTCCATGCACAAATACTCTTTTTTGCTCTCACTCTATCTACCTCTTCCACCATACCCTTTTTCGAATACTTATTACACTGTCAGCATTGTTATTGGCAATCCCGCTGCAAACTAGTAAAATGTTCAATGCCTTTTTATAGATTTCTCTGTTGATTCAGTTGGTTCCTATTCAAATATTGTGTTCATTTTAAATTCTGCAAATGGTAGGGCAAACATGACTTTTGTTCAAGAATCTGTTTTTCAAATACATCATATTTAGAGATCTAAAAAAAGAAAAAAACCAGAATAATTTTGATTAATTTTTAGGGGATTAGCACAGTTTTCATACTGTACTTCGACCATTATCTTAGGAGTTGTTTCTGCCAGGAAAAGGCTGCACTATGAATAATTCTTTCAGTATTTCTGCAGATGCTGGCTTCTAAGGCAACTGAAACAAAAGCAGCTCTTCAGAGATCTGTGCGAGATTTCCCAGTCAATGAGCTTCTACGAAAGATCAGACAGAACAAGAAGACACCACAAACAAAGCTATGGTACTAGTGCCAGGTAGGACCAACTTTGTCCAACACCAACAGGGATGCTGGAAAGGACAACTTGCCACCTCCTTACTGGGATCCCTGGTGGCAGTGCTGGGAGACCTGCTTCTCAGCTTTGTTTCTATACCGTGGTGTTGCTATAGGGCTCTGGTGTCACTCAGCATCTGACTCCACAGTGAGAGAAGTTTAACCCCCTGCTGCAATACGCTATTTTTTGTATCAAATATTTTTTTTTGTTGTTTCTCCTGGAGTTTAGTAGTTTTACAGCTGGAAGGGCTGTGCTCTGAAGTGTGCTCGGATCCTGGTTACAGCCACCAGGAGGATGGAGAGCAACACACTCATTTACTGCTAGGTGATCATCCACAGGACTGTAAGAGGTCCTCTTAGTGTCTACCTAATCAGCAGCTCTGCCACTTATTGGAATATCTGGCCACTTCAGTTTGAAACCTGATTTATTACTATCAAAGAAATTATCAACTCTTTCAGATATCCTCTGCATGCTTCCCTAGTATACTCACTGATAGGGGTTCTTAGAATATTTAAAAATTGTTAAGTACTTGAGCCTTCATACAAATTTTCTATAGCAAACAACATCAAGAATCTTTGAAGCTCCTGTTCTTTACAGAATTCATCATCTAATTCATTACTTCAAAATCTTGGATTTAAAAAAAATCCCAACATCATTAATAGTTTAGAATTGAAATCCTATTATGTAAATCCCTACACAACTTTACATGTGTTTGTCTTCCTGATTTTAAAGGTCCACCTGCTCTATTTGCAAGTATCCTATTTGGTTTCCTGAATGTCAGTCAGGAGAAACATGGCATCAGCCTTCATTGCCTCTCTTCACTTGACAGCTAGATGTCTGTGCACCAGAAGAACATGATGTGGTTCTGCCACAGTCCTGTCTGTCCCATTTCACTTAGTCATTAAATTGAAAAAAAAAAAGGAAAAACCCCACCAAAACAACCAACCCACAAAAAGCAAAGAACACCTCCCCCACCCCCATACAAAAAACCCCCAAACCTAATTGGATTGCACTAAGTATTCCAGTTAGTTTCATGGTAGAGGAAAAGCAAGCTGTATTAACTCTGGTATTTCTAAACCCCAAGAGTGTGGTTTTAGTTTAGGAAGGTGTCACCTGGGAACAAGGATCTGCATTCACATCACACACGTGCTGCAACACAGGGACCCGAATAGAGCCTGATCCCGCTCTGCACTCACCTGGGCAGGGAGCAGGGGCTGGCAGCCACAGCACTGTACACACAGATCAGACACACAGCCACACGTGCACTCAATGCATCAATAAGGTACAGGGCAATTTCTTCAAGTCTTTTATAATGTCTGTGCTTCTGAAGCTGTAAAAGTGTGACAAATGGGTGCGGGGGGTAAGAATCTTCTACCATCAGTAACCCTCCCCACCCCTCACTCCATCCCACCCCAGCAAACAGATGCCCCATACCTGGAGACATTTCAATGCCTGAATTGTTAATAAAATAAGCATGATAATGAATAATCTATGTTAAGCATTTTCTTACCCTTTATTTTTTCATTATGATCAGAAGAGGAATATGATTAACAGCAGTTTAAACTTTAGCAGTACAATTTCAGTATTAAATATAAAACTACACTGCAAGTTGATGTGTTTTAAAAATGGTTATGTATACTCTAACCTTAAATTTATGTATCAAATACAAGTAACTCAATTGTTTCTTGCCTTGACAGTTAACATATCTAACAGGTTTCAACAAGCCAGACATCCATCTTTTCCATTAAAAAAAAATAAGCAAGCACACCAACTCTTATTCATAGCAAGGGAGTGTAAAGATTCAACACTTTCCTGAGTGTTGTGCAAAGAATAACAGGTTCAAGAAAGTCAGTTAGATAAATGTAATGATAAACCTAAAGCTAAGCTGGAGGACCTTTTGATTAACTTCATATTTCATGTATTACTTGCATCAGTCGAGAGCAACATGAGTTACAGAACTTCCATGAAAACAAGCCACTTACAAGCAGGTGTTTAAGCTTGATCAGTTTATTAAAAGGATTATATGACACGGTTGCCTGCAATAGCAGGGGACTGGATCTGATGACCCAGGAAGTTCTTTCCAGTCCCATGTTTCTAAGCCATGCACCAAGTGTATCCAGCCCACACTTTCACATTTGGAAAAAGCCAAAGCCACACACGCACACTCACAGGAAAAAAAAATTTAAAAAAATAAAAAAAGACCTCGATGACACCATTTCATTTTCTAGATATTCACTATGCAGAAGGGAACAGAGCTAAAGTCCTGTACAGAGGATACATTTACTCGAGGTTGATGTGGTACTGAAGTCAGTTAATAATTAGATACCTCCAGGCAGATTCAGTTACAGGGCATACCAACACTGCACACTGCCAGACAATTTCTAATCAAGCCAAGAACCTCTTGCAGGATGAGGTCTCTTTGCTAGCAAGCACAGGGCACACTGAATAAGCTAAAAGCAGCTGTTCTTAAATGAACTACCCTACCAACCGTGAGTGAATGACAGATAGATGGTAAAAAGCATTTACCTACTAGACAAGATCTCTGCACACTCAGGCAGAAGTAATTAGTTCAGAGTTGCAACCATTGCTTCTACCTTGCCTGTCTCTTGAGTACGTTCTCTTTAAAAGCTGGTCTACAGAATCAGAGCAGCCATTCTCAAGCACTGCTAAAGCAGCAGTTTGCATCTGCTATGCAAGACTCTACTTTCAAATGGTAGTCAGATATTCCCATCATTGTGGCCAGTTTGCCAGGACAGCAGTAACAGCCACTGCAATAAGCCTTTGTAACAAATGGATATCTAAATAATTGCCTACATTCAGCCCATCTAACTTTTAGGCACTTGGTTAAGGTGTCTGGGTCCCTAGTCCCCCAGAACTCCCCCCACCCCCACCCCCCCAAGAAAAAAATAGAAATATCACTGAAGGCAGATAGTCTCAATTGCCTTCTGGAGGTGTCTCTTGACCCCCCCACTGAGAAAAGCTGTATTTCAAGCAACCAAGTTCTTAACACGGGCACCTCAGTTAGACAGGATGAATGGAGACTTGCATCTCTTCCAAGAGATAGTATCAATACTCTCCAAAACCAAAGGCAATTAAGCAATTACGGTTTGCAACCCCAGTTACATTTGGAAACAAACTTACAGTCAAGTAATTATGCAGTAGTCCCTCCCTCCCAAGCATAAAAGCCTTCCACATGGAGGCTCTGCTGTTAAGAAAAAAAAAAAAAAGAGAAAAAGCATTCTTCTTTCAGACAAAGAAGAGTGCACACGGCTGCTTTGCCACTCATTCATGGGGAAGCTGAAGGATCAGAGAACACTTATTCAGAGAACTGGAATGACTAAGCACTGCTAGTGCATGCAAAGCAGAAGTAACAAGATCGTTTTTAAATTAACCCTAGTCCTCTTCTCCACCCCACAAAATTCATGCAAGTGTTTGAGAAGTCAAGACATAATAGCCCCAGTTTCCAAAAAGGCTTAGTTTGGTATTTTTAATACATATTGTAAAATGTCCTTTTGTTTTCTTTCTGTGGGTAGATAAATGCATTTTTGGCATGTTTAAGAATCATAGATATCTATGAAGTCCATGCTGTTTAAATTCTCCAACTAGTTTCTATAACCTGTCAAAAAAACATAAGCAACCTATACATGTTTCCCCAGTATTGACATGCATGCTCAGAGCTCTCCACTGTAGTGAAATGAGGTGTTACTTCTGTGCTGATAGTTGACGAGTCAGCATTACACGACTTTGAGACCAACTAAATTAACATTGTCGTAATATGAAAGGCAAGCACAAGTTCATTTATTTATAGCAAAGGTCTTGGGTTACAGGAGGTCAGTTCTTGCCATCTTGAAAAGATAGGGGATAACTTATTGCATACATGTGCATTATAATTTAGCAGCAAGTCATTCATAGAAACACTTCCCTCCTACTGCTTTTTGGTTTATTATCTCAATTATATATATATATTTTAACTTTACAAAGCATTTAACACCACCTTTAAGTTAATGGTCTTTTATTGGAAAAAAAAGACTAGCATTTACAACTTGGAATGGACATAAATTGTAATATCTTGAACAGCAATGTTGATAGTTGTGCTGAAGTCCACAGGCTACTCCGCCAGCTCCAAGTCATGGTACAGAAGGTTTTAAAAATATGAGAGTCCAAAGATGCTCCCTTGGTGAAGGTTTCTTTTAAAAATTTTGTGAACGGTAACAGCCTGACACCCGTTTCACTATAGTGCAATGCAGACAATGTTAAACCAGTATTTTAACACAGACATGCCATCCATAGTTAAGATCATCCTATTTTTGGAGCACACTGCTACGTACAGGAGAACCATTCAACCTTTAGGGCATTTTCTTTTAAGTTTTGCATCCTTCAACCATTTTGCTGCATACCATCCTGAGGTATAAACCAATTTTAAAGTAAACCAGCTATGACAATTTATACTACAAATTGAACTAGAATCCACTGTTGAACAAAAGAGTGGATCCTTTAGGTTGTTTTTTTCCTTTTAATACACATGTCTGACTGTGCTCAATTGTCAAGCTGCATGCATGAAAAACTGGCCAGCCCAAACAGTGTAATAGTCATTAGCAAATGGAACTTTTGAGTTCACTAAGTGCTTCCTTTTTTTTTTATTTTCAAGGTAGTACAATTATTTATATTGTAAAACTGATGTTTAACTTTATCTTTTGGGGACAGGACCACCAACCATTACATGCAGTTTGTGGACAGAAGGTAATTTGACATTCAGTTTTGCTATACAGAAACAGAATGAATAAATGAACATTTTTTTGCAAGAGGTAAGTAAAAGATTCAATTTGATTCTTCTAGAGGAAAAAAGGTGTAAAGGAGGTCTCTTCACTTTGCAGTCATCATCTGTACGAATTCTGAAAAGATAAAAAAGTCACTGTGATTTACTGTCTCCAGAGTACTTCACCTCAAAAATGTCTTAAACACAGCTGGCATAAAAAAGCGCCTTTCACTGCATCTAAGGTTTTGTCCACAGAAGTGAACAAGGAAATAAACTAGTATCTCAAGTATTAAAAATTAATGCCCTATGCAACAGGCCTTCCTCAGTCTGAGTAGGTTTTGAGTCAAGACAAGCATCTTTTTACCTTCATAGTTGACTTGCCCATCCCCATCAATGTCTGCTTCTCTGATCATTTCGTCTACTTCTTCATCTGTTAGCTTTTCTCCTAAGTTTGTCATAACATGACGGAGTTCTGCTGCACTGATATAGCCATTGCCATCCTATGAGAGAAGAGTTGCATAAGACCATGAACAACAATCCCGACACTGATTAACTCAGAAACTACATCTAGATTTCCAGTGAGTGCTTCTGAATTAGCCTCATGGCACTTGGGACAGATGTCCAGACCTGGCACACCGTACAAACCGCAGTATGTACTAGTCTCACTGCCCTATGAGGCATGCATGACACCATATCCTTCTATACAATTACTGTGCCTCAATAACAACTGCATGCCTGACTTGCAGTTGTGATAAAGTACTTTTAATGCTTTTAAAGAGCTTTCAAAAATAAACACAGAAACAAAATGAAAAAAAAAAGCCTTTGTTTAGCCTCTGCTGCCTAAGCAAGGCCAAAAAGAATAAAGCCAGCTTTCTTTTCTGTGTTAACAGTACCTCTATAATCAAACTGCAGGTGGCTATGTCAGGCTTCTTGGATTAGATAATACAGAACAAAATCAAAGAAAGCAATTAAGTTCTACTCATAAGGAGTTGCACGGAGTTTTGTGGCAAGAAAAAAAAAGGCAAAAAGAATGACACTTGTAAGCTAATGTCCCCTTTAATAATACCTAAACCTAAAGCCCATCCTCAGCCACTTCAGAAATTCCACATACTGGAAGAATACACTACCTTAGAGCAGGACATGGCCATCACCAGTAGATAACCTACCTCAGTGGCTTTAAACACTAATCTGCACAAAGAACCCCACAGGGTGGATGAAGTACTAACCAAACAACTCTTAGCAGATTTTCAGCTAAATACTAGAGACTGACACATTTTTCTATAAAAACTGGTAGTACAGCCTTCTTCCATACATGCATGTGCATCAGCTTCGCAGCTGCACCAACCACTGGTCAATACAATTCTCTTCTAAGCATCTGTCATACCCAAACAATCCAAAGAGGGGAACCACTGGTTCTAGAAAACTGACTGGGTCAGTTTGCCGGGGTATCGTTAAAGAAGGCGCAGGAAGCTGACCTCTTAAGTGGTTTTAATGAAAGCAACCCCAAAGTTCACATGTTGAAAACAGAACAATCAACATTTCATGTCCCTCTAAATACTGATGACAGCATCTTGACTTTAAAAGCTCGCATAAAGTAGTATAAAACCCTGTGCATCCATGCAAACGTTTCCCCATTCCCCCAGAGTCAGCAGGTACAGAAAAATCCCACCACCTCCACCCACACCCCTCAAAAAACCAACACCCTCCCAAGCATTAAGTTCTGCTAATCTCTGCTCCTAAGGAAAAGCCGGGAAGTTTTCCTCATGGATGAGCCCTAAGCTTAGACCTGTTGTGTAAAGCAGGTAGAACCAGCCCGCAACAGTCCTGGTTCTATTTTCAGAACAGTCCCTGCTCTGTTTTCAATTCCTCTGCTTCTACTAGAGGACTTTTTCTCCTTTTAGAGAACAACAGAAATAGACATTATTGGTTCTAAAGAGTAGTTGTACTTTTATTAATACCTTGTCAAAGACTCGGAATGCCTCACGGATTTCTTCCTCGCTGTCTGTGTCCTTCATTTTTCTGGCCATCATGGTTAAAAATTCAGGGAAGTCGATAGTGCCATTGCCTTAATAAAAAGAAACTTCCAAAAATTAAACTCCTATGCTTTTCTTTATTTAAAGAAAAAACAAACAACAACAAAAAAAAGAGAATCTGGCATTTTACTCAGCCAGAGACAAGATTAACAGAGTCTCTGTTAGCTACTCTTTAGAGAGGAGAACCAGTTCTTCTATGATTGCTACCACTGCCTTTTTTGGTATTGCAGTGTGTAGTAGCCACTGTTTCGGCACAATGAAATCAACTGCTGCCTTCTCTCCAGGTCAAGCCATACCATTTGCCACTCAAGCTGCAAGTAAAGTGTCAGTCCCATGATGCTCCAGTCTTAGAGACTTATCTTTACTTCAAGTCACTTCTGCAAAAAAACCCCAAAACCAAAAACCAAACAACAACCTTTTAGTTTCTTTAGAATCTCTCAAGTCGCTGTGGGGATACTTCGGAAGGAAACATATTATAAAGCTGGCACTACAAATCCAGGTTATCTAAAATTTGGGACAACTATACTTCATTAAACTACTCATAAATGCTTGTTTCTTTCTAAAATCAACTACCTTATCAACCCAAATCATACACCACAAAAGCAGTGCACTATTTTAAGGGGCAACAAGGATCCGCAAATCCCAGTGACAAGAGAAAAGCTGCCATGATTTGTTATTACCAATAAGCTTAGCTTAAGTTCGTATAGATATTTCACTGCAAAACTGAAAATCCCTGGTTAACATCCAGGCCTCACCCCTAAGATTTTTAAGCTTTTCATTCACTAAAGTAACAATGTAAATTTCAAGCGGCTCAAAGCTTAGAAAAAGGCGGTATGGAAGAAATTAGATTTGTATCGTCAGAATTCAGCTCTATGTGCCAAAAAGGCACAATAAATAGTTCACAAAAATGCATTAAATAGTTCACTGTGCAGCTAAGATCTTTCCACTGCTTGAAGGAAGCATACAAACTCATTGTGTAAATATAGCAGAGAAGCTAAATAAATGCAGTTGCAGAAAACCCTCGCATCCTAGATATTTCACCCCAAGAGATACATAGCTGTTTATCATCATGGCCAGCTTTATGTATCAGTTAAATATGAATACATCTCATATTCAGCTTTGAAAAATACTCAATGAGCATGGAGAATATCAGCAAAGTGTTCTGCCGTAAACCAAATTTAAACAGATGGGTAGGCACACTTATCGAAGTCCTCAGTCCCCTTTTGTTTCAAATCTACCAGAACAGCCTTGTGCTTTGCAGCCTAGAGAAGCCACTATACACAAACTCTGCACCACTGCAAACCCAGAAGTTTTTCAGTATCTGCAAAGACTAAGCCATTCAGGTCAATTTGCACTTTTAAGAAAGTGGTCTAGTTAATGCATCCTGATACTCAGACAATTTATACTCTTGCCAATACACTTTCACTCTCATTTTCCAAAGATGTTAGAGCAAAATCCCTATCACAACCAACACAAGACCAAAGGCTTGACATCACAGACCAAGGGAAAGTTTTTCTTTTTTTGCAACTGTTAGCCCACTTGGAGTTTCAGAAACAAAACATGCATTTACCCTTTCTGGTGTGCATTTAAAATAATTCCCCTAGTCTGGATACGGGAAGGGTGTGTTCCCCCC